>VZTN01009930.1:109139-131639 GCA_013400515.1 Erpornis zantholeuca
CTCAACATCCTGTGCCCCCTGCCTACCACCCACTCCTCCCAAAACAATGCTCACCAAGAGAGTTTTGTGTGAATGGACAAGAATATCAATGTTTTTTAAAGGAATCTGAACAGTATAGAAAACTCATTGTTTGTGGGAGACGAAAAGGATTGAGGTGGGAGAAGAAAAACTGTCTTTACGATTGATTAGTATTCCTCACATTCTTTCCTAATTAATCAATGTTATTCTTTAATTGTTAGACCCTCTCAAAGGTAATTATTTACTGGCTTAAAAGCAGAGCGTAAGGAAAAATTACCCAAAAAGATGAAAATGAAGGGTTTATTTGCTTTATTTTTCTCTTTTTAATTTGACTTGTTTCAGACTTGCAAAGACTGGTTTGTCGTATTTTAAATAACTAAGTCCTGAAACATTCAGCATGGGCTCTTTAGATTGCATAAACTCTAGCTAAGTGGGTTGAACATGAGGACCTTAAGTCTGTTAAAATGAAACATTGTGATGTTGAGCATTTCTTAAAGATGTTTTCTTCATGTTATGGTTTTATTTCCATACACTTTTTGAAATATTTATACCAGTACTGTCTAAAAGATCCAAAAAGACCAGGCCTGTTTATTGTGCATGCACTGGATTTATTATATGTCACACAAATGTAGTATCCTGGACCTTATAGTGCAATGTTATTGAAATTTAAAAGCCTATTATTATATACTTTAAAATTTGACCAGTTTTCCAAACAGCCTTTAAACTTGCTTGCATTCTTCTTCCTTTTTAACAATCTGCTGTGTTTATTATTTTGATTAATTATTTAAATTCAGTATTAACAACATAAATATTGCCCTTTAAAATTAAAATAATTCAGTTTTATTTTGAATATATAAGGGATGCAGATCTAAAGTGTCTTCTTAATTTATGGTGTCATGCAGTATTCAGGGACATTAAAATAAATTATTTCTAAACTTTCTTCTGTAGAAAACAACACAAAATACATCTTTCTCCTTGTCTTGCTGATTAATTTTATTCATAACACTTATGCTAAGAAACAGAGCAACAACCTTAGTACAACTGCAAATAGTTGAGTTCTGGACTGCCAGACTGTGCTGACTGAAACAAGTTTTCTTAAGAGCATCTAGAGCATGAGAGAATTCTGTAGCCCCATCCCAGAGTGCTGCAGCCCTGTTGTGCTCAGATCTGATTGATGAGCTGCAGTCTTTTGTCCAGAACTAGTGGCAAACACCTGTATCCTGTCACCATTTCAGCATAGTCACCAACCTGCATTTCTTTTTTAGCTTGATCTCTGCAGATTCTCTTCTTTACAGATGCACACACTTACCACTTTAAAAAAATACTTTTTCTAGCAAAGAAATCAGTTCCCATATTAGCCATTGTGATTTTTTTCCCTGAGCCATCTCAGCTGCTTCATCCAGCTGAGTCATCTGAGTTCCACCCTGTCTATCAAGTTGTCATACTCCAGCATCTTGTATGCAAAAAGCTATGTCACATCATTTACAGGTAAGTGGGATGGTTTCCCAATTTATATTCTGTGGCCTTAAAGGCAGCAGTTGTTCAAAGTGAAAGAAAAATTCCTTTGGGCTAACTAGCAGAATATATGGGCATTACATATCCATAATTTTATAAATTAACTGCAAGCCCAAGTTGGCCTCTGTCAAATTTCCAAACTATTCCCTGGTGCAGAAACAAACTATTGTCAGCACAGCCTGATGTGATCACCACAGAAGTTGAGAAGGACTGAATTTCAGCTTGCTTTGCCCACTTGGAGGCCCAAATATTCACCTCTTCCAAGAGCAGAATGGTTGAGTGTGTGCCTTTTCTCTGTTATGACAAGGGAACTCCTCCCCAGGATCATTTTCAGCAGAGTCCAGTCAGCCTGCCAGAAGGAAAGAGGAATTTTTTCAGTTACCAGGATTCTGCCAGTCCCTGTTTGTCCAGGTAGCCCAAAACACAGCTGTTCTGGAAGAAATGATGTGGTATTGAGTGAAATAAAAACCATGGCATGTTCTACCCTGCTTCCCAGACTGGGCTGGTAGCAATAGTTTAGCCAGGGCATCTCTGTCCTAAAATGTGTGTAGCTGCATGTTTTTGCATTACAGCTTGCTTACAATCCATGGTCATTACTGATCTTGACACCTTTAAAAATGTAGAAGGAAGAAATGGTACGTGAAGAAGGAAAAATTTGTCCCCAGTTAGAAAAAAGAAAGAAGTGTTTCGTGAGCTGCTGCATGCAGTCTTTAATAACACAGAAGGAAAAATACTCTAAAGACCTGATATAACCATTAACTCTTTAAAAGGCACAAACCTTGGTCTAAGGACTAATTTTTCATGTTCTGTGAAAGAAGACAATTATCTAACTAAAGTCTTAAAGAATTTGGACAATTCACAAAAAAACCCTGTTAAAGCCTGCAATAACATGGTTTTGCCCTGCCAAGATTGAAAATAGCAGAGTTTTTTGGAAAGGTTTTGGATAGATAACCAAGTGTCGGTTGAATGCTTTGTGGTTAATCACAAGGTCCAGAAAATTCAATTGCAAAGTCTGTAAGAAAGGAAACAGGTTGTCAGTGTTGATGGTAGTTGAGATAACTAACAAAGATCTTTTTTGATAATTGAGCAAATGTCTTTAAGTATTCCAAATAACTGCAAGGAAATTAAAGCTGGGATAGCTGTCATACTTAGGAGCCAGAGGTCCTTATTAAAAGTCCAGATTGAATTAAGGCTTTAAAAAAGTAGAACCACCAGGAGCCATATCATACAACAATTATACTTTCCAGATCAAATCCCACCTAAATAATTGGGGTTTCTCCTCCCTGTTTTGCTAAAATAAGGCTGTCTGAGAGCTTCACTGCTCCAATAATTAGAAGCTTTCTTCTAATTTTAACTTAAAAAAAATTTCATGTCTCTTCAATATCAGCTCCTTACTGTTTCAATAGGATTTACCTGAAAAAGCTCTGCATTCCCTTTGCTATTTACCTCCCCATATATTTTAAAAGTGCAGTCATATCTCTTTTCAGCCTTTTTTTTATTCACAGACTAAACCAAATCTCTTGTGTGAGATGCTGTTTATTGTTTCACCATGGTAGTATTCCTTACTGTTTTGGTTCTTGCTAGAACATAAGAAAAAGGTCCACATTAGTTCAAACTACATCATGGCTTGATAGGGTGCTTTCTAGTTCCATGGATATTTTTAAATCCTTTTTTAAGCAGAATTTATATTCACTATTTTCTATTCATCTGACGACCTCTCTGCCCTGAAAATATGTGTTAAAATATTTGTTATTGCGAAAATTATCAAAATGTAAAATGCCCTCAGTATATAAAGTGTTTGAGATTTACTTTCTAGGTCAGACCATGCTATTTTTCATCATTAACTTACAGTGCTACCTTACTACATTTATTCTGTATTTTCTAAAAAAATCCATTCCTTTCAATACTTCTATTCCAGGTATAATCTTCCAGTGTGTTTTCTACCTGTGTGGTACAGGGTTTCTTTCTTAAGTTTTTGTTAGGTTTTTTCCATTGGTATCAGACACTTTGGGATTTTTACAGATCACACCCATGCTTTTCTAGTCACACAAGTCTTCAATAGTTCTTAAAATAACTACAAAAGCTTTTCAATTAATGTCTGCTACAATGTTATCTTTCCTTGGACTGTTAAAATTAAATGTGGAAATAATAAAAACCTCTTTTCTTATTGTCCTATTCTTAGTGGTCATTTTAGCTGCTAAAATGCAAGCAGATATTAGAGTATATGAATTTTTTTGAATGCATGATTTCCAAAGACTGAAGAAAATGGCACTCTCCTTTGAAACTATGGATAATTTATTTGTTATACAGTAACTATTACCAAGAAAGTTATATTTATGAAATGGCATAAATATATTAACGAGTGTGGAAATGCTTAGAAGAATCTGTTTGATAAAATGGCCAAGACTTCATGTCTAGATCCCTCAAAATCTCAAAATCAAATTTTACTTAGTTGTTCTTCATTCCTTATTTCTTGATTCTCTGTTAACTTTGCCAAACCTGTGCTCTCTCCTGCATTTTCTTACAAAAATTATCTTCTTCTGTTTTGAAGTTGTTTTGTTTTACTTTGTGACACATTTTATTCAACTTAACTTGCAAGTGTGGATGTATCATATAGCTGGTACTGCAGTTGTACTGGAGGGAATGATAGCTTTCTGTTTTGCTGAAATTCCAACTGGTAGGAAATTAAGGATGCAAGCAGTCACGCTGGGCAGAGGAGTGCAAATTGAAAAGTAATTCTTGTAGCTGCTTGTTGAGGGCAGAGTTGTTTTCATGGAGTGCTTCTGTATTCATGGTGGTAGTTACAAAGATATCTGCTCTTCCAGTCTTCGTCCCTCTTGCAGCACTGAGATGGAAGAACTAAACAATTTTCCATCTTCATAAGGTGCTGATTTGTTAACACTGTAAAAAGTATTGATTATTGATTCCAGCTATGATGTTCTGCTACAAATGGTAAGGGAGATTCTCAAGCCTGATGCTCTGGTTAGGAAGATGCCCCTTAAAAATGTTTCCAGCTCCCTTTTCTTGGCTGACTTTTGTTTGAGAAATCTTTCATGTGATCCAGGTCTCCATCAGTCTCCTGCTGCTTAGCTCCCAGCAGTGCCTTGGGCAGATTGGTTTTCCTGGACTGTAGTCACCAGTTCAGCCAGGTGAAGGGCTTGGACGATTTGCAGTAAATTAGATGCCCTGAAAACATCCAGTGAAGGAGGTCTATCAAATCTGTATGTTGAAGTTTTAACTCTTTCAGATTTACTAAACCATTTGCCTAACATTTATTTCTCAATTTAGTATCATATTTTGTCTCACCTCCCCCTCTTCCTCTGTGTTTTCTTTAGATTAAGATTACATTTTTCTTATGTCATATAAACAAAAATTTAGTTTTGAAGATTACTGCAAATGTCACTGAACAATGGACATTACATGCAGGAAAACAACCTGGTGTCAGGAAATATAACAATCAAGGGACTGTTTTCCGGTGGCAATAGCATTTATGTTGTTCCTAAATGATGTAAGTTTTTACTTGTAGGAAACTTGACATCTTTTAAGGAAAGGTGTAAATAAACATATTTCCAGCCTTAATTTACTTTTGAAAAGCATGTTCACAACATATATAAAACATAGATTTTTAGGAAAGAATTATTTCAGCTGATCTTACAGAGATGTATTAATGCTGTGCTGTGTTTGAAAACTATGTGCAGTATTCTTCTAAGCGATGAAATTTGCCGAAAAGCTGCATTTCACATACAATTTTAAGAATCAAATTCACATCTGGCTTGGTCTGAATGTAATATACTTTAATTTTACAGCATATATTTCTGTAATACATGCCTGGATAAGGTTATACACTGCTCTTTCTCAGAAGACTTTTGAGGGTCCACGTGTTTTATCAGTATTGTTTAATTTATCCTTACATGAAAAATCCCACTGCACACAATGAAAGCTTCTGTGTAGCCCTAAACATTGAACCAGTCTTGTGGCTCCTCTCTGAATGCCAGTCACAGATATGCAGATATCCTGCAACATTCCATATTTTTCCAGGGCTGGCATCTGGCTGCTCTGTGGATTCCTGAGGCGGTTCTGTGAGCGCTGCCGAGATGCCTCCAGGTCTGCCATGTGATGGAGTTGCAGATGGAGCACTTGCACAGTGCACTCTTCTTTTTCCTGCTTTCATCATAACAGGGTGTCTGTCCTGCTTCTCTGAGAGGGTATTTGCACAGGCTTAAAAGAAGCTATTTCCCTCTATTGAAAATTAAGAAACCTACAGTTTTTAGAGAAAAATTTGTGTCTTTTCTGACAACATTATAATGTATTACAGGGAGCCTTTCCAACCCCCCCCGATCACTTAGTTGTAATAATTTGATGTCATATAAATTTTTTTAATGCTTTTTTATCAAAAGTAATTTCCCACGTTTAAATACTAGGTGAGAAAATGTCAGTGGGGACTTTAAGACCATTCCTGAGCAAGTGCCTGACTAGGGATGCCTCTACTCACTGCTCTTAAAGAACTGAAAAAAAAATTTACAGGATAAATAGCATAATTTCTGAAGCAAAAATGTATGAAATACTGCTTCTACACAAATGTTTCAAATATCTATGGTATAAAATAGATTATTTGAAATTATCCAGCTGTTGATATTTATAACTTCTGTAATGTGAAATGATGCAAGTTCATATTACATAGAGCATGTACTGAAATAGGAAGATTTGGGTTGAAGTATAGCTTATGCTTAACTTTGAATTGTAGAAGGCCATTTCTGATCCTTAGTAATTAAAAATAACAAAATGTTCTAGCTTTATTCTTAGAAAAACCTTTACAGAATAGATGTATTTCTAGGTAAGTGAAGATGTAGCTAATTCTTTACCGAAATGGCAAACCTCTCCTAGGCACATCCTCACAGATTTTATCCTACTTTTTAAGAACTGTTAATTCTTTGTCTTCATAGCAGTGTCAAATTAATATTTGCATAAAATTCTTCAGATCATTTCATTATTTTGTTTAGTAGAGTTTTCCTCTTAAGATTACAGCCTTTTCCATTAAATTGCAAATTATGCAAACAAAGTACGCCTACTTAAGTTTGGCAATGCTGCATTGCCAAATGACTATTGTTTCACTCTTCATTTCTTCAAAGGATTACTTTTTAAATTAGTGAACTAAAATGAAAAAAAAAATGCATGTTTCTCTTCTCTTGTTTGTAACCCATAATTTTCCTAAGGCCAATTTAAGGTATATTGTCTTTTAGAATGACATTAAATTAGACCTCAGTCATCTGCTTCCTGTCACTTTCTATTATTTTGTACTTGTTCATCAATCCTTGGGGGAAATCAAAGCCTGTGTGGCTCCCATTTGAATCTGCATAATTCTCAGTGATGGCTGGGTCGGGAGGTGCCTCCCCATGATATTTAAATTTCTACCATAACTGGAGCCATTAACCCTTCCATGACATGGTCATTCTCATAATATTATTAGTATGTACAGTGTGATTCATTAAAGTATTTCCAACATTAAATTTAAATTATAATATTTTTATGGTTATAAGAATGTCAGTGGAGTTTTATAATGCTTGTATTGTTTTATCCATGGATGTATCTATTCCTAGTCCATTCTAACCACAATTGTCAGCAATTTTTGGAAAGGCCCTTTAGTCTTTTTCTTAAAAAATAATCTAAATAATCATTTGGTTTCTTAACATGCAAGCTATTTTTCTCCCAGAAGTTAAACTCTTGTGCTTAAGTTCTGCTTGTGAAACTCAGAGTAACCAAAGATGGCTCTGGAGAGCATGTCCTGTTTGGCAGCAGTGATGACCCTGCAGCAGTGCTGGCGTGGAAGAGAAAAGAATGGCCATCACACCACTGCTCACTCTCAGCACAGCTCCAGGACAGAGGAAAGGGATAGAGGAATTGAATACTTTTATAGCTGAGGGGATGAGAATGAGTTATTTTACTGGAAAATCTGACAAGAAGAGACTTTGAAAGCTAGAAGCACCCTGTTGAGGAACATGGCATGATAGCAGCTGATCCTTCCCTAAATGATCATATCCAGTGAATGCTGGTCTCTATGTTTCCTGTCCTGACCTAATTTTACAATTGTTATCTTGGCTTCCACTCTGAGTACCCAGAGAAATGCTCTTAGTAGCTTCTGAAAAGTCTCATACCTATTATATGTACTAATTTTAAAAGATGCTGTGGCAAGTTCAAATCCTCATCTTGTTGTTAGTGCAAGATAAATTTGTATTAATTTCAAAGCGCTGTGCATTTAAACTCTTTGGGAACATAATGAGTGTACCACAAGTGGTGGTGGAGTTTGAAAAGCTCTAATCCCTTCTGTCTCCAGGCAAAGTAAATCAGTGATGGACATCCTTTAATCTACCAGATTCTGAATCATACAGAAAAGAGAAAAAGGCAGATTTTTTTCAACCATCAGATCATCTCAGAGATCTCAGTCAAATATCTAAACATTGTACCATTTTCACCTTTGTAATGGCTCATGCCTTGTTCAGAGTATTGACAGACAGAGTCTTTCAGAAAACCATACAAGCACTCCTCTCCCTCATGCACACACAGACCTGGATTCTTCCGTGTGTCTGGCTGGCACTGCGGGGCTGTCAGGGAGATGGTTACAGCTCTTTGATTTTCCACCTAGCCCCAGGCCCCTGTGCTGCTGGAGCCTCTGCCAGCTGGCAGTGGTTCCCTAGGGAGCATTGCAACGTGGGCTCTAGAGCTGCCTGCACTCCCTGCCCTTCCCACTTAAAGCACACGAGGCTGCAAACAGGGTGGGCCGTGAATGACCGAGCCCCAGGGCCTCCCACCAGGGGCTTACAGGAAAACTCTCTTTCTTTGGGTTCTGTGGGGATAGCAGTGGAGATAGCAGAGCAGAAAGAAGACATATTTGAAAAGGTTTATGTTTTTGGTCATGCCATGCTGATTGAACAACTCAAACACCAGTAATGATCACAGTTTCTCATTTTGGGAGCACCTCCTCCATGTGCTTTTGGGATTGTCATTCCACTTTAAAGTAATCTCCTGGATTTCTTCTTAGTAGCTGGTACAGTGCTAGGTTTTGAATTCACTGAGAATAGCATTGATAACACACTGATGTTTGGGCTATTGCTGAGTATCCAAACATTCTGCAGCCTCTTTCAGAGAAGGAAAAGGAAACCAATTGCTTGGTCAGATGATTTGATCTGTGGCTTAGACAAGATCTTGTCCATCACAGGCATCCCAGCCATTCATGACCTTTTCATTTGAAAGGATCCCATGCAATGTTTCCAGACAATAAACCAAAAGCCTTGTAGAGCTGGACTTGAAACAAAAAAATGTTCTTTTGACGACTCTGATCAGAGATGACTCTTCCACTACCTTGCTGCCTGACCCAGCTGGAAGAATTTCCCAGTTTTCAGCTCATGAGAGGCTCATGGACACGAGTGTTCTCTCTGTCAGTAGAGACTGCCACTTGTAGCTACAACTTCTCAGTATCTTCAGCTATGGTATATCCAGATGCTTCAAAGGTACTTTCTACTTTCTCTGCATTTTTTAAACAGAGTGATTTGTAGTTGTGTTGAAAGTCTTCAAAGTCCATTGCTTTTTATGTGTATTCAGCAGTTCTAAGGCCCTGTTCTCCAGATATGCCCACATTTTTTTTTGTTTGATTTGGATTTTTTGGGGATTTTTTTAGTGTTAATAAATCAAACCTTTCTTGGTTTTGTTTGTTTGTTTGTGGGGTTTTGTTTGTTAGTGCACCATTAAAAAAAAAAAAAAGGAGTCAAGAATACCTGAATATTCCAAAGTTAAAGTATCTCACTGTGGAATATTTTGTAATGTGGCAAGCAAAGGCATAAAAGTGCATTATGAAGCCCAGTAAAGTGAAATAGAAAATAAGAGAAAATAGTTAATTAACTTTTGAAAAAATGTCTCATAATATGTTCTTCACTTATCAGTCAAAAAACTTGCATTTAGTTTTGATATTTTTCTACAATGGATTTATGAGTTCTTTCACCTAAACACTGCAATTCCTTGGTGGTTTTACTATCTGACATCCTTTTACCTTAGGATTTTGTGGACTGGGAGGCGTAGCTGGTCTGTAAATCGCAGCTGTAAAGTAACAAGTATATGAGGTGTGCATCAATCAGCCAGAACACGGCAGATCTCCCAGCCCTCCTTGGGCCAGACACCTGCAGGATGGAGAACCAAACCCTACAGACAACAGCACCTTGCCCATTCCCTTCCTGTGACCAGGGGGAAAAGGGCTGGCAGAAAATAGGAGTGGATAGAGGACAGAAATTCCTGCATTTCTGATCATGACAGCTCTGGAAGACCTTTGCTGAGAGCTGAGGCAATTATTGAGTTGTGAAGGTGTCCCGGGTGCAAGGCAAGGGAGGAAAGAGGAGGATAACTGGAGCAGGGATTACAATTAAGGCAATGGTGATTAATATCTGAAGGATTGTAAGCGAAGGTGGCCCAGGACACATTTTAACATTAAGCCTTCACCATATAATCTGGGAAATTTGAGTGGGATTAGTTGGTTTCTTATGACAAAAGCTTACGTTTAGACCTTGGGCAAGCCCCAGTACTCTTGCTGTGAAATGAGAGCAGCAGCTTGTCTACTGTCACTGTGTGTGATCTGAAGAGAGGTAAGTAAAACTGGAAACCTTGAGATAAAGCAGAATGGAGTGTATAATAATCTTAAGAGTATGAAATCTAGTGTAACACAGTGGCATTTTAGAGAGAAAAGCAACATGAGACAGTACACATGTATCTATAGAAATTGCACAGTCCAGAAGTATAGTACTGAATAGGAATCAATATTTTCTTTTTTTAATTCTATTGACTTTTTTTTGATGTAATGTAAGATATATATATATATATATTTACATATATATATATATAGAGCAAGATATATATACATATTTAAATATAAATATATATATATATATAAATCATCTATGTACAAAGTATAATAGATCTGCTTATTTGTGTTACTTTTTCTGTGAATAAAAACCATTAACCTAATGTGTTTCCAAGACAAGTTTTAATAACAGAACTTCCTGGCGATGTTTAAGACCTTTCAGGATAAGCACACAAGAAAAGATTTGCAGAACAATGGCATCAATTCTTTTATGGAAGTAGGCCAAAGTTTGACAAAGCTCTGTGAATCTTATGTTTCCTAGATTTTTCTCATAGAATGTGCAAATGGCCCAAAGTAAAGGCCTGTGACAGAAAATGCATTTATTTAAACTGCAAGTAGGGGAGGTTAGAAATCAAAAACCTTCGTGGTGGGCGGGTGAGGTCTACTGATGTCTTCTCAACTTGATGGTCCAAATTCAGATTTGGAATTTCCTACCTATCAGAGAGTGGATGGCATCACTCTGTACCTGAGCTCGGATGTGGTTCTTTTCCCTAAACATCCCTCCACTGCTGGAAATAGGTGTGGGTGGACTTTCAGTTTGATATGTTGTATCTCTTCTAAATCTGGCCCTTCACTGCCTTGCTCTTCTGTTGTCACTTATCTCCATGTGTAAAATCCCAAATCTTTGCTTCCACATTCCTTCCCTTTCACTTTCACTAGAAACATATAAATACGATAATGAGAATTATAAATTGTTAGAAAATGAACATTTTTTCCAGCTCAGTGTTTTGCTATCTTTTCTAAGTATTCTACACCTCATTGTTTATTTGTTAATTTATGAATAAAATTGACAGAGGAGCTTAGAGTTGCCTTATATAGAGTACAAAGATCTAAACTGTACAGGAGGTAGGGTTCATTCCCTCAACATGGAGATTTGTTGTCATATATAATTCTGAGGTAACCTTTTTAAACTAAAAATTTCACAAGATAATTTCAGTTAAAATCAAAGAGTGCATTCTAAAAATAATGAATTATTAAGAATTCAAGTTATTCTATGCACTTTCCTGCTGGCAGTATTCTACTTCATTTGAATTTACCCTTGAGATTATATTCAAGTGACCAGAGATTTTTTTTTCTATTTGAGAGAAAAACACACAGTAATTAAATGGTCATATAAAGAGAAGTTTGGTAACTTATTCTATATGGTGCCATTATTTTCAGGTCCCAAATATCCTTTCTAGAAATTTATTAAGACCTAGATTAAAAAAAATTTCCATCAATTGGAATGCAAATCGAAATGCTTTTTTTGACCTAATTATTTTGGTCATGTATTTTTGAAAGAATATATCCATGCCTTCAAAAATTCTGAACTTTGCAGTGAGGATTTGTTTGTATTTGTGAGATAGACTTTACTGCACATCACCTTATGCAACATTCACCTTCTCCAGAAATCCACCTGTAGTTACAAGTGCAAAGTTTAGTTATTTTTAAAGAATTCAACTCCTATTCAGGTATTAAATAAAATAACACAAAATATAATGGAAGTATTAAACCTTATAATTATTGTAGTTTCCAATATAATAGAGCTGAAGTTGGTTAAAGATTGAGTAGGAGAAAAAATGGGAACAAATTGAGATGTGTTTTTCTTTAAAGCAAATAGACTTTTTATGTATTGTAAGACACAGAGGTTTTTTTTTGAACAAGTAAAAAGCATGAAAAACCGAATGTGCCAGCTCTGACATTTCCTGTCTGATGACAACGATGAGATCCAGCCTGTTAGGGCTTAAAATGAATGTCTTGTCTAATTTGTGCTCTTCAAATTTATTTCTTTCCTCCCAACTGTCTCATTTTACCCCACCTGTCACACATCACAATTTCACACCCCTACCTTACTTTTCCAGATTTTACAAGCTTTGCCTTTTGTTTTTCCCCATCTTAAATGTGATCCAGCCTTTTCTCTTTAAGTACTCACTTTAGGTTTTTGCCTTTTTGTTTCTTAATTTCCTCATCTGTGTGCTATTTACTCTTTTACCTGTCAAATGAATTCTAGAACTCTTAAGGGAAAACAAAACAGCAGATTTAAATAACTTGAAATATAAATAATAAAAATATTAGTGCTTAAGGGCATTGATATTTCCCTTAAAACAAAAGAGTAGTCATATGATGTCTTTAATCACAAAATTTAAATAAATCTTTAATGAATTCTCTGGATGTACTATTAATGTTCTAAATGTTTAAGCTGTTTATTTGCATCTTGTTAGAATTCTGATGTTCTCCTTAGAATTTTGTAAATTCTGTGCAGCTGAAGAACAGCATGGAATGAGCATTGCTAAGTGCTGTGAACTTGCAAGTCCCTAACCTTTTTCACATATTGATTGCTAATATCAGAGATAAGTTGAGTTCTCAGAAATTGATTATATCATACTTATTTGGGATAATTTCATGCTCCTTAAAACAAGTACTTCCAAATGTTTATATATTGGGCATAAGTGGCTAAATATCTCTAGGGAGTCTGTACTATTAATTTTATTAATTACCTTTGGTTATTAATGACATTTGGTCTGGACTTATGTCAAGATATCCTATGCCTTTGGGTGTCAAGGAATTTTGTTAAAAGCTCTAAACCACTGAAATATGGATGAAAATATCAAAAATTTAACTTAATAAACAATGATGTCAGTGCTTGATTTGAAATTCGGTTGACTTGTTTGAGGAAATGGTTAAACCATACAGTCTAAATTTTAGCTAGTTAAAACTTGACAATAATTGACAAGTAAATTTAATTCCCTTTTAACTTGTTGAATTCTTTTATACTTCCTTTCATGTCTTTTTATTGCACACTGAGAAACATTTTTTTATTTACTTTAAGGAGGGCACTGCTTCTTTCCTGTTGTGATAATCCTGAATTTATTTTTGTGTTTTGTTTTTTTAAATATCATTCAACTTTTTCATTTAAGATTGCTAAATACACTCTGCAATGCTGCTTGTCACACATTAATGTCAGTGACTCTAAGCTATGTTTAAGTTATCTACTGGCATCTAGTAATTATCCAGAACCATGAAACACAAGGCAGTATTCTCTGATGTGTAAAATTCCAATTCTGTATGTATTTCTTCAGTCTTAAGCACACCTAGAAAAAAATCTCAGTTTAACTTTTGGTATTACATCTTTTAAAGTTTTTGGTTTGGTTTGGTTTTTCTCTCATAGGCCCTCTAAACACGAAATTATTGTAGCACAAACCAGCTTAGATACAGGTCCAAAGTGAAATGGTGTGATGGTGACCACACCATATATGTCACACTCTACACCTGCTTATGGCTGCCTCTGCTGAAACTTCTTGCATAATTTATTCTGATTTCTTTAATGCTGTCCACTAAAAAGCAACTTAATAATTTTTTAAACAATATCAGAATGAATCATAATATTATTAATTTTGCCGGTACAGATTTTAAACAATGGACTTTCCATGACAAAGACTTTTTCCAAATCATTGATAATTTTTGTCTGGTAACACACTGAAGATGTATGATAGCACTTGTGTAAGTGAGCTCTTGCTTTCTTCTAAATCATGTTTCCTGCCCTCTATTTTCAGATACTGCTTCATATGAAATGCATGCATATAGACACAATGTATTGGTATCAGACACAAAGTATGTGAATTCTGATACCTTTTCATCAGTTGTACACCAAGAATTCTATTTTTTAAATGATATCCTGCCAGCTTTTTCACAATCCATTAATTCCTGGATCAACATCAGAAGGAATGTCAGAGCTGGCTGAAATTCTTGTAAGACACAGATGTCAGGATCAAAAGTCAGAGACATTCTCGGAACAGCAGGGAAGCCTTCTTGTTAGACCTTAATCGGAACAATTAGTATCTGCCATGTGACATTCTCTATACCCTGCCTATATTTCTGCTAACTTCCAGGCATGCTGAAAAGAGAAAGTATTTACTAAAGTTGGAGACAAAAGTACATGGGCTATTAGTTTTATTTCCCCTTTTGCAAACTTTTCTGTAGTGTCTTACCCTAAAAGGCAAAAAAACCCCCAAAAAATTAAATTGCATCAGCCTAACATCAGATTGAAATAATTATACATTATAAATGTGTATTTCTATGTTGACTATTTTATGTCAGGGTATTCCTTTAATGTATATGGTTAATGATTAACTAATCTTTGAGGGCAAGGCTGCTGGTACCTAGATTTATCTACAGTGTTTGCCTGGTAGAAAAAAAACACCTGTATTCTTATTGTTCACATTATGCATGATTTGTAAGTTTGTTGTTGGTTTTAAGCATCTTAGCTCTGAATATTTTGTTTTCAAGACAATAATATCAGATTTTTTGTAAAAAATTATCTCTTTCCATGCATTAGAGACTAGAGGACACTGAAATGGCCAGACTCCTTTCTGCTCCTTTGTCACATTATGGTTTTGGCATTCTGAATTGAAGGAGCCATTTCAGGCAGAGGTGGGTCTGTGGGCCTGTATTTGTCATCCTTCAATTGGGAAGAATTCTTCTTGGTGTGTGGCTACAGTCACACCACAGGTTATTTTTGTCTCAATTCTTTATCCTCTTCCTTAACCTTCCTTTAATTATTACAATGATACCACAGAAGCTGTCAGCTATGCCAACTTAACTTTTCATTTTGGTGTAGTGGAGAAGAGCAGGAAAGAAAAGGGTGAAGGAAAGTATCCTGAAAATGAGAAAACAGGATCTTTGCAGCAGTTGCAAGTGTTAATTAATACCAATGCTTTATAAAGTATATACAACATCATACACAGATATATAGAAAAAATAATACGTATTAAATATACTAAATATCTATTAAATATACTAAATATAACAAGATGTTATACATCTCTTGTTACAGATGGCTAAATTAAGTAAGCTACCCCAAAACTCCTTGTATTTTCTTTTTCATTAGAGAAAAGGTAAAGAAAAGTGCAATGTGAGGGAACAACAGAGTGGCTTAAGGAGTCTCACATCTGATCTAGAGATGTAGGAATAGACTTCACCCTCCAGACAGTCTGAAAGGACTTTGGCTGGGGAATTCAAATGTGTGAATGCAAGATTTTGAAGAAGAATTTAATGATTGAAATCAAGCAGCAGAAGGAGGAGAATGAATATTAAAGACTGAGAATTAGTCAAGTAAAGGTGGCTGTAGACTGGAGCAACATTTTCCAGTGCCCCATATCTCATGAAAGGAGAGGACAGGATCTAAAATGAAAAGAAATTGGTATTTCACATAATGATTGTAAAGACTAGGAATGTGAGGAATACAAGGAGAGAATGTATTATGCCAGTATTAGGTTCTTTATAATGGAAGAATTAAAATACTGTCAGGAAAAAAAGTTGAAGTATAAATAGACTTGTAAATTACAGAATTGTAACTTCAGTTTGGGGAGATTAGTTAAAAAACTGGTCAGAAATGTCAACCTCAGAAATGAAGGATGTGGTGAATGGCCACAGGAGAACAAAATAATGGGAGAAGAAAATATTTTAATTTTTCTATTAAAAATATCAGATCTGAAAAAAAAATAAGGAGATAGAGAGCACAGATACAGGAGATAAATATGAGGAAGGGCTTGACAAGAAGCTGTATCTGGACAAGAAGCAGTGAGATTTGGTGTCTTCTTAGTTATCTGTAAAGGAAAAGCAGCTTTAAACTGAAAATCTGGCCAAGCTACAGGAAGGAAGATGCTTGGTGGGGATGGTTTATACCCTATCAATATAGAAACAAGAACTACTCCTTGTCCCAGAAATTTTATGCAAAGTGCCACTGGAACATCCATGTTTGGTTGTCTCCAAGGACGGAGCCTCCACAACCTCAACCCTCACAATAAAACAGTGCTTTGTGAGGTTCAGATGGCACCTCTTGGGTTTCATATTGTGCCCAGTGCCTCTGCTCTTGTCCCTGGGTACCCCTGAAAAGAACCTGACTGTCCTCTGCACCCCTTTGCTGTTTATATACATTAATAACCATCCCTGAGCCTTCTCTGCCGTGGAGTGAGCAATCCCAGCTTACCAGCCTTTCCTTGTGTGAGCTGCTCCAGCCCTCAGTCAGCTTTGTGGCCCTTCCCTGGGCTCTCCAATGTCCACTTGTGTCACCCTGAGGAGCCCAGGACAGAGCAGGGTTCAGCTCCCTCCTGCTGTGGGCTTGTGGGGTTTTACAGCCTGTTTTTCCCCAGCACTCCACGGGCTCTGGAGGAACTTCCCCACTGTGGAATGTGTACAGGTGGTGTGAAACAACATATTTTTGTCTCTCAATTTAAATTTTAGAAGTGCAAGTGTGTTATGGAGCTGCCTTCTTCGTAAGAGGCAATGTATGCAAAAAAAAAATCAACTATTTTATTTTTCTGCATTTCACCTTAATCCCTGATATGGATTTTGGACACGCATAAGTAGGAATAACACTTTATTCTACTATGCCACATATGCATGTTAATATCTGAGAGGAAAATAGCCTACAGGAAAGCCATTAATCAGAAGCACTAAATGGCAAAGGTAAAAGTTAATGAATTCACTAATGACTTTTTCTTCTTTTATCCCTGTTATCATTTAGCTGCTTTCAGTTATCAGCAGTTTCCTCACTTTTCTGGAGTATTTATACAAACATTCCCAATTTTAGCATTGAGAGCATTTAATACTGACATAGAAGCAGCAAACTAGTAATATTCCTGGCCGACTTGCCTAGAAACATAAAGTCATGGTCTTAGCGAGACAATGAAGTCTGCAAGGAGCTGGAAATGAGTGTTATACTGACCAGGTAGACCAAATCTTCCAAACCTACATGCATTACACTGAAACTGGTGTCTTGAGGAGGAGGGTTTGATCAATCACTCTTTGCTTTCACCAGATAAGAGAAATTCTACAGCAACTGAAAAACCTGTTTATTTTTTTATTTTTATTTGAGAGAGGAATTGTCTTCAAGCTGTGCATGTGTGTGTAGACAGAGGTTTGTTTTCATTTCATTTCAGTCCAGTTTTGTGTCATTCAAAAATTGAAAAACCATGGAGTGAAAAATCCTAAGATTTGTGTTGCTTTGTTTTCATTTTAACACGTAAAACAAATATCTTCTGAAAATAACTTCAAAATCTCAAATCTAATTCACTTAATTGTAGTTAGTTCTGTAGTATCTCAAAACTCTGAATGTGGACAAGCAGAAATGCCTTTAATTTAATGATAAGGAAGCACAGAAAAGCTTCCAGTGCAATACAGGGCAGCTATTTGGATGCCTGTTGTGTTGGTAAGTCAGGACCAAAGTGTTCTTTACTTCACTTCTTGACTGACTTTTAAAAATTCGAAGATATTTATCCATGTCTCCTTAAAGAGGTTTAAAGGGGTTTATTCCTCTTTAAAGATGCTCCATACTGCAGCTTTTCTGATTAGTATTTGCATATTTGTGTGTGTGTGTGTGCATATGTACTAATGAAAGCCCTTCCTCGGCACAATTCACTATATATAGGTCACCATCCAGGGCAAAGTTAGAGAATGTCTTTTTCCCCCTCTTTGGGCTGTAGAAAGACAAGAGATACTACAAGCAGTTAAGACTCCAAAGAGGCTGAAGTAACTAAGGTGACTTGTGGATTTGAGGCAAGTATTTAAGGTAGTTCTGATGTAAATTCTTCTGTGCTGAGGGCACCCAAGGTATACATATATGTTACATACATTTCTACTTTTCGAGAAGCATCCTGTTAAAAATGGAACCAGACAGAGAATGAATTATGACACTAATAACAGATTTCAATGTTTTCTAAGACATTGATTTCTAATGTCATTAGAAATCAATTGTCTGGTCATCAAGTGCTTTGACTTCTGAAACTACCATGAAAGTGGAAGTATTCAGACACAATGCATGAGAGAACAGCTGAGTTTTACTTTTATGAGCTCTAAGAGCATTCAACGTTTCACATTCTTAAGAACATTTTTAGTTTACTTTTAGCCATAAGTCAGTGGTAAAACCTCTTTTCACATTAAAACTGTAGAGGTGCTTAAATCTAAAGAAATTAATCACATATTCAACAGCTAGGATAAGAAAGAGATGATCATTGGGAGACTTCCTTATTAATAAATCTTCCAAAAAAATTAAATGCATTGCTGAATTCTATCAGAATCATGATGATGAAATGAGATATTCTTCAGATACTGACTGTACTGTCATGGACCTCTGACTAATATTTTTTCCAGCCCTACTCTTTAATTCCCATCCAACCACAACTCTGCAGTTTCCCTACATTACTGGGAAGCTGTACAGTTTGTGCTGAGAATGATATGATGTTAATTAGCTCTATCTCAGATATTCTGGATAGAGTCTGGGTTCTCTGAGGTGACTGTGACTTACTGGCTTCTTCCAACCTCAGAGTTTGATTAAGTGTCCAACCCCTGGCCTTGTTATCATCTGAGCTTTCTTTTTCTTTTTCTCCCCTGTTTCTTAAATGTTTGGTGCCACTCAGTTTCTGTTCTTCTTTCTTTTATTCTCATCTATTCCAATTTTTACTCTAAGAGTTTCTTTTACTTATAGTTTCCTTTACTTATTCTACATTCCTTAATCCTTTACCTCTGTTCTCATTTTTTCCACTACCAAATTTCTTTTATTTTCTTGCTCCTTCACTACCTATAGAAGCTGTTATTCAGGTTTCACCCTTTGTGCATGGAACATTCTATTGTTTGTAGAGCATTCCATGTCTTTGGCCAATCTAGCACTTACCTTACCCTGCTTGTGACTCTCTAGCTTCGAAGTTGTCAATTAAATCCCTAGAGAGTGGTCCTGAGTGTTTGTGCTGTTCTCATGAAGTTGTGAAAGAGATCTTGAAAGCAGTTTTTATAAAAACAGTGAGGTGAAAAACCCCACCCAAGGCCAGCGTTACCTTGGGATGGATAGTGCTTGCCATGAGTGATTTGAGAGGCCATAGCCCTGGAGTTATGGGATGTATCTTTTGCATGAGAAAGAAATACAGATTGTTAAGAACTACAGCCAATCAATCAGCAGCATTTGAGCCAGGGAACATTTGGATGTAAACAGATAGTCTAGAAAAATATCCACTATAGGTAAAAACTAGGATTTAAATTTTTATGTGATGGCAAATTTATCATATATACGGCTTACATGGCTTTTCTTGCTACAGAAATTGAGCAAATCCTAATGCCAAAAATTAGTATTTGGAAGTTGGTAAGGATTTTCCCTGCATTCATTATTATTTTCTTCTTATTATAACCTTTATAATATATCAAAGTTAAATACTGTGTCTGTAACTACATCAGGCAGGGATTGACAAAAATTTTCAGAACTGAGAAGATCCCAAAGCCTTCCATGTGACACTGACTGGATCACTTGACTGGAAAAGTTCGTTTCACTGTCAGAGATACCAGGTCCCACCTGCCCATTTGGCTGTGATATGGTAGGTTTATCTTCATTTATATACCAACATCACAATAGTGCTACTGCAGTTCATTAAAAGGAAGTGAATTATTCGCAGATCATGTGACAAAAGAGAGTAAAGAGGGAGAATTCTGAGGGTTCATCCAGATTGCCAGTAATAAAATGTGAATTACACCTTGGCTGCAGTACCTGGGTCACAGACTAAAGGCCATTCTGCTGCTGCTGGGAGGGCAGAGGAGTAACTATTGTCATTTAGTTAATGTATGAAATACAGCCAAAGTGGTTTCAGAAGAAGGTGTTATACATGTATTAAAGCTCACCTACTGTCAATGGCCATGAAACCACTACGTGGAGACTTTTCCAGGATTAGAAAAGAATAAAAGGAAAAATAACAGTACAAGTCATTGAATTCTATGAGGGCCTGGATAGCCAAACCCTTGCATCTCCTGCTCCAGTTGGATTACCAGGGACAGCTTGAGAGTTTGCCAGACACCGTAAGTGGAAATCCTTGTTGAGGATACTGAACATAAGTAATTTTAAACACAATTTATACCTAGAAACTCAGATGGGATTGCTGGGGGGAAGGGTTCTAGGACAGGTTAATGGGAGGATAACTTAAACCAGCCCAATCTTAAGCTTAGTTCTCAGAAGAGAGAGCTCAGCAGTAGTTCTGCTATTGGCAGGCATTTGGAGTGGTGACTGCTCCATTCCGCTGAGTTATTTACCTAATTGTCTAAAATCCTCTTACATTTATTTATGCAAATTTCTATGCAGGGTTCAGAATTTCTCTTATAAAATGTTTTACCCAGCCCAGTCCAGCCTGGCATCCAACCCAGAACATCTTATTTTTTTGAGTCAGGGGTCATATAAATGCTGGAAATGAAAAGGTGTATCTAAGAGTGTGCTATGTTTTGCCTGTGAAAAATATTCATATTCTCAGATATTCTATTCAAAGGTAAAATTTTGTCCATGATAAAACCATATCTTCAGTGGCACTAAATAGAAAATCAAAATTATGTTCTAATCTGTTTTTCAAGATGTTGCTAGGAGAGAAAAAAAGAAAGAATATTGAGACCTTTGAAACTTCAGAGAATTGCAGATGTCTTCACAATTGCAGAACAGCTGGTTCTTATGTTAGCTGCCAGCACTTACTACCTTCCTCTCCCATTTGTTTCAGTGGTGGAATGTGTACCCAATAACACCTAAGGTCTTTTGTGTGCATTACAGTCTGGGATGACTATATTTTTAGCCATTTAAACAAGAACAACAAAAAGATCCCCACCAAAAAACAAACACAAAAACCCCAAACCCTCAAAAGATAAAAAAACCCCAACCCCAACCTTGAGGTAAGCATGAAAAAAACAAAGCGCTGCATTGTCATGAAGAGATTCAAGATGACAACAGAGAAATTCATTTATCTTTGAGGCTAAACTAGGACTGAAGGACTGAAGTCCTCTACAAGAAGTAGAGGATTTTATTGCCCATGGGTTAGACAAAGTGTCCCACACTACAGAAGTAGAGTGGCCTACTCTAAGTTAATACCTGTTCATTTACTCCTATACCACTAGACTTAATGAAAGGAGTTGGGTTTCTTTCCAAACCTGGCCTCTCTCATACCCTCACTACAGCATTTACAGCTGTGCTGTTTTCATTTCTGTGTGGCTGCCCTGACAAATGGAAAATCCTGCCAAAGGCCATACCTGTTTGAACAACATACCTTTGCTGTTTGGGAGCTATTTTCTTCTCTCTCCTTCACACCCTATTTAAAAACAGATTTATTTAATGAATCATTTTTGCTTTAGTCTCTTCATAAAACATGCATAATGTCACGGGCCCTCAGTTTGAGTTTTCCTCTCGTTCTTCTAATGCTTTTACACTCTTTCAAGTCAATCATCCTTTTATTTCATATTTTATGCTTGCATGCTGTTCATACAATTGACAATACACCTGAGCTTTCATGTCTAAGGCACTTCATACCAATGTAATGACAATAATTTCTATAAAGTTTTTCTGTTTTTCCTGCTGTATTCTACACAAAATGTGTTTTGTATGGCACCTTGTCCAAGAGTTTCTAACCGCAGGAGCATTTAGATGGAGTTCAGTCCTTAACCCATTGCTGGCAAGTCCACCACCAAATCATGACCCCAAAATGTCACATCTACACATCTTTAAATTACCCCCAGGGTGGTGACTCAGTTGCTTCTCTGGGCAGCCTCTTCCAGTGCTTGGAAATCCTGTAGGTGTTAAATCGTGGGAGGTTGCAAAGATGGGTTCAATCATCTTTTAGAAGGATGGCAATCAAAGGAAACTCTGTTCTTTACATTTCAGATTCTCATGAACAATGTAATCATGTTTACATTGTTATCCCATATCATCACAGGAGTAAGACATTTGGAGAGTTTCTGGGGTGTGTCACATGGCTTGGGTTCTCAGCTATCATCCATTTGAATTCTTACACATCTGTCTTGACCATGTAGCTCAGCACCAGGCAGTGCCCAGCTCAGGGCTCTGGGCTTGTGCTCTGAGTAAGGCTTTTCCTGGACTGGCCCTGTTCTGCAGCAGCTGCTGAGTGAGAGCATAGGAACTGCCTTCCACTAATCCCTCTGTGGGAGAGCAGGCGTCCTGCGTGAGGAGGAGGGCATAATCCAGATGGAGCACAAAGGGTCTGGTCATTAAGGAGAGGTGGAATGGAGGGAGCAGTAACCACTTGGGACAGAGCATTAGGAAATATGAGAGACAGGGT
>VZTN01009930.1:134683-147475 GCA_013400515.1 Erpornis zantholeuca
ATGGGATGGGATGGGATGGGATAGGATCCATGGGATGGGATGGGATGGGATGGGATGGGATGGGATGGGATGGGATGGGATGGGATGGGATGGGATCAATGGGATGAGATGGCATGGCATGGCATGAGAGAATGCAGCAAATTAGGAGCAGTTCCAGCATTTTTTGAGGCACCTGGGCCATGGGCAAGCCCGGAGCCCATTTGGGGGGAATGCCTACAATGAGCTCTGGACCAGAGGTGTAATCACTGTAACAGGTGATTACCCGGCAGAGGATGCTCCCACACTGCTCTGTGTGCTGCAGCAGGAATTTCGTCCTGGGGTCTGGAGGTGAGGGTGCTGCATATTGTGGTGTAAGCTTTGGGTTTCTATTATTGGTTTCCATTAGCTATAAGCAGAGTATCCCAAATAAATAATTTTGTAGTTGTGAAAAATGGAACGTGTCAAACCAACAAGTTGATCCAGGTAAAAAAAAAAAAAACACCAACTTTTTTTTTAATAAGAAATTTCTACTTCAAAGCAGTAGATTACATGTGGGAAATACAGAAATTAAACAGAAATTAATTAGTTTCTGAAGCACTATCTGGGTTTGAATTATTCAAGTGAAAATATTTATAAAAGACATTCTCATGCAGAGAAATCTAAAATTGTTTGGCCATGAAGTTATCTGAGATTTGGCTCAAGGACTTCTTGCTTCCTTTAAATCTATCTTAGTCCCTTGTATGACTGTCATACACTGCCTTTGGTATATGATTTACCTGAGAAAGTATTGGAGAAATACCAATCTCTTTTTTGAGGCAAACATTTCTCTTTCAGAGAAGGGTAATTCCATTTCAGTAACATTAGATGGATCATATGAAATCTTGATAATTATCCTGCTCAATCTTAAATTCTCACCTCAGTCTGTAGTGTATTGCAGGTTACTACAATATTGAGGCAGTAAAACCAGGCCATGCTATTTTAAAGTGCCTTTTGGAGAGCTGTGGTTTCAGAGGGAATGGATGTGTCTTTGGTATTTGGTGTCTTCCTCCTAGAATACAAGGAATCATGGAAATAGAGGAATAGGGAAGGCTAAAATTCAACAACATCAGCTTGCAATCTTTACAATAAATAAAAGAGGACCAGGCAGTGAGTTTCAGCACCCAGGTTTTGTTTATCCCCACCATTTAGTTATTATTTCACTACCTGGCTATGTTTTCATTCTTTGTAAATCATTCTCTGCAGTACAAATCTGTTAGAGATGGATCTTGTCCTAAGCATTCAATTAATAAGTTGACATTTTAATAAGGCAAGCAAAGCAGCCATGACAAATA
This sequence comes from Erpornis zantholeuca, assembly GCA_013400515.1. NCBI lineage: Eukaryota > Metazoa > Chordata > Aves > Passeriformes > Timaliidae > Erpornis > Erpornis zantholeuca. The sequence continues at coordinate 135,994 of VZTN01009930.1, forward strand.
ATATTTATTTGCATCCCTTTTCTTGGTGAAACAAGAGAGAGAATGGACATTGATTCATTACTAATTGCTGTGATCTTGAAGAATCAGATTCTCTCTGCCTAATATCCAATTTTTAACCTTTTCTTTATCTTCTTTGCATTTTTTTTGTCATGTGGAAATAAAAAGACTCAGCTTGTTGTTCACAAGGGAATTCTAACCTGAATTTCTCTCTGTGATGAGAATTGATAGTATTAAGAAGCTGCACTTAGAATGTTTGTATGACTGAAATTTTTTTATCATTTTCCTTTTACTTTCATGATGGTAAGTATTCACATCAGGCAGGTTTCTTATCTGAAATGTCTTTAATGACAATTAGTATCATTCCCATTCAAAGTAAATATATTTTTTAAACTTCTACCCCAAGGTTTTTTTTCCTAAATATTTATGTATTTAAATATCTAAATATCTATGCATGTGTATTTCCTAAACATTCATGTATCTTGTATTACAGAGTTTATTTTTTTTTTTCTAGTATTGCTTGGCCATTTTATTAAATACAGTTATTTCACTTAATTGTGCAAGTTATTTCCTTCTGATATATCTTAAAAGTTGTTTTTCCTGAATTATGTTTTGTCAGACTTACAAATTCAAAAAGACTTTTCATGACTACAGAAATATTAAAGTATATACCAGTATCCACTCATTAATTCCCTTTTAATTCATCTAGCTTCCATCTTTTCTCTCCAGTTTACAATATTCTTTTTTTTTTTTTACCAAACTGACACATTTGAAAATCTTCTAGGATATAAAGACTGAGTTATGTTGTTGCCAATCAGCATCCATAGCTGTGAAATAAGTACTTTTTTTAGCATAGAAATAATTTCTGAAGTTCTGAAGCCATGTATTTGAGATTAAATATTTGCCACCTATAAATATTTGCCACCTCCTTCAGCCATGTATGTGCTCAGCTATGGTTGGTTTTCTTTGTCATATTCACTTGATCATTATTAAGTGTTGGGTCAGTGTCTCTTCTAAGTGCCTTGGGCTGTAGAGTGTCCATGATCTCAATGGGATCTCACTATCCACAAAATAAATAAAATTGAAGGGAAAAGGTGTAGCTAGACCTCCTGGAAGATTCTTTTATTCCTTGCCTCTCCTGAGCTCTTCTGAAGGCAAACTCTCAGTTCAGAGCCCAGACTCAGTCTCTGGCTCTTTCTGAGCCCTGACTTGATGTCAGCCCTCCTTTGCAGACAGCTTTTTCTCATAACACTGCTGAGTTGTAAGTCCAGTGTATATGATTTTACCCAGGACTGTAAAAGGTCTGTGTTTTAACAAAGCTTTTAAGTTCATCCTCAATTTTAATAGCTGTTTCTTTTATGAGATTAACTTCCTGTATCTTCTCTGAGTTCCTCAATGATTATTTTCACCCAGGAGGTCACCTGCTTTCCCTGGTATGCAGAATCTCATTACTCTTTAAGAGACAAAAGGAACAACTAGAAATGTAGTTGATTCAGATAATCTACTAAAAATTACAAGTTTCAAAACACAAGTGAGCTTTACAGTGTACTCCACCTGAATGTCCTGTAGCCCCATGGAGGCTCCAAGGCAGGAGAGACATTACTGGAGAGCAGTGAATTCCCAAAATCCAGAGTAAGTGCAGTGGTCTCAACAGAGCCACTCTGGTTTGCACAGACCTGATCATCTGCGAGCTGCAAATCTCTGTAATAGCTGGGATTTTCCAGTGCAGTCATGATTTTACACTCTGAAAGTTTATTGATGAGCTTTTCCTGTCGGGTTTTCCCTATTGATCTGGCTCCTAAAACATCTTGAATGTTCATCACGATGTTTTGGTGGGAAGATGTTGCTGTTTTTTTCTACATTTCTTCATTACTTAAGAAATGCTCTGTAGTCTAAGGAAATATTTTGAAACATGGATGAAGCTTATTTCTTGTGTGAACCTGTGCCCATTCGACAAGATGAAGGCAAGGTCATGACTACTTTTCCCAGTTTTATTGGGTTCAATGGAAAAGAAATTTTTATTTCTGTGTCAGTGCAAAGAATACAGCTAGTATTATTTTTAAATGAAAATGTAATTTCTGTAAAATCAGTGAAGTTTGTCCTTTATAAGAAGAGTCCAACCTAGAGTAGGAATGCTCTTTAAAAGACTTCTACATGTGAATAAATTGACATGTATGTATGAATGTAACTTCCCTGAGTCCCCTTGTGGAATGACAACATTGTTTGCAGGACCTCCAATTTTTATTGTTAAATCTGAAAGGTCAGACTTTTTTTCAACTGATTGGGCTGGAGGATAAGAGATCTCACTCTAATCTTAGGTGAACAAAAATAACATCTAAATTTCTTTTTCCCCCCCAAGTCTGAATTGAGATGATTGAACAATTGTGGGGTTAAGATAAAATATGGAATGGTACAAAGACACATTAAAGTTCACTTACGTCCTCTTGAGTTCCTAAACTGATATTTACTCAGAGAACCTTCAGGCTAATTATCTATGGAGTGTTATTCCTTACACTGTCACAGCTAAAATCCAGTGCTTGAGTGTGTTATTTCCTCTAGTCTTGGGCCGTTTGATCTCTGTGAAGCGTGCACGGTATTTACAAACATTCCCAGTGGAGCTGGGAGCTGGATGGAACGCGGATTCCCTGACAGAGGTCCATCCACAGGAGTGAAGTGCGGGGCCAGGCCGGTGCAGGGTGTGCAGAGGTGATGGTGTGCCTTTCCTGGGACAACCAGCAGCCACATCCCTTTTCCCATACATAAATGGCAGTTAGCGATAGCTAGAAACAAAAGGGCCCTCTCTCCCTCTTTGAATACAGTGACATTCATTCTCAGAGAGGCAGGGGCAGCTTTTTGAAAGCAGACTTCTTCAGTCCAACAATAACACACAATGAGTTATTGACTTGTTTATATATGGAGCTCTTTTCAGTAACTAACTCTGACTCCCCACAGTCTGGACAAATGATTGATTTCGTTGTTAGAAAAAGAGAAAGCTCTTGCACTAAACTCTGTAGTGCAAACTACTTTTTCCCCATTTGTTCCCCCACTGAATAGGACCTTATTAAAATGCACTTTCCAAAAAATACCTGCAGCTGGCCTTTATAAGCACGTTTTGTATATATAAATAAGTAATTTGTCCCACTCTTTTGTATGGTAACAAACCATTGGAGAATCTTGTCAACAAAGATATGAAGACTGAGTGTCAGAGAATTTTGGTTAAACAATATTATCTATATTGATCTGCATAAAAAGCATAGTTGTAAAAGTATTTACAGTAGCTGTTTGCTGCTTGGATACAAATAATGACTTTAAAAATTAATAGGCATGATTTTTTTAATTGAGAGTTTTCCTTTTGGGACCAGTTGTTAAAGTAATATGAATAAACATGTTATTCTGATGCTTTTATATCTATGGCAAATTAAACAAATATTTGGATGATTAATTGAACTTTTAACTTCTGCGTATGTTTTTACAATTTATGGGGGGGTTTAAATGTTCCATATGGCAATTCTTCATATACATACATGCACAGCATTTTATTTTAAAGAAAGTGAGCTTCATGTCTTTTTTAATTACTATGGGTTTTCCTTAATAAGCAAACAGGTTCTTTGCTTCTTTTTACATATTTAAATAGTAAGGTACATTACTTAAAAAGATGCTGCAAATACCCAAAAGCTACATTGCAGGAACAATTTTTATATATTCAAGAAAGGATGCAGAGTTCTACTGAGCCCTGCAATTTGTTGGTTACATATCACAGGCAGTTAGGGGCTCGTTAGGATATTGCTGAAGGCATTTTCCAATGCATTTTCCAAACATGTAAATGAATTAATGGAGCTATTGCCACACTGCTGCTGATTCCCCAGGTTTTTGTGCCCGTGAAGTTGTGTTACGGCACTCAGAATGCAAAATTGCTGCAGCTTCACATAAATTCTGTAGAAATGAGAATTTAGAAGGAGGTAAGATATCATATCCTTTGTATACATGTGAATATTCTTTGTGTTCCTTACAAGATGTAAGGAAGTGTGGATTTTTGGGTTACATAGGTTTCTATGTTTCTATTTCTATTAAAAGGAAATTGGGAAAGTGCAAATTGTGTATTTCTAGTCTTTTATTTCTAATCTATCAGCCTTGAATCTTGATAATTTTGTTATCCTAATTCTGTGAGTTAATCTTGTCACACCTTGATTTTACTAATTTGTATTCTAACTTCTGCACACTCATTATTTTATCTGCATTCTTTTCACTCTTAATTTGCTTCCCCCCAAAATTATTTTTGTGTATCATACTTACTTCGTTTTTCTTTCTTTAATGTATTTTTCCTAACATAATTTAGGTCCCTCTTGCACTGTTTGCTCAGACAGGTCACCCGTTTCCATGTAACTGCCCAGACAGAGTTGTTTAACAAAATTAATAATATTGACTTGATTTATGACATGATATTTGGATGATATTGGATCATTATTTGGATTATATGATTGGATTTATGATATGATATTTATGATATTCTAAGCCTTGCTAGAACCCAGTTAGAATTACAAAATATTTATTTTAAAAAAAATTTGCAAGGGGGAAAAATTAACTAAATTTCTCTGGTATTATCCATTCTCTTATGAACACCAGATATTAGCATAATTTTTGAGAGAGCAAAGCAAAGAGTATTTATTGTAAAAATTCACGTGTAGAGCAGAAGTTTGCTGCAGAAATGAATGCCTGTCTTGCCATCTTTAACTTCCATGTATCCGGCTTGGGGGCGGAGATCAGGAGCTCAGAGCAGCACCATTTTTAGCTGGTTGTGGAGGCTTGGGGGAGGAAAAGGAAGAGCTATTCTTCTGTGTAGCTTCTGTAGCCTTTTGTGAGGACCCCGAGACCCATCGGGCTTTCCTGTGATCTCAGCGCATCCCTGCTCACAATGGCCTGGTCCCTCCCCCCGTGTATCCCAGTGTCCTGGCACAGACCCTCAGCTGCTCTGCGCTGGTGTCTCTTGAAGTTGGTGGCTTTTTACTCATTTAATTGAGTGACATGCAGACCTGGGCTCACGCCTTCGCCACCAAAGGCTTTCAGAAAATCTGGGAACGGCAGCTCTGCAGAGCTTTCAGGCTTTTGTCTCCCCTGCAGCTACAGGTGCTGTGCACAGACTCACACGAGGACAGCCAGAAACAGATCCTGGTCCTTGGAAGATATTATGCCAAGGAGGTGTATCTGTTTTATTGGACAAGTTACACTCGTTTGGCTAGAGAAATATATATTTTCTGCATGAAATGTAGCCAGCAGTTTAAACATTTTTGAGTCTGTACAATCCCGTCCAGCATTAATACAAAAAATTAAGCATATGCTGAAAAAACAGGACATTAGATTTGTGAGAAGTAAGGGTGCAGTGTGTGATTTCAAAGATCTGGGACTGAAATCAACTCTTTTGGCTTAAACTCTTGTTTTGTTTTCCTTTAAAGATGCTTTAATTTATTTTTTCTTATGTGTGAAAATGCAGGTCTTTTTGCTCTGAAATCTTTAATAGTGCCCTTAGAATTTTTTCCTAATAAAGTTCTTAGATCTTCTGCAAGTGCCCAGGCATTTTCTCATATTTAGATCAGAGTTTTAGCAATGTTTTCTGTGAAATGAAAGGCATGTCCTATATAGCTAACTTTGTCAACCCTTAGCTCAAGCAGGAAGAAATTTGTGTGCTAACAGTAATCATCTCTAACTTTTATATTTACTTAAAAGCTTACCCATCTGCTCCCAGTTCTCCTGGTTTTCTTTTGAGCTGCAGTTGCTGAAGGCCAGTGGGTGTATTGGTGTCAATCAAGTTCCCTCGTGACAGTGAGCACACACACAGCCCTTCTGCCTTTCCAGGGCTTTCATTTACCACACTTAGATGAAGAATCTGAATGGTTTCAAACTTTGGCACCGTAGATGAAATCCTGGCTTTTTGGAGTTGATAACTGATCTTCTCATGTCTCACCACAGACAGGTGTCTGGGGGAAGGCAAAAACCTGCCACTGTTCAGAGAGGAAAATGCAGCTGTGAGGCCAATCTCCACCATAGGTAGGGCACAAGTGCATTTAAGCAGGACCCCTCAAGGAGCTGGAAACTGAGGGTTTTAAACAACCCACGCCAAAACATTGACTGTTGGCAAAACTAGCATGGTCCTAATTCTCTTCTTAACCTCACCTCCACTCCATATGACTTAGGCATAGCTTTCACTGTTTCACATTTTAAGATAGTGAACACTGAAAAATGTGATTGGGATAGATGAAGTTTTAATGTTATTAATTCTGAAAAGTGGTTTTGGTTTTTTTTAATTATATTGCAAGCCAAGGAACTCTAATAATATTTAAAATATATCCATTTTCAATTTGATGGCAAAAAAGAACAAATTCACTTAAAAATGCTTATATGAAAATGTATAAGAAAATGATATATGTGTTTATACTAAAATGCTTCTTATGGGTTTTTAACCTATGTGTCTGTAGCAGGTTATTATTCATTCTTCAGCTTCTTTTTAGCTTTTAGGGGGAAAAATCATTAGATATTCTTTCAATGATAACAGAGAAGTTCTGTTTAAATCCAGAGGAAGCAAGTCTATTGTATAAAGCAATTATGTTGACAAATAAAACAGAAAGAAGACCATAAAGACTATATTTGAAGGCCAGAAAAGTTATTTTTTGACATTGAAGCTCATTGTTAACTCCATGTAAAAATGGCACAATTTTCTACCAGTCCCCTTCCTAATGACCCAGTAAAATAATTGCCAAAAATAATTTCAAAAATACACATTTCTGAATCTTCAGATTCACATCTTTTTCTGTGGGGTATTATGAGATGCAAAGGATAATTTCTCTGAGGGATTGAGAGCAAGACCTGTGCTGGGCAAGAGCAGTAATTTCATATTCTCTGTGCCTTGCTTGGGAACATGCACACAAAAGTCTCCAGGACTGTATTTACATGACTCTATTTTGAACTTAGACTCTCATTGGCTTGTGATCCAGTTCTATTAATGAATTTAATGCTGCTTATCAGCAACCACTGAATAACTTGTAAAGTCAGTACTAATACTGGCTGGCAGAGAAAACCTCAGTTCTTATCAAAGTAAATTAATTAATGATGAATGATGATTATTCTGAATAAAATTTTGTAAAACAATTATTCATATTCTGAAGTGTCTCTGAAGATAAGCCTTTTTCTTTGCAGACAACTATTGCATTTCATCCCCAATTTTGTTCTCTTTCTTTGTCTTCCTAATTCCATATTGAGTAGTCTGACATGGACTCTTTAACTTTCCTCTCTTTTCTAGTCTTTTCTGTCTAAAACTGTATTGAAGATTGGCTTCTGGCCCAAATTACCTCAATGAAAAATCAAAAATTGGGCTGTGTCATTAGGATCCATGCTTAACAATCAAAGATTAACTTCTGCTGATATCTAACATTGATAAAAAAAAACAAGTAAAAGCTCCTAGTACCTAGTTCTGTATAAGAAGCAGTGCACAACTACTTATTCTCTGCCAAAAAGAATTTTGGTAAGTGAAATTTCATTCTTCTTCCCTCACTCTGCCGGAATGGAAATAAATTTCATCCACCCTTTTACTTGTACAGACCTCTCCTTGACCATCTTCACAGTCTTTATTTTCATGATGAAAATGTAAAGTTTATGTCCTCTCTCTCCTTATCCCTGCCAGCTGAATCTCTGCCAATGTGTTTGGAACAAAGGAAAAAACCCCAGTGACTGGGTGGGAAGCTTGAAATGAGGTAAAAACTCAATATATTGCAATGCAGGTGCTCTAGATGCATTCAGTGTCATCCAACCCCATGTAGAGAATGGATTAATTCTACCTTTAGAGAGAACCTCCCTGACTGCAATGTTTATCTCATATAATCAAAAGGGGTGCTGGTTGTACTCTGAAACTTTTTATCAATTTTCTAAAGAAATTAGGGATGTTTTCCTCAAATTTTCCTTATTTTTTTAATATATGATTCCTTTTTCTTATAAACAGACTTTTGAAGGCACTATTTCCACACAGCAAAATATTTAGTATTCAGTTAAGAATTTAAGTAGCTCTTTGCTTTTTTTAGAACTGTGTTGCTGCTCTAATTACAAACATTAAAGTCTGTTCTGTTCTTTTAGGGGGAAAATGTAGTTTACAATGTCAAGATTCACTAAGCTAATCCTAAGATTATGCAGAAAATATTATAATGAAAAGCTATTAAATCAAGCATTTTTCTTACAATATCTCATGCTGTGAAGTTATCAGCATATTGTATAAATGAAATATTAATACAAAATTGATGGCAGTTAAAAGTGAAGAATTATTTCTGAGTTTTCTTGATGGCAAAAGGAAATAAGCTGTTCATATATGATATTATTAATACATGCATCTTACCGGAATGCTACCTGTAAATGTATATTAACATTCCATTTCTTGGAAGAATTAAAAAATAGTTTTAGAATCATTTCAATGATATTTCACTTCTCTATCAATAACTTATATTTGAGGTTAGCTTGTCTCAGTAATAATACTACTCCTTGTTATTTACTAATTTCTAACAAATCAATTTTTTCCTAAATAAAACAGACTCACTAAACATCACACGTAGACCTCACTCCTGATCTCCTTACTTTGGCAGAAATTCTAAATGGTCTGCCTGATGTTGGCATGAATTGCTTTTCCAGTGCCATGTACTTGGCAATTTTATCTCTTCCTCTTAAAAGGCATGTACCAAACCAATGAGCTTTTAACCAGTGGACCAATCACTTATAAGCACAAATATGGAAGTAGATGACAAACACTATTTATCATTACCATAACCCAAATATCGTCCTGAAATGTTCAGAAAGCCCTGAAAATAAAAAAGGAATGATGAAATTTATGTAGAGATAGAGAGACATATGTATTGTGGGCAAAATAATAAACATGTTTTTGGTTCTAGATACTTAAGATTTTCCAATAAATATTATTCAGTTAATTTCGAGTTACTAAATTTTCCTCTTTGGAGCTTGTAAATTGATAACCCACATATACAAATCTACTTGATTTATTTTAATGTTGGAAATCACATGCACAATCCATTCAGGTTGTTCACTAACCTTGAGCAGGGTATTAACTCTCCTGCAAAAGATTTCTGGCACCCTAAAATCTGTGAAGTGTTGACAGGTACTGCACCTGAAGAATTTCTTCACAGAAGGGGTGACTGGGCATTGGAATGGGCTGCTCAGGGAGGTGGTGGAATCGCTGTCCCTGCAGGTGGTTAAGGAAAGACAGGATGGGGCACTCAGTGCCATGATCTGGTTGACAAGGTGGTGTTTGGTCATAGATTGGACTCAACCTCAGAGGTCTTTTCCAGCCTAATTGATTCTGTGGTTCTGAGTGTCTGAGCCTGGGCAGGGAGATGTTCACCTGGGCTGGGAGATGTTCACCTGGGCTGGGAGCTGTTCACCTGGGCTGGGAGATGTTCACCTGGGCTGGGAGCTGTTCACCTGGGCTGGGAGCTGTTCACCTGGGCTCCCCTGAGCAGCCTTAAGCTGTGGACATCCAGGAGTGAGCAGCAGGAAGGGAGAAGCCCTGCTGAGCAGCACAGAAGTGGGGGCTGGGTGCAGGGCAGTCACAGCTCTCCGATTCTCTTTGGATTTATAGCATCCATCACTAAGAGAATGTTGGGCCTTTATTTTGTCTTTAGAATAACTCCATCAGTTGTCAACATTTCATATGTCCTTCAGCGGGAATATTAATTTCAATGTCACTTGACATTAGCCTGAATAAAAATTCAAATTATTTCCATGTTAGATGAGCAGGATTTACCTTTATATATTCCCTAGTTTTGTAATTTTTCTAGCTCAACAATCCCTTGTAAAAGTAATTTGAACAGAGGGCATTGTATCACACTAGTGAGCATATTATCAATTATCACACATATTATGAAAAATAATAAAATGTAGATATATTTAATCAATCCCAGATTAGATTTTTATTCACTAACAACTTAGATATTCAACCTAACAAACACTGACCAGTTGTAAACACAATGGGTTTTACTGGGGTATGTGCTTCTTTCATATTAAAGATTTTTCATTTTAAAAATGGCTGAATCTGAACATTTGCACCTAATGTAAATAATTAATTGTGGAACCAACACAGCCTTACTTTTGATGTTGTTTTTTTTCTGGTTTCTTATTACCTGTTGAATCTTATTGTTCCCTTTTTACAATTAAAGCAATGAAGGGCCATGAAATTCCATTTTGATATTTCCTTAGCCTTCCTCCTCTAAGATTCTAGAAGCTGAGTGCTGTTAAAGCTGTATTTTGAAAGTATTTGGGCATATGAAGATGCAGATAGGTGCACGATGTGATTTTCAAAATCTGGGTGGTAATTCCCCTTTACTGGGAGGGAAAATGCTGGAAACTGGTGGGAATGTCATCATTATTTCACTCATTACTCATTGAGAAAAGTCTTTCCCCATGATCCCCGATGGTGTTTGTTTTGCCTTGTTTAGAAAATAATTACAGCTGCAGAGCTCAGATCCTGGTATAAATCAACCCTGCAGCTGTTGAAGCTTGGCTGAGCTGTACCACCTGAGGACTTGTTTCACTAAATGTAAACTCTTATTGCTGTTCTCACAACTGTGTGCCTCCTGCCCCTTGTCCAGGTCTCAGTTGATAGGTTCAGTGCAAAGTGGCTCAGAGCACGCTCTGGTAACGTGAGTGGGCTCTGGGTGCCCAAGCATTTAAACTGGCAGCTGCTTTTCCAGAGCCAAACCAAACGGGGGAGCTGCCAATGGATACTGCTAATAGATGGGCTTCATGTGTTGGCAGAATACAAATTCCTGACATTCTCGTTTGCTGTGGATTTGCAGCAGCATCAGTAGCCTTCAAATACCATGCAGGCTTGTCTTGAAACCGGTGTACTGCATAATCATAATCATTGGAATCTGTGACACTGTAAACATAAATATTGATCAGTCCAGGTACCAGTGACACAGGCATCCTTCCCCTTGGTGAACACAGATCATGGAAAGAGAAAAAGGTCTTAGAATAGCAAGAAAAACAGGCTGCTCTCCTCAGGTGGAGTTTTGCAAGGCTGCAAAACACAGGGGACAGCGACTCCTCTCACATCCATGCCCTCACCCTGTCACATGCCAGCNTTTGGAGCTTGTAAATTGATAACCCACATATACAAATCTACTTGATTTATTTTAATGTTGGAAATCACATGCACAATCCATTCAGGTTGTTCACTAACCTTGAGCAGGGTATTAACTCTCCTGCAAAAGATTTCTGGCACCCTAAAATCTGTGAAGTGTTGACAGGTACTGCACCTGAAGAATTTCTTCACAGAAGGGGTGACTGGGCATTGGAATGGGCTGCTCAGGGAGGTGGGGGAATCGCTGTCCCTGCAGGTGGTTAAGGAAAGACAGGATGGGGCACTCAGTGCCATGATCTGGTTGACAAGGTGGTGTTTGGTCATAGATTGGACTCAACCTCAGAGGTCTTTTCCAGC
>VZTN01009930.1:147532-172712 GCA_013400515.1 Erpornis zantholeuca
TGGGCTGGGAGATGTTCACCTGGGCTGGGAGCTCTTTCCCTGGGCTGGGAGATGTTCACCTGGGATGGGAGATGTTCACCTGGGATGGGAGCTGTTCACCTGGGCTGGGAGCTGTTCACCTGGGCTGGGAGGTGTTCACCTGGGCTGGGAGCTGTTCACCTGGGCTCCCCTGAGCAGCCTTAAGCTGTGGACATCCAGGAGTGAGCAGCAGGAAGGGAGAAGCCCTGCTGAGCAGCACAGTGTGAAGTGGGGGCTGGGTGCAGGGCAGTCACAGCTCTCCGATTCTCTTTGGATTTATAGCATCCATCAGTAAGAGAACGTTGGGCCTTTATTTTGTCTTTAGAATAACTCCATCAGTTGTCAACATTTCATATGTCCTTCAGTGCGAATATTAATTTCAATGTCACTTGACATTAGCCTGAATAAAAATTCAAATTATTTCCATGTTAGATGAGCAGGATTTACCTTTATATATTCCCTAGTTTTGTAATTTTTCTAGCTCAACAATCCCTTGTAAAAGTAATTTGAACAGAGGGCATTGTATCACACTAGTGAGCATATTATCAATTATCACACATATTATGAAAAATAATAAAATGTAGATATATTTAATCAATCCCAGATTAGATTTTTATTCACTAACAACTTAGATATTCAACCTAACAAACACTGANAAACAATCCGTTGTAAATGTAATTTGAACAGAAGGCATTGTATCATACTAGTGAGCATTACTATATTATCAAGTATCATACGTATTATGAAAAATAATAAAATGTAGATATATTTAATCAATCCCAGATTAGATTTTTATTCACTAACAACTTAGATATTCAACCTAACAAACACTGACCAGTTGTAAACACAATGGGTTTTACTGGGGTATGTGCTTCTTTCATATTAAAGATTTTTCATTTTAAAAATGGCTGAATCTGAACATTTGCACCTAATGTAAATAATTAATTGTGGAACCAACACAGCCTTACTTTTGATGTTGTTTTTTTTCTGGTTTCTTATTACCTGTTGAATCTTATTGTTCCCTTTTTACAATTAAAGCAATGAAGGGCCATGAAATTCCATTTTGATATTTCCTTAGCCTTCCTCCTCTAAGATTCTAGAAGCTGAGTGCTGTTAAAGCTGTATTTTGAAAGTATTTGGGCATATGAAGATGCAGATAGGTGCACGATGTGATTTTCAAAATCTAGGTGGTAATTCCCCTTTACTGCGAGGGAAAATGCTGGAAATTGGTGGGAATGCCATCATTATTTCACTCATTACTCATTGAGAAAAGTCTTTCCCCATGATCCCTGATGGTGTTTGTTTTGCCTTGTTTAGAAAATAATTACAGCTGCAGAGCTCAGATCCTGGTATAAATCAACCCTGCAGCTGTTGAAGCTTGGCTGAGCTGTACCACCTGAGGACTTGTTTCACTAAATGTAAACTCTTATTGCTGTTCTCACAATTGTGTGCCTCCTGCCCCTTGTCCAGGTCTCAGTTGATAGGTTCAGTGCAAAGTGGCTCAGAGCACGCTCTGGTAACGTGAGTGGGCTCTGGGTGCCCCAGCATTTAAACTGGCAGCTGCCTTTCCAGAGCCAAACCAAACGGGGGAGCTGTCAATGGATACTGCTAATAGATGGGCTTCATGTGTTGGCAGAATACAAATTCCTGACATTCTCGTTTGCTGTGGATTTGCAGCAGCATCAGTAGCCTTCAAATACCATGCAGGCTTGTCTTGAAACCGGTGTACTGCATAATCATAATCATTGGAATCTGTGACACTGTAAACATAAATATTGATCAGTCCAGGTACCAGTGACACAGGCATCCTTCCCCTTGGTGAACACAGATCATGGAAAGAGAAAAAGGTCTTAGAATAGCAAGAAAAACAGGCTGCTCTCCTCAGGTGGAGTTTTGCAAGGCTGCAAAACACAGGGGACAGCAACTCCTCTCACATCCATGCCCTCACCCTGTCACATGCCAGCACAGGAGATCACCCTCCTATATAATGAGAAAAGAAATTTATTCTTTGCATGTGCTGGGGTTTTTTTTCCTGCCTTGTGCTCTTTCACCATTCCCTTGCCCAGCTCCTGTACAAGTGTCACTTCCATGATGAGTTTTGCTGGCGAAGGAGGAGTAAACTGTGTAGGCTCTCTGTGGCACAATGAAAGCATGCATTTTTTTTCAACTTATGCGTACGTAAGCCTCCTTTTGTGAATAAGACTCATAGGGTCAGATAATGTTTAAAGGGAAAGGCTTTATGTCTCTCAGGCCTGCATGTTTCCACATGGATGCTTCTACACACACACAGATTGAATTATGAACAGACCTATTAATGCTGGGATCACAAAAGGTCAAGTTTTGTCTTCTTTTACCTCTATTCAGAATTGCTTTTGAAAGGGGGGGAAAAAAGGGATTTGGAGAAAAAAAAAAAGATTCATGATGAAGAATTTTACAGGTCTTTTTTTTTTCTGTCCTTTAGCAACATCTGGGAGTTGGAAAAAAAAATTCTTATTATGTAAAATAGTCCAGGGGTATTGTATTAGTAGATTTTAATATAGCTCCTGTGGGTCACTTGGAGGGTTACCTAATGGAATGACCTGCTACATGAGGAACAAAAACACCAAAAAGGAACTTTAGGAAAATATTCCTCCTACTATAATGGACGTGTTTAACTGAAGAAAAATTGTCGCAGTATTCCAAGAAAAATCTCTAAATGTTTGTTGTGTTTTTTGGGGTTTTTTTCAGGAAAATCTTACATTGAAGTTGAACTATTCCTTTAGACTATTCATTTGAAAAGTTATATTAAACTTTAATATCCACATCCACATAAAAGTGGATATTACAAAGTGCTCTGCCTGATCTCATCATAAGTAATACCTATATAATTTTCACCTTTTTTTGCTAGAAGAAAATAAAATAATTTTATTGAATAGTACCTACTGTATTTTCGTGTTCAACATCCAATGGTGCAGAGTACTGAAATAACTCTGATATTTAAAAATATTTTCTTTTATAATTTGTCCTATGTATTCCTCAGAAAACATGATTGAGAGAACTGAGGAAATAGGAGATGCTTTTAAGATGGCAAAAAGTTAACTTTGTACCCTAAAGCTCCGCTTTACTTTTGGCTCTGTTTTGGGTATATGTGTTTGCATGTGTGCATCAGTGCAAATATTTGTGAGAAGAAGTATTTAAATTCACCACTACTCCCTTTTTGCAATGCTAAAAATGTATTTCTATGTCTGCTTATATTTGCAAAAAATGATACAAAATATCCTTCAGTAAAAAAATGCAAATGTGGTATAAAATTTTTGAGTGTGACTAAGGCTGGACATTAATCATAGATGTCCAGAGAAACCTACTAAAATTAGGGACATGGAAATTATTGCGTTTGATTAATGATTACATCGTTACAATGACTACAATGGGACAAATTAAATATGTTAATAGAAAAGGTGAGTCACATTGAAAGAATTTTTGACACTGTTTTTACAATTTAAGAATTACTGATTCAAAAATTGATTGTTGCTGCTCAGTAAAATCATCTAGGAATCCCTCTAGGCTGAAACAAATGAGATGAATGGAAGGAAGTCAACTTTGACACCGTATAAAATTAGGAAAGAAAATGATAGCAAAATCTTGTAATGCTATTATATCAACACCACCATCTGAAACTTATTTTTTTCCACAGGCTTAAGAAAGAAAGCTATAGTAAAAGAAAAAAAGACTTAAAGCTTTGTCTTCAAAATGAGCACAGATATTAAATTTAAAGCAAAAATGACAAACAGTTGCTCAACTAAGATGAAAATAAAACATTATGGAAACACCCATGAATAAAATAGATAAACAAGAGGATTTCAACATAAGGCTCATTAGATTTTTTTCCTTCTGAGTACTCAATGAAATTTCAGAACTCACATTTGCAAGTTATCCTTGAGTCCTCTTATCTTTGTTTTGTGGCAAGGATCAGTGCCAGAGACTCAGCTGGGCTGGGTTGGATTGATGACTATGTAGCAATGCTCATATTCTTTTTGATATGCAGGTTTTGTGTTTTCTTAATTGATACCTTTTAATAAGGGAATAGAATAAGAGGCAAAATAATGTAGTAATAAAGAAGAAGAATCTGTTCAACAGTTGAAAAACGTTTCCCTCCACTATGTGTTACACTGCTCTTTAAACACAAGGCAGAGTAAATAAAACTGAAGAATCTCTTGCAGTTCAGGGGTTCATGGCTGCCTGGCTGGTGTGAATTTGGTTTTCAGTGTGTACAGACACCCTCTGCAGTGAAATCACACGATTGCCCACACCACACACAGCTCTAACTCCTTTCTTGCCATGCACAATCTATCCCAGTTATTTCTCCTGAGTCATTAAAACTAATGGCATATGTAATCTAATTTTCTTTGAGTTAGATGCACAGTTACTTATGAGAAATGAATTTAGGACCACAAGTGGAGATAGCAGGAGCCGTCAGTTCAAACACTCTGAGGTCCCAGTACTTTGTGTTTGTACATGAAAAGCTGACATTTCCAAATAAGATACAAAGTTTTCTGTTTCCATACCAAAACATAACTCCTTAGTTGTGTTCCTGTGTTTCAATTATATACCTGGGGTGTGACTGGTAAGACTGCAATTCTGAAACCTGAAATGTCTGCAACCAAAAAGTCTGAGAGCATTTGGGCTGGTTTTTTGTAAGTACCCCTCCTTTGAGCAGCCTGCTGATTGCCCTTTCTGGAGGCCAAGTTCATTAGCAGTTTACAAAATTGAACATTTTGATGGCAATGATTACACAGTTAACATGATCAGCTATATGTAACAGCCCCAAAAATGGAAATTCTAAACTGTAACTACGTGGTTACTGTGTCTTTCAGAAATAAACGTTGATCACTGGAAAGGCTCCCTCTATTATTTTCTAAGGACATGTAGGGTAAGCTTGATGTTTGAATGCATGGCAGTGATGATCTTTACTGTATTTAGCTCTCTTCTATTCTTCCTTGATTTGAGACATTCTCTTGTCCTTCCCAAATTCATAAAGAATATATATATATATATGTATATGGCTCTTATTATAATAATAATATGGCATAAAATTTGTATAAAAAATTTGAAAATATTTTAACCAAAAATGGGTTAATATGTGTTAAATATTGGTAAAGAAATGTATAGCTTATACATATAATTTCTTTGGAAGTAAAAGAAATATGTTTTCATTTTTCATTTGAATTTATGCCATTTGTCTGCGAATACAGAGATTGTAAATTTCAAATTCTGGAAGTAAGGAATGTGTTTTTCCAGTTATTAAAAATCATTTTAAGTGTGTAATTATTGGCGATTAATGTGATTGTCTATAAAATCCAAAATAAAGGGGGAGGAAAACTTTATTCCCTTCATTTCCCACTCTTAATAGTGGTTTTGCATATGGTTAGACCTTTTTTTCTCTGGAGCCATAAAAACATAGCCATGCATCTGTATT
Source organism: Erpornis zantholeuca (assembly GCA_013400515.1). Classification (NCBI taxonomy): domain Eukaryota; kingdom Metazoa; phylum Chordata; class Aves; order Passeriformes; family Timaliidae; genus Erpornis; species Erpornis zantholeuca. The sequence continues at coordinate 153,006 of VZTN01009930.1, forward strand.
GGAAATTCATTGCTATGTAGAAGATATGCAGATGAATTATATGTGCTCCCCAACCTGGAGCAGTAAGCCCCCCAGAGTTCTGTAGGTTTGTGAGGAGAAATCCCATAGGTGTGACACCAACTTCAGCTCCTCCCAGTAAAGATTTAACAATTTAACAGCTCAGGGGAAGAGGGTGAGTGATGAATAACAAGTAGCTGCCCAAAGCTCTGGAGATCATCTCCAGAAATCCTTCACTCTTACAGGCAAAGCAGGAACGGGGAACTTGTGTAGCTGTAGATATAAACCAGGGTGTCCTACAATAACAAATCCACTGCAGGATTTGTATCCAGAGAATGTTTCAATATTGATATGGTCTCATAACTTGGTTAAAAATATCTTCTGTTGGTTTCTGTGTGGTAACAACATATATGCCCCTATGAATTCCGAAATGAATTTGTTCAAAATTAAGCTGCGTTCCTCATCATTTGGAGAAGTGCTTAGAGAGGGTTTGTAATAGTTTTTAAGTTGAAGTTGTTAAAATATATGAGATGTCAATTCATTTCACTAATAGGTTTAAAAGTCGATGAGCAGGACCTATATATATATACACACACTTAAACTCCTTTCTGATGGTTAACTTCTGTGAAATTAAACAGTACTGCCCCACAGGTTTTCCCAGGACTATAAAAGAACTGCTTGAAGTTCCACAGTACTCCTCAAACATATTAATACATCTGGGAAAATACAGTCTATTAACCTGTCCTATAATCAACCTTCCTTTGACAGATTGATATTCTAAGAAATTTGATCAATAACAGTTTAGATGCAGGTACTTCCATCCCCTTTATCCAGTGGCTAGTTGTGTGAGAGCTAAAATAATTCAGGGTGAATTTTACAAAACAAGGCTTGCTCTGCACTGCCCAAAAGAGTGTTAGTTTCCTGCTATGGAGTTTATCAAGCTCTAGTGAAGAGAATGGGAGCATTTTTCTGTGTTTAGGTCAACTTTATGAAGAACTTGGAAGCACGTCTGGTTTAGCTTTCTTTCAGCTTAGCCTGATATTAGTTCTTTCAGCAGTTTCATTGCAATAGTGAGAACTCTAAATCTTGTTTCTGTGACTCTTGCATAACAAGAGAGCTTATGTCTTATTTTGCTTCCTTCAATCTTCCACAGAGAGAAAATGGGTGAATACCCAAGTTTTAGATATTAATTGTTTCCTATGGCAAATTATTGTACTGAATACTGGGCATCTTTTATAAATCATCAGGTAGCCTACACAATTCCTCGTTATGACTCGGGAAATCAACTTGCCTATGGTCTATCTCTTCCAGGAAAGCCTGGTTCTAAAAGCAAAATTTTTCCTTTTTGTATTATGACATTTTGTTATGTGACAAACTAGTAATTTCACACTTCTTTTTGAAGAAAAAACTTCATTTCTTGACTTGAGAAGACAACAAGAACTTTTATTCATGAATTTATTCAGAATGTGGCAGCGTGGTTTGACAGCCATTTCTGGTGAAGTCTCCAGTGAACACTCAGAAAATGAAGATAACCTTGTTTCTGATCATAATGCTCTGGCTAAGCTGTAACAGGGAGTGAAACATGTGAGTTGTTCCTCAGAGTTAAAACCAATCACAGGTGTTCAGTTTTGGAATTTTCTCTCATATTATGGGTTTAAGAAACTTTTCAGGAAGAATAAGGAAATCTGTGATGGTGCCTGTCAGAACGAGTCTGGGAACATCTAAGGAATAGTGAGTGTAGATGTTGCAAGTTAAATATCTTGTTAATTAGTTTGCCTTATTTCTTTATGTGATTGTGAAGTGATTAAATGTGGCATCTATGTAGTAACAGAGACTGAAAAATCAGACATGTTCTGTCATGTTTGGATATTTGCTGCAAATAAACACAATCCACAATCAAAACTTATTCTTAACAGATATTCACAATGAACTGCTGGCTGAAGCTAACATATTTACCTATCAATACACACATAGATTGTTCACTTTTATGTTTTCCTGAATGAATCAGTAAGAAAATAAGCCTACAGTTATTTTTTTTAATTTTGAGATGACTGCAATGTAGCTGTGTGTTACGCCTGGTTTGAGTACGGAGTGAATATTCTTACAAAACTTTTAAGACTTTCTGTCAAAAGGTTTTCTTTTTTTTGTCGGGGAAGACTTCTAATCTCAAAACTGCACAAGGACCTGTTAGCAGGTAACTTCAGCAGGCAGAAAACTTTCCTTTGCTTTTTATTTTTTCTGTGAACATTTAATCTTCTGAAGACTTGAAGAGATCAAAAAGAAAAACCCACGATCAAGTAACATTTATGATTTTATTTTGTTTTAGGATCGTAGTCTCTTGAGGTGTTTGACATTGTTATATTCTGAAAAAAAAATACTATGAGCAAGAATCCTAGATTGAATCAAATGTATTTTACACAAATATCAGCACAACATTTTTGGTCCTATTTATGAACCACAATATTGAACCACCTGCTATTGACTTTAGTCAGAGCAGGAATAGGTCTCAAATAGCTTTTGTTTAAAATATCATGTACATGCTCATGTTCAATCACTGTATTTCAGTTATAATTTTTTTCTAAATTTATTAAAAATATTTCCAGTCCTCTATCAGACTTGTATGTTGCAACAACCATCTCAATGTATGTGTTTTCAAAATGTTTTTCTCTTGAGAATTTTTTCCACTTCCTCCATAGAAATTAGAAAACTCCTACATAAGGATTATTCAGGTAGTTAACACCTCACAGGGTCAACTGTTTAATCATAAAAAAGGGTGGGTGGGTGGATGAGGAAATGTGGTTGCACACAGAGCTGTGTTCCTCAATGAGATGCTTATTTACTGGGTTTTGGTGCAAGTTTCACCTCTGATTTATGGCTTCTCTTCATGTCATTGTTCTCTGGTTCATGGTTATGTTACAAAATAGATCCAAGTTAAAAAGTTTATTTCACTGTGCATTCCCCTTCCTCCCCTCCAGCCCCCAGTAAATACCTGTCTAACCACTTCCCCAGCACAGACACATCTGGCTCTTCACCCCAGATTGTCACTGAATCGAGCATTGTGTGTGTGCACACTGCCTCTAATTAGATCCTACATGACCACACCATTCCATAGGTAGGGCAGCGTTTGGTGCGGTCAGGAAAGACAGAGATGAATGAAGAGCACGGGGCTCACACAGCATTCCTGTCATAAGTGCTGTGCAGCACAGCCCCTGTAATCCTCCCGAGCCTGCACTCACAGGTTGGAGTGAGCTCAAGTGCCAGTGCTTCTCTGGAATGCCAAGACATTAGGTCATGTCTGCAGGGAATGGAGACCCTGGTTTGGGGGATAAGGTGCTTTGTCTCTGATTTCCCTACAAAGTATCTTCTTTTGTATGACATTAAAGGATAGTTATAGTTACATAGAGAGGTTTAGGTGAATTCCAAACACCCAGAAGTTTAGTACCAAACTTCTTAGCTCTTCAAGTAGCAAGGCCTGCACTGCTTAGCTGTGATTTTTCATCAAGAAGTGGCATTGTTTTATTAATGAAATTATTGCAGTGACTGTAAATTTTGACTAGCATTTCCCTGCAAAGGCTGATTCTCCTCATCAGTTACAACTGAAAAGTTCAACTTGGGGCATATAGCTGAAAGTATCTAGACCTTCATTTAAAAATGGAGTTCTCTTTTTCTGTTTTCATGCACATACAGGTGTGTGTATAGATTTGTGCATGGTATGCACTTATTTAAAACAACAAAGAAATTGTCTACATCCCACTTTCATAGTTTCCAGTTCTGAAATACATTGGAAGATTGTAAACTGCCCTTCAATCTTGCATTTTCACTTTATCTCTATAGTTATCACTGAAGAATAAATTTTATGTGTGGTCTGTGTGCCTGTTTTGAGTTGTGTATTTCACCTTTTACAGAAAACTGTCCCATAAACAAGTTTGACTTTAAATGAATTTGTTCCCTAGGAAGGGATTTAAACACAGAGTTATGCTGTGGATCAGGGATATTTGGAAGACTGCATGAAGTATTTAAATTTTCTTCTGAATCAAAAGGTACAGTTAAAAGATCTAGATTTTTGTTGTTCTTGTGCCATGTGGTCATTGATACAGAAAACAGTCTGGATCTTTTCTGAACACATTGAGATCAGTCTAGCAGTAGATGGGTTCATTTTATCATACTTCTTCCTGGATGCTGTAATGTGAAGGGAAAATAGAGACGTAGAAAGAAAAAATAAATTGGTTAGAACGAATATTTGTTTTCCCTCTCTTAAAAGAATCCTCTTATTAATTTAAATAATAGAGGTTATAGAGCTCTCAGTATGTGGATTGTTGAAACAATAACAAAGCCATATTTAACTCAAGTGCTTTACTTGAAGCACTCCCAAAGTATTTCCCATTTTGGTATGTTTTAAAAATAAAAAAAAATCATTTAAAAGTGTGCGAAGGGTGAACATTGCAGTTATGAAAGGCAGCACTGTGCAAAGAGATTTTCCTTATCTACAGAGTATCTAAAGGTGTCAGCATTTAATTTGTGTTGGCCTTGTACTGTTTCAGTCATTCTGCTTAAAACACCATTATGAAGTTTTTTTCATATGAAAAGGAAATACTTGCTCTGAGCCTAAACTATAAGGTACAGAAGCGAAAATTTGCAAATATCTTCTGGATTTAAGGGACGCTAGGCTTATGCAACTGACATATTTTAGAATACCGATTTTATAAACAAGAAGCCTCTTTATACTTGGTATTTTTGTACTATACAGTAGTATAGTACTTGGTAAGTGAACTAAATATTAAGAATATTTTAATGCCAACTTTTGCTTTCAATAACAACATCTATGGAGTTTACAAACCCATCCTTACCTTCTTTTAAGCCAAAAAGTGTTAGAGAAACTCTGGGAGTTTCTCAGACAGCATCTTTGTCTAGCAAAGGCTTGCTCAGAGACTCCAGAGAGCAAAGGAGGGAGCGCTGCTGGTCCTGCAGCACTCAGTGCAGTTTGGCAGGTTGTGTTTGGCTGGCTCATGTGTGATCTGTGGGCAGAAGGTCTTATTTGTGGAACATCAGGGGTCTTGCTGCTCAAGGAAAAGGAACCCAGTCCCGAGAGCGTAGGGTGAAATGGAGTATGGAAAATGAGGATGGCTAAGATGTTTGCCTCCAAGGTCCTTCTCTAGATCGAAATTAAATGTAGATGCACCAAATGATTACTGAGAATTAATTGTTTAATTTGCATCCTTACCACGCATATATTTTTGCAGCTATATGAAGGTGACAAAGGTGCAGGGAAAGTGGTTATCTATTAACAAAAAAGAACTAAGAAATTATTCTGAGAATCAATCCAGAGCTATTATGGAAAGACTAAGTAAGTGATGACTTTAAATTCAAGAATTATCTTGTTCAGAAGTAAGTGGTTATAAGTTTTCACTCACAAAAACCATGCTCTTTGGTTGTTGACCCCCAGGCTTCCCACAGGGATCAACATGCTGGGCCTGTCCCATATCAGAGCCGCAGCGATGCCCCTAGTGCAACTGGACACGTGCCAGGTAGAGCTGCAATGAAGGACATCTGAGCTGTGCTCGGGTATCTGAGATCCAGCTGTGACACTGATGTGCAGGAGAATCCTCAGAGGAGCAGTGACAATGGAACCGAGCCCTGGTACAAGCTTGCACTGGCATTTCTCCTCCCTAGGTTGTTAAGGAGCATAATGGGCTTAGCTTCTCTCAATGTGCCTCTGAGTCAGAGAGCAGCTGATTTATCTCCTGCCATGTTATCTTAGCTCATTCCTGACATAGCCAGCATATTTTGTGGTGAAAACAACAAGTAAAACCTCTCTTTATTCCATCCCTTGTCTGACCAGATGGTCATAATATCACTTTCTCAATTAATTTGAATTTTGTATCCAAAGATGATTGAGTTCAGTTTTGAAAATGGTGGTATTTCCTTTTGTGCCTCTTCTGGCAATGGCTTTTACAAAAATGACAAATTAATTACACATCCATGATAACTATAATACTTTCTTCTTGTGGTAGTTATTATCAAAACACTGTGGTAGTTTTGATAATACTTTCTATTCTGTAGCCAATCCTCATGCAGAGACATCTTTGAACTACAGAGTCAGTCAGATTTTGTCAGTTCAGGCACAAAGCTGGTCAGACTGCAGCTGCTATGCAAATTTCCATGTTTTCTGTAACTAGATGTCTTTCCTTAGTCATTGTTAGATCAGTAAAATCTGGCTCTAGGGAAGCCTGGTAGAATGTACTACCAATGTGATCTACGCTCAAGTATGAATTCTGGAAAAATAAAATTAATGCATCCATTAAAGAATTAAAACTTGGATCAAATTGCTCTGGAGTTACTGAAACACCATAATTCATAAGAGCTAGCTAACTAGGTCATTCTAGTTACATGTTCCTTCCAAAGCAGTAGATAGAATCAGTCTCCATTCTTGGGGCTCTTTACTGAAAACCTCTTTAAACTCGTGACAAATTTCCCTTTTCTTTCTGGGAGTGGCGATCATTTCTGGCAAACCAAAAACTTGTCCAAAATTTATTTTTCCTTGCATTCAGGGCTATAGCCATGTTTGAGTTTAAACTAGTTATGAATATCATTTTTGTCAGTAGTTCTGTTTTGTGCTTCTTAAAAATGGGATGTCTACGGGAATATTTTTTAGTCAGGTTGAAATATTAAATTTTTGCTCTGACAGAAAAAAGCCCAGGTGAACTGAAAAGTAACTCTCCTAAGTCAATTAGAATAAACAGCATACACTAAATGAGATCTGTTGGGAGGGGTAAAATAATCTAATAAAATAATCTAATAAACATACACGTCTTGCTGAAATCTTGCTGAAAACAAGCAGATACTTGCTGGATTCAACAAATACGCAGTAATATCAGGAAGAACTTGTAGCTGTACTTTTAAAATACTCTGTTTATGATGTCTTGGACTCTTCACACCTCACTACCAGTGAGGCTCTTTTTTTCATTCTGCTTGTCACTTTGTTTTGGTTTATGGAAAAACACTTTATCCAGTAGAGTTCCAGGGTCACATTGTTACATTGTTTTCGTAGAGTGGTTGATCCCTATTTTCAAAATTGATTTGTAAATAATTTTTACATATCTGACTTCTGTAGTTTAATTTTATTTTTCTAAATTGAGATTACCCATTGAGATGTCCACGACTAGTGTCATATTTATGTCCAGAGCTGACCAGCCTAGTGGCACTCTCCAGTGGCTGAGAGAATGGGGATTGTTCAGCCTGGAAAAGAGAAGGCTTTGGGGGTGATAGCAGCCTTTCCAGTGCCTGAAGGGAGCCTGCAAGAAAGCTGAAGAGGGACTTTTTCCAAGGGCACAGAGTGACAGGACAAGGGGGGATGGCTCCAAACTGAAAGAGTGTAGGTTTAGGTTAGCTATTAGGAAGAAATCCTTTACTGTGAGGATGGTGAGGCACTGGACCAGACTACCCAGAGAATTATGGCTGCCCCATCCTAGAAGGGTTCAAGGCCAGGATGGATGAGGTTCTGAGCAACCCTAGTATAATGGAAGGTGTCCCTGCCCACAGCAGGGATATTGGAACTGGATTATCTTTAAGGTTCCTTCCAACCCAAACCATTCCATGAGTCTATGATTTTACGAGATAAGAACCACATGTGTGAGGTGAAACAAGTTCATTTACAAATCATGCCTTTTTAATTGTGAATAAGCTTCCAGGAATTTTACTGTGAAAATGTGTATCTGCCAGATTCCATTAGTTTAATCCCAGGCTGTTTATTTTTGTCAATGTTTCACTGTTGCTTGGTTTCTGTCACTGTTGTTCTTTTCTGCAGTAGTTTCCCCTATGGTGTTTTACAAAGAATTTCACTGGGGAAATTTTTAAGCTTTGCCACTCTTAATATCAATTCTGCCCTACCAATACTGTAAAGAGTGGAAGTCTATTCTTGCAAGCCATTAGTGTCAGGCTAGTTTTAAGTAGATCTGCTCAAAATCATGCTGCATGACGAAAAACATTGTGTGCTGGATTGGTGCCGCTATTGATTGCCAACAGTATCTGGGTTCGTGTGGGCTGGGGATGGTGATGTGGAGATCTGCACACTTAGACAAACCTGTTTCACACTGAACAGAAACCCAGAGCTTTCAGATACTTCTCATATCTCAGTTAAAGGGCTGTGAAAATAGCTTGGAAACTATAAAATCCTGAGTTTCTCTTTCTTTTTGGATAGAGAATAGGACAACTACACAGCATGTCCCTGATGTGAAATTGTTAAGGTGAGTTTATTCCTGTTAAATGCTTTAAGGGATGTTTGCAGATTCTCATCATTCTCAGATGCTCGGTTCAGAGACTAGAAAACCAAGAATGGTGGCTGTGCTCAGAATTTTGCCCAGAGATTCCTATATTAACCCCAATGTCTACTAGAAGCACAATCCTCCCCTTGGAAAGATACCTGTCACTTTACAGCTTTTGGGTATTAAAAAATCCATCATATTAGTATGTACTCATTTAAGAAAAAAACAAACTTGCTGCTTTGCTTTTCAAATTACACCTGATTTGTTCTACTTTTATCTGCTAGATTAAACTTTCCTTTATATGAGGAGCCAGTGCTCCACTCACAGCCAATGAAGCCCATGGTATTGTAAATGATCCCACATTTTACAGGAGGAGTCTCTGGGGACAGACCCCTTGTTTCTCTTGTTGAAACAACAGGGATTGCTACCTATCGCCCCTTTTGTTCCTGGGATCTGTGAGTTTATTAAGGTTCAAAAGAAAGTTTATTTATTTATTTTCTCCACACATAAAAGACACATAAAACAAGTTGTAAAAACAAAGCAGGACCCCTATGATCTTATTTACACTTTGATCTTTTCTTGATGGTTTCTTGAAGTTCATGTCAGCTTCTTTACTACTCCGTATGTAACACATACTCCCTTCCCCTGTACATTTTCTTGCTGGTGTGTTTGCTTTTATCAACAAACCCTTGATTTCCCCTCACGGTTTGCTCCAACTCTTCTCGGTTTTGGTAGCATTTTAATGCTTGCCATCTTCAATCCTACATTCACTGTGGAAGAAGTCATCTTTGTCTAGCAGGGAGACAAGGAGGCATTTGGCAATCCCATATCTATTCCCACTAGGGAGTTGCTTCTCCTCCCTCTTTATTTCTCCCATCTCTCCACTTATTTTCCCTCCTTGCGTTCAGGGTACAATAATGACTTGGATATGCCTCTGGAGGTTTAAGTGGCCTGCTTGGCATTCAGGTCCTCTTCAGCTCAGGTCTCAATTCCAGTTCAGTCAAAGTACATGAGGGTTGAGCCCTCTGCCCATAAGTGCTGCCTGATGAACCTTCAGTGTCCTCCCACTCAGTGGTTCCAAACTTCCAGAGAGGTTGGCTAAGAGCTCTGTCTCTGTTGCTGCTTAAATACGATGGCCAGGATTTCCATAGTCCAAGTCTTTGGCTGCTACTGGAGATGTTGTTGCCATTCCAAGTGTTGCAGGCCTTTTTTTTTGTTTGGCATAGGGATTTCCTGTGCTAGATGTACCTTTCCCTCCCGATTTTTCCTGACTTTATTTTATCACAAATAAAACCACTTGTTTTTCCCCTAAGCCTTGGACCTCTAAGAATTAATCTGTCAATCTTGAAGGGGTACTTTTATGCTTTTCCTTTTGTCTCCTAGTCTGTTGCTGAGACTTCTGTAGGCCTTTTGTGTGTTCAAGTGCATTACAGGGTGTATTGGAGCCTGCTGGGAGTTTCCAGAGGAGGGGACATAAAGGGTGGCTGATGGAGAGGTGAAAAACATGAGGCATAGATGTGCCTTGCATGGATACTTCAAAGAAAAAAGCTTCTTATTCCTTTGGTAATGAGTTGCGCTGGCAGCTATGATTGTGGCACTGTTTTTAATGTGTGTCATATATCCCATTATTCCAATGTTTTCATTATAATCAGAATGCAGTAAATACTTTGTCTGGAAATTATTTTTGCATTGAAATTTATGCTACAATCCTACTTATTTAAGAGACCATGGGTTTTAGTTTCTGCTAATAGCAATGAAATTTCTGATATAAACTAGGAAGCTGTCTAAGCTGTTTATTCTCAATAGAGAGAGAGAATGATGCAAAATGCCTTGTTTATCATAAACCCAGTGTGAATAGCCTCAGGCTGGTGTTTATCTCAACCTATAGATTACAGAAAAATTCTAAACATCTGCATTAGACTGGATGACTTTTAAAATCTCATTTCTTCTGTATGAAACCAGAACTCATCTCAAATCGGTGGCTGAAGCAGTTATTGTTGTGACTGAAAATTAAATTGTCATGGCTCCATTCTCTAACTGGTTGGTGGAAAATGCACTATCCATATTTTTTTTTACTTTGTCACATATCTATCTATATCTGTATCTATATCTATATCTATATCTATATCTATATCTATATCTATATCTATATCTATATCTATATCTATCTAATCTATATTTTATCTATATCTATATCTATATCTATCTATATCTATATATCATATGTAAATTACTGATTAAACCAAACTTATATGTTTATAGAACAGCTCAGATTTCAAACAATAAGATGTATATTTTCATGTTGCTACAGGCTGACAAAGCAAGTAAGTGAACAATAAATGAAACTTCAACTAATAGGGTATTGTCTTTATCTTTCCATGATCAATCACGACATACTTCAAATATAGATTTGAGCTGATTTATATTGATTAATTCATAGATACTGGAATACCAAGACAATTGGCATAACAACGTGGAAAACATTGTTTGGTGTCTAGTTGATCTCCAATATTTAATATCCAATATTTCCCATCAGCATGTGGGTGGATTATTTAAAAATACAGAAGCCTATGTATGCATGTACACATACCCTCTATTCTTGAGCTCAAATGAGGATTGATTTTATATATATATATATAAAATCAATTTTATCTATTTTTCTACCTCAAAATACTTACCACATTTGTTCCAAATGAACCTATTCTAAGTGTGATTAGGAGAAAATTTGATTAAGTGGTAAAATGGGGTGTGAGCAGATAAGATTGGTATGATTACACACATATATTTCTTTTAGTGTCAAATAAATTAAAGTAGTCCCTGTCTTTAACACATCATCCACATATAATTTTTCCTCTCTCTCTTATCTTAAGTAAAAAACCCCAAAGCATCACTTTTCTAGCCTGGTTCATCACATGTCTAAAAGAACAATTATGAAGGTGGAGATGTGGAGAACATACTGGAACTCAGCATGTGAGTACATAGAGCAAAAAGGGAGATGAGAGCTTGCATCAGCATTGTGACTGAAGAAACACAAAATATAAGTAACCATGCTTCAAGAGTGTGTAGCAGTTGCAAAAAAAATGCCTTTTAGTCGGAAGATAGTAGCAAAAGGAAAAGGATTTAAGAGCCAAAGAATCATCCTAGAGGATTTAAGATAATCATAGAATCATAAAATGCTTTGGGTGAAGTGAAGGGATCTTGAAAGTGATCTTATTCCAACTCCTCTGCCAGGGCCAGGGACACCTCCCACAACCCCAGGTTGTTCAGAGTCCCATCCAGCCTGGCCTTGAACACTTCCAGAGACGGGGCAAGCACAGCTTCTCTGGGCAACCTGTGCCAGGGCCTCACCACCCTCACGGTATAGAATTTCTTCCTAATATGTAATTTAAACCTAGCCTCTTTCAATTTAAAGCCATCCACCCTTGACGGAAGTCCCTCTCCAGGTCTCTTACAGCTTCTCTCAGCACTGGAAGGTGCTACAGGGAGCCCTGGAGCACTCTCCTCTCCAGGCTGAACAACCCAAACGCTTCCAGCCTGTCTCCACAGATGCATCTTCTGAGATGCATATCTCCTGAGCATCTTCGTGGCCTCCTCTNTTAAACCTAGCCTCTTTCAATTTAAAGCCATCCACCCTTGACGGAAGTCCCTCTCCAGGTCTCTTACAGCTTCTCTCAGCACTGGAAGGTGCTACAGGGAGCCCTGGAGCACTCTCCTCTCCAGGCTGAACAACCCCAACGCTTCCAGCCTGTCTCCACAGATGCATCTTCTGAGATGCATATCTCCTGAGCATCTTCGTGGCCTCCTCTGGACTCGCTCCCGCGGCTCCGTGTCCTGACGCTGGGGAGACCGCAGCTGGGGGAGCGCTGGGTGGGGGTGTCACAAGGGCAGGGGAGAGCGACTGTCGCCCAGCGCGGCTTTAGGGTGCCCTTTAGGGCGTGCGGGGATGGCACAGCGCGGATGGGTGCTGCGCTGGAGGAGGCGGCGGTGCTGCCGGCAGGGCGGGATCTGCCGGGGAACCACGGCCTGCGGTGGCGGTGTAGTGACACTGCCCCTGCCCCGAGCCGGGCCCTGTCCCGGGGCTGGCCTGTGTGAGGGGCGCGGCGGGGCTGTGTGAGGGGCTGTGTGAGGGGCTGTGGAGCGGGGCTGTGTGAGGGGCTGTGGAGCGCGGCTGTGTGAGGGGCTGTGGAGCGGGGCTGTGGAGCGGGGNGGGGCTGTGGAGCGGAGCTGTGGAGCGGGGCTGTGGAGCGGGGCTGTGGAGCGGGGCTGTGGAGCGGGGCTGTGTGAGGGGCTGTGGAGCGTGCCTGCGGAGAGGGGCCTGGCGCGGTTCCCGCTCGGAGAGGAGCGGAGCGGTCCTGGCGCGCCCCCTGCCGGGCCCACCCGCGCCTCACGGCCCGCTCCCTGTGCCCGGCCCGCTCCCTGTGCCCGGCATTCCCGGGAATCCCGGGGCCGTTTGTCCCTCCGGGAAGCAGCGGCAGTTTATCACGGACCTTCACCTTGTTAGTTTATTTTTTATTAATATCACTGTTGGATTCGGCGCTTAACGGGCGCCAGGCCTCGCCCGTCCCGCTCAGCTTCCTGGAGGGAAAAGGACATGAATTAAAACTCTGCTTTAATCAGAGTGGGAAAAGAGAAAACCATTTAAAATTGGGTTTCTTATGGTCGAGATTACAGGTAGGAACTAAGTGTGTCTGTGGCTGTCAGCAGCATCCTCGTTGTCACACTAATGCGAGGGGAAGTTTGATAACCCCCAGGTAAAAGCCCTTTGATTTTGATTTTAAATTCCAATAAAATTTTAGAGGTCTTGTTTGAGGCAGGATTGTTTGCGGGATATGACATCTCTGTCTCTACTTTCTGTCTTAATGCCTTGTCATAGTTCTTGATGTCTGCCTGTCAGCACAGCGAGAGGGATTTTTTCATGTCTGAATAGTCACCTTAATGATAGCAGATGGAAACGCCACGGGGGGCCCGAGCCCATCACACTGTCATTGTCACAGGCTGCCCTGACCTGCTTCCACTCCTCTATTTTTTTGTCCCTTTTTAAAGGAGAAATGGATGGTAATTGAAAAGGATCTTAAGCAAGACTTAGGAAGCTGCAGACAACACGATTCCCCACTCTCTCTCTCTGTTTTCACAAATAAAGTCTTAACCTCTTAAGCACCAATAAGAGTAGAAAGCAAGCTAAATTGGTAAAGCTTTATAAAGATTGGCCTACCAAAGCTTTTTCCTTTCCCTCCTTGGGATACATCCAAGCTGTGTTACATCCTTATCATGGTGGGGGTGTGTTTATTTCCTTCAATATATCTTTTATTTGCATAGATTTATTGATTTCCTAAGGACAAATCTATAGGCACTGTTAATTCATTGCTGTGCTATGTGTCTTGATCCTGCATATTGACAAGAAACTTGTAGGCTCATGCCTGAAACTAGTTTGAAGACTCATAAATTCTGTGTTTTTCGCTTTAACATTTTAGGATTATTTTTTTATTAGGATTCCCTAACCTGATTTGCAAAATCTGTATTTGCAATCAGTCAGAAATTAGGTTTCAGTTTTAGTAATAATTTTTAGCTAAAAAACCCCCATAAAATCATCACATCTTTTAGAAAGTGAAATGTCAATGGAATGGTGAAAGCAAATTTTAGTTATATACAAAATATGTCTAATATCACATTATATTAAAAAACCTTTCATATCTCTAGAGGAGAAATTACAAGCTCTCAAGTTTTATTGGATCACAAATTAAGTTCAGAAACCCAGGACTGTGCTGTCCTACAGTGAAGGTATCCATTCTGAGGTGTGAAGAAAACTTTGTACATGCATTTGCATGTCCCTTCTACCATACAGAAATAACATTGGGGTTTTTTTCAGTTTTAAATGTTAGAATTCTTTTAGCCCAAATACCTTTTTAAATGTGTGTTTTACCAGCCTCAGAACTATTTAATCAAATTATTTAATACTTTGGGTGAAACATATGAACTGCTTTCTTAAGTTGAAATGGAATCCTACACTAATTATCTTCATTGTTACTCAGAAGTTGAATGAAAGTAAAGAAAAAAATCAAAGCTAAGTTAATTTCTAAAAATCTTGGATGGAAGCAGGTTCAGGATTCAGGAGAAAAAATTACAATAATTCCATAAAGTATTTCATTTAGATGAAAATCACACTCTGTGAGGGGTTGGAAGCCCTTGCTGGTTTGTTTTATTTTTGTGGGGTTTCTTTTGTTTGTTAATTTTTAGTATTACAGTGAAATGCCTACATCTGATGAAATTAATTGTGTTAAGTGACGAGACACTTTTGAAAAAGCTCCTTGGTATCTGTCTGAATCCCTAGACAATGAGTTACCTTTAAAAGCCTGGCTGTGATCTGGATATCTGACTACACCAGTGATCAAGTTAATTGAGGTTTTTTTTTCCTAATGCCTGTCCTAAATCTAGATTCAGTAATACTCTGGGTAAATTTGGAATCAATTAGAATTGGAAAGTAACCTAAAAATTACTCGGTGGCAAATCTTTCAGTCATTTTTCAGAGAAGATTCTAACTGGAACATATAATTTATTTTACTTTCATACTTCTTTCATACTTCAGGAAAGGATTGCTCTGGCTATTATTTTATCCATACTCTAATGACTTGTGTTAAACCAATAAAATATAGTAGTTCATAATTCATTGGAAACTCAGACATGGACTATTACATGATTTATAATGAGTAGCTACAGTATTCTAATTTCAAAAGCAGTTTTACTCTGTCTCTCCCCCCTCTTCGCCCATCAATTTATGATCAGTGGAAGCAATATATTGAGCAAATAACTTATTTTATTTTGTACAATTTATAAATTTATATTTTACCCCTCTTGCTGGGTTTCTTTCAGTATATTATGAAATTATATTTCAGTCCATTGAATCTTACTATAAAGTCAAACTGACAACTAATACTAACTAACTTCTAATACTGGCTGACTTCACCACAGTGAAACTTTAATTAAAAGTGGGTTTGTTTGTTTTTTAAGTTAGGCTGCTTTCTCAATATCCCTGCAGTAAAAACCAAACATACTACATAATCACAGGGGAAAAAAAGAAGAATTAAAAACAAACAAAAATCCTCCTCAACCAAAAAATCAAAGAACCACCCAAAACATTTACTTTCTGATTATCTGCCTGAAATACCCAAATACAAAACAGGAAAATAAATACCAGCGTGGTGGAAATATTTCAGGCACAAAATACAATAAAATGTACACAGTGGAAAATGTTGAAGGAAAAGACAGAAAATTCTTTTAAAACTTTTATCTGAATAATACTTTTCATAGCTCTGACTTGTGTCTGAAACGAATCAATGGATTTTAAGGCATGTTCTCTTAAAACATCCTTTAATTAAAATAGAACACGTTGTTCCTCCTTCTCTAACAGATTGAATGTTTTCAGATATATAACTCTGTAACAGGTCAATGTGCACTAACAGTCTTCAGTGGATATTGCTTCATTGTATTCAGGTAAATAATGTTAAAATATTCATCACTTCCTAATGACATTTATAATGTTTCTAGATCATGAATAGTAGCTAATCATCACCTTTATCATCTGTGTACACACCATCATATATTTCAAATATGTCTCTTTACAAACAGTTTTCATTTCTGACAACATAAATCTAGCACAAAGATATCAATAATATTGAATTATTCCCCATGACCTATAGGTTAAAAAAGACAAAAATCTGGCTTCTGGGAGGGTGTCTGAGTTGGAAGCACCTGAACTAACCCCAGACAAGTGTCAGGTTGCGAGTTTTCTGTCCACCATATAAAAATGCAATACAGGTGTTGGTATTTCCTTCCTTAATTCACTCTGCAGAGCACTCCCTGCCATGTGTACTGGCTCTGTATGGATAATCTCATTACTGGCTTTGCAGTTGTTTGATTTTACTCAAAAGGTCAGCTTTGATGTTATTTCTATATCCAGGTCTCCCTTAAATAATGTTCTGAAGATGACCTTTGGCAGAGCAAGTGCAGCTGGAAACACTGATGTTACATTTTATTTATACAACTTTTCTGAGTCCTAATTTTTATTTGCTGATTGGATGTGACAAGCGCATTAATTCCTACTTTGTCAAAGTTCTCTGATATAATAGAGTAATTGGGCTTAGAGGAAGAGGGGAGGAAAGAGACTTAAAAGAAAAAATTCAGACTTTGAAAAGGTAGTGTTGAGAATGATTTTCCCTATTGAGACAATTGCTGACTGATAAGAATGTAGCACAATGCAACTAATTATTAAACCTGTTGAAAAAATGAATATCTGATTAAAAAGTAGACTTACTACAGACTTCCTATAACAGGATGTGTCCTACAATGAATAGGAATATGATCTTCATTCCTCTTTACAACTGTTCAGTAGGTTATTTCAATTCAGTGTTTACTGGAAATTGAGAGAAAAAAAAAGACACTTGTTTTGACATTTGCTAAAATGTATCTTAAATAAAAATTGCCAATAGGATAAACCTGAGGCTACACGAGTTTTTCAATGCCTTATGATGTCTTATGTGCACTTTTGTCCCTGGTACAACCTTGATCCCTTAGTGTTCTCACATTCAAGTTCTGAGCAGGCAACACTGGGCATTCAATCTGCTTCACTTGATTCCAGGACAATGCTTCTGGGGTCTGAACAAGCAGCCATAAGTGTATGTGGGTTTGCAGAATTAGGATCTGTATTGAATACCATTATATGTACATACTGATCTTAAGTATCAGCCAAGAAAGACAATTATCTACAACAGTAATGACCTAAATTTAAGTCTTTCATTGCTATTGCTCACTGGATGACTTTTCAAGGTATAGTTGACATTTGCGCAAGCAAATGTGGTTTTTATACAATTATTTAATCTCATACTTGTGTGTGTAACAAGCAGTAGCACTGTTTCTTGGGTACAAATTAAACTCATGTCAAGTATAGAGGCCATTTATCCCTAAGAACAGGTATGAACTGGAACTGATAATGGCATAAAGTAGTTATCTACCGAGAGTTATCTCGACTACTTCTGCATTTAACTCTTTTGTACAGCGCTATCAATTTCATCCTAAAGTAAATTTTTGGACAGGTTTCCTGCAATGTTCTCCATTGGTGTTTATTTCTCATCATCAACTGGAGAGCTGGGTTGGGATCTCAAGTGATCTGAGGTGAACCTCACTTCCATGGCTGTTCCTGACCACAGTGGGCAAGCCAGCTGGCTTGTCTTGGAAGAATGTCCACAGTTCTGGTTAGAGGGTCTCTACCCAGCAGTTCATCACTATGGCCACAGCAACACAATCAATTTTGGAGAATTTCCCAGTGTGATTCTATTCTTTACCACAGGGTAGGCAGCGCTGGGACTGCTCTTTGTGTTTCTAGGTGGGGCACAGGGAGGGTGCATACAGAAGATGAAGTGATTATTACATCCATGACTTGAAGACTTGAGTTTTACCCAACTTCATTTTGGAAACTGAATGGTAATTTGCTCAGCAATTTTTTTTCAAAACTGTCGACTTAGACACTGTTTATTCATGGCGCAGTGCTTTTATATTTTGTCAGCTCACAGTGATCTAATGTCTCTCAGAGCCATTTTATGATCTGGATCACTTGAATATTCCAAGTTCGAATGTATTATAAAATGAAAGGCATAGCTAATACAAACTTAATCACAGAAATTGTACTTGTATGTTCTGGCTTTGATATTAGAAGGCAGGATGAAAAGATCCAACAGTTATGCATCTGGAATGAACACTATATAATAAATTGTGATGTGGTATCCTCAAGAGGGACCCTTTGAAGATAAATTTAGGATAGAGGTGCCAGATACGGTATATTTTTATTCTCAGAAGCTTAAAGTTCAGTGAGGTACAGAAAACACTAAGAGGATTACACTAAGAGGGGAAATGGCTCAGATGTGTGTTCTGGATGTGTGTACTTTAAAAACGTCTTCAGATTTAGGTATTAGAGCTGAGCCCCTGGCTGTTACTTTTAATCTTTTATTGCCAAATGAAACCTATCCAGCAGAGGAGAATTCAGGATGTATAATCCTTGTGTATAAGCCTGGGATTGTAGCTAACCTTGACAATTACAGCCTGTTGTCCTTTTATCACTGAGAAAGATCATCTCTAAACCAGCAAGTTGGGATAGACAGTGATCAGCTGATATAATCTCTCAGAATATTATCAGATGTTTTCGGGTTTTTTAGAGGCCTGGGGGGAGAGTTATTTTGGGGGTTTGGGTTTTGTAGAGTTCAGCAGTCTATTTCTGCTAAGATTTAGAAGCATTGTTGTATACACTTCTGTGTTCTTGATCTTTTTCAGAATGTGGAACAATTTTAATTTCTCCCTAAAGATTACTAATTTCATTCATATCAGGAAATTTTCAGTGTTTTGCATAATTCAAGTCTGATTTTCCATCATGCTGTTGTATTTTATGTATAACCATTTAATAGTCAAGGCATTTTGAATAGAAGAAAGCATAAAAGAGGAAAAAAATTGAGACCCATTTATGAGTTAAACACATTACTAAGAGCTTTAGTCCTTTACTATGAATATTTTGTCAAACTATTTTTCATTAGAATGAATTTTTGTTAATATAAAAAAATAAGATGAAAAAACTTCTACTGACTACAGTTTTGATTTGACTGCACTGGCATTCTTTTTGAAGCCTTTTCACCTGATATTTTCTAATATTACAAGGTTTTGCTTAGATAAATAGTGAAAAACCCCTTTTTATTCTCTAATTATTTTTTTCCTGAAGGCTTTTATTAGATGCCCTATATTTTCTAAGTTTTACAAATTAATTTAACAGAATAAGATGTTTATCTTACGAGTGCTTAAGGAAAACTCAGAAGTGTCATAATGGCATCCTGTCTGTGATGTTTGACACAATAGTTTTGCATGGCACAATAAAACAATCTGTGTAATTTTTCTAGCTCTTTGCAAACTTCTCAGACTTTTTCAGCTTTTTTTTGCAATTTTGACTGTTCTATCTCATCTCTTTCCCTTGTAATTGATGGGATGCTACTCTTGAACAAGCTGTAAAATTAATTGAAAAGTTTTAAGCCCTCCAAAATAAAGTTAACAGTCATTTTTGAAATGCCCATGGAAGGGTAACAAGGAGAGATGGCTCTACTTCCACTGTATTTGCACTCTTGCTGGATTTTGGATATTTCTCTCGTAACAACGAGGGTGCATTCTTCAAAGTTGAAAAGACTGGGTTGATTTGAATTTCTAAGAGAATTGAATTTTATAACATGGGAGTTAATACTAGGCAGGAAAAATAATTTCTTAGGCTAAGATGGAAACAATATATATTCCTTGGTTTAATTGCAATGAGGTAAATTCTAGTTTCCATAATTTTGCCAGTGTGATGATTGTAAAAGTCATCATGGGGAAAAATGATCTTAAAATGCTTCTAGTGTAAATAAGCGTTTCCTTCCTTCCTTCCTTC
>VZTN01009930.1:172785-196799 GCA_013400515.1 Erpornis zantholeuca
CCTCCTCCCATCCTTCCTTCCTTCCCTCCCTCCTTCCATTACAGGGAAATCTGACCCAGTATTCACACAGTAGAGGATGGGGGGATTGGCTTTTTTGTTGAGTTTGGGCTATTTTTTTCCCCTGTACTCTGATCAAGTGACAGAGAAAGCTTTACTATGCTTGGAAGGAATTGTAATATCTAAGCCTTGTGGTCATGGAAGTGTAAGTTGATGAGAGAAAGTAGTCATAAGGAAAGTAAAGACAGAACTGAAAACTTCTAACTAATCTTTCTTGAAAAAGCCATGGCAGAAAATATAATTTCAGGCTTTACTGTCCTCATGAATGCCCTGCAAATACTATAAAGAATGGAAACATAACTAGAATATCAGACAATTCCTAAACTACAAACCTGTTTGAAATTGCAACCACTCCTATCTTATTTTTAGCTTTATTCACATAAAATAGCACTTTACAACTATTCTGATGTTCTGGTAAATTACCTAGGTCAGTGAGTTTTCCTAGAGAAGACTAAAGCTAGCAGAGTGTACTTGATTCTAAGATTCTATTCCAAGTATATTTTGTTCAAAATCAGGATTCAATTACCAGATTTAATTTCTAAGGTTTTTTTCCCCTCTGTAATTCAGCCCCATGTACCTGTCACATTTCACTGGGAATTTTTGGAACACATAATAGCAGCCCTGCAATACCTATTGGAGGTTAATGGTGAGAGGAGTCCACAGGCTCTTCGGAGGTCCATGCTGGGGGAATGAAAGACAAGGGCCATAATTTGAAAGAGGAGGTTTAGTGAATGTCTTGGTTCAAACGACAGGTGTTTGCCAAGCAAGGCAGGAGCCTCCCTTGGAATGGAAGGTGCAACCCCCCTTCCCTTCAAATTATTACAATTTTGAAATTAAGGGACTTTCAGACAAAGATATGGGGAGCAGGAATAACAGTTCTTTACTTATATATATATATAAGGCAGAAAACAAGGCAGAAAAACACTGGTTTAGACTGACAGAGTCAGATATGACCTGACACCCTGTTAGTCAGGGTAGCAGTAGCAGTCCGACAAGACGCTGGCTGCAGCCCTCCTGAAGTGATGGATGTGGTTCTGTTGAAGCAGTGATCCTGTAAAAGGGTCTGGTCTTCCTTGGAAAGTNCAAGAAGATGGTGATAGAATACATACTTTTGGGCACATCTTACATTGTAACCTAGGACAGTGAAGTTGGATGAAAAGTGTTCCCATTAAGGATGATAAAACATTGAAACAAGGCACCAAAGGGGTTATGGAATCTCAGTCCTTGGAGGTTCACAGGACCTGAAAGGACTCACCACTGAGGAACCAGGCTTGAAGTCAGTGCTGTCCCAGCTCCGAACAGGACTTTGGAGTAGATAAACTCCTAAAGTCCTTTGCACCATAAAGAATTATGTGACTTAATTTTTTTTTCTCCCATTTCTCACCACAGCTTTACAGAAGAATTTTCTTGATGAAACATTTTCTGAAGCAATGGAGCTCATGAAATCCTCCTTTTCCCTGTGGAATTTCTACTCTGCTAGAACATGAGTGGGGTAAAGCAGGACCTTTTGCCATACCTTGAACTGGACTGCCCGCGTGGACCAAAGAGGGAGAATTGTTGAACAAACAGGGAGAATTACTGACCAAACAGGGAGAATTGATGACCAAACAGGGAGAATTGATGACCAAACAGGGAGAATTGCTGGCTGTTCTCTTGATAGACAACAGAGGGAGTGAATTTGAATGAGAGTTGAGATTCAAATTCTAGGCAGAAGGGTCAAGACAGGGTCCTGGATACCAAAGTATCAGTTAGCATGGAGAGATAATTTTATTTCTTGGCAGGGACCCTTTTGGAGAGATGGAAATAAGACAGAAATTACCATTGCTGTCCTCTTCTTGACTTCTCCTCACTGAATAGAATAGCAGAATCGGATGCCATAAATTGCAAATGTGAAGAACTTCAAACTAACTCTTGAAGAAAAGGAGAAGCCTGGCTTATGCCACTTTATCATGCATTTTAATTGAAAACAAACATATTTAACCTCTTTGAAAGCTCGTAGAAGCCTTGGAATATATATTTGTGAATATTAAACAAAATCTAGAATACATTTGAAAAAATTTCTACATGAAAACCCACTGATATTTCTGTATAAAATCAAAATCTTTTTGTGATTTATTTTTTAAAAGAGTATAACATACCAGATATTATTAAAGCCTTGCTTAGCCCACAGTCAAATGCTGAAGACCTATTATCGATGTTGTGAATACTAATTGCTTCCACCACATTATCTTTGTTGTGAAGCTTCACCTCTTGATGAATGTAACCAGTCACTGAATGCCAAATCAGCCCTATCAAGTTCAAGTCAAAGGTCTGGCAACAACAGAACCTTTCCCCACTCATCAAGTGCATTAACATATTGCCAACTTCCCTGCTCAATGTGAGCTCCTCGTGCTGCAGGGATCCATCTGAAGGGAGGTGCTGATACTGTAAGTAGCACATCATTCACTCAGCACAAGGAGTATTTACCCAATTAGCTGCTTTAGCCTGGGATAGTGTTACACTGACGATTAGTTGGAGTTTTGATACCTGCCAAGAATTACAGACACATAGCTTGTTCCAGGGGTGTGTGTGTGTGTGTGTGATGTGTGTACACAGCAAGTTCTGTCTAAGGGATTTGCAGATTTTAGTTAAACTCCAAATTGTTTGTTTCTGCTATTAGGAGATCTTTTGTACTGATACACCTAAATGGAAACATTCTCCTTGTGGATCTCACATAGCTGCCCATCCAACGTCCATTCCTGAAGCCTCAGTGTATGTGCTTTCTAAAGGTACTATTTTTAGTTACATTTTTCCTGTAGTTCAAGAGGGAGATCCACAGTACTCTTGAAACACATAAAGCAAACTGGATTCATTTCTAATAATCCTATCAAATCTGGATATTGATAGATTTTTGAAATTGCCTAAGCACGATCTCTTTTTTCTTTTTCTTCTTTTTTTTTTCTTTTTACTTAAGAAAAAAGGCAAACATTTACTGAAGTGTCTAGTGCTATTGGCAAAATGACTTAAAATCATTTTAGTAGATTATTTATTTTAAACATTTGTCTTTGAAAGAGGTCATCTGGTAATACAGGTCTTTTTATGGTTCCCAGGTACAATGTCTCGTTTCATTCTCCATGTATGTTATTCATGTCAGACTTGAATATGATAAGACCAATAGTCTTTGAGTAACGAAAATACTCACATTTGTGTTTAAAAGCTTCTCTCCCCCTATTACTTCAAAGTCTCCTATTTCATCTTAATATTCTGCTTAACTGAGCTTCACATGTCTTTTTTTCCTGGATGAAAACCTTTATTTATGGAGTTGTGAAAACCAACCCACATATGAAGCATCTAACAGGAAGCCAAAATTGAATATAGGACCCTCAGAAGTTGAGTTACATCGCAAGGACACAGGACAGTCTGAAAGCTCTTTTGAATCCACCTAAAATGTTCTTGTATGGAAAACTCATGAAACTGGTATTTTTATGATTTTTGCAATTTCCTGTTCTGGTCAAACCAGCAGTTCAGGACAAACTGAAGATGTTTCCATTTCTGGCCTCAGGTAGCAGAAGACAGTGGAATACTTGTGAAATTTTAGATACAAATCTTTATCAGAACTCATAAAATAATACAGTCCAGTTCTTGCATATGCTGCTGAAACATTTAATTCATGCTTAATCGAACAAAATAATGTTTTGCTGGCATTCTGAGGTACACAGTAAACTTCAATTATAATTGTTTTTATCCCTTGCTGTTCTGTAGCCTGATGTTATCTGAAACATTTCCAGGTGTATTCATACAGCAAATTTTTCTTAGAAATTGTAAATTATCTTTGCAGGCTGACATTTTCCTAACGCTACCTCTTAA
This sequence comes from Erpornis zantholeuca, assembly GCA_013400515.1. Lineage (NCBI taxonomy): Eukaryota > Metazoa > Chordata > Aves > Passeriformes > Timaliidae > Erpornis > Erpornis zantholeuca. Next base: position 176,689 of record VZTN01009930.1, read on the forward strand.
TCAGTGGTTCAGAATGGTTATTTATGGTTGTGCAGAAAAAATGTACAAGCAGAAAATGTTCTTAGATGTATATATAGAAATATGCACCGGTATTCCCAATCTAGAATAGCTGTTAGTGGCATTTTCAAGAAGGGCTGAAATGTGCAAAGTTGACACTTATCACTGGCAGAGTCTTTTATAAAAATAATTCCCTCCATTCCTAATTTTTCTCACCTTATAGTTAGTGTAGTAAAATATTGAAGACAAAGCACTTTTAATTATATTATTGCTGCAGACATTTCTATTTTAAAGTAGGGTTTAATTAAAAAATATTTTTGTGCTGTTGACGTGTAGCTAAGGTTTAAGTGATCTACTCCTGTAGTAAATGTGCACATTGGAAGCAAAAGTAGTTCAGACTGGACTTTTGGCACATTTAACCAACATTGTTTCAGACTTGGAGTAAAACTTTATATTGGCTCAAGGACTATAGATTTGTTGCAATCTTTGCAGTTCACTGAACTTTTTTTTTTTCTGTGCATACATATTTCAAGTAAACTCTGTAGTTATAACAAGTGACACGTTATGGACCCTAAATCGTTGCACTGTGAAATATGCACAGAAAAAGGACAAATGAAGATATCAAGGGTCTGTTCCATTTTTCACTGAACTGTAAAATGCCACCCTTGTTGTACAGCAGATCACTGGTTCTGAGCAGGGCTCATTGACTGCTAAGTTGTGGATAGTGTTTCACTTTCTGCAACTGTTAATATCCTGGGTTATCCAGGCATAATGACCTCTCTATTTGTGACACATTGTTGAATTTTCTGGTTCTTTTAACTTATTCAAACCTTTTTTTTTTTTTTTCTCCATTCATTGGAAGGCTGGAAGGATTCTGAATCGAGCTGCAGTACAGAGCTGCCTTGCTGTTGGTCGGCCAATTACAGTTGAAATCTGTGGTGATGGCACACCTGTAAATGAATACAAACTTAAAAGTATGAAGGAAAGCTGCTCTACATCAGCACTAGCCCTTCTTTTATGCAGGGTAATGCATGTATGTTGGATAATATTGGTGTATCTGCAGTACAGTTTGGTTTCATTAGATTGATATAGTAAATAGTCCATACCACAATAATCTATATTATGATATAACTGACAGTTGATATTTAAACCGATTGGAATAAAATTCCAACTTTATAACTAAAGTAACTAAATTACAATTATATCTCAACACCTAAGATATTAAATATGTTAAATATTGATAAAGATTTGCTTTTTTAAAAACTGACACTTCAAAATATGAAAATAAAACAGGGGTTATATGCAGTATACAGCATTTGGTTTCCAGACATGAATCCAGACCTGCCTTCTTCTGACCTTATCAGGATTTGAAGTTAGTGGAAGTATGCCATTTTATCTCAGATTTGGAGCCAATCCTATTCATTCTTCTATTGGTTCCCCAACAAAAGAGCAGTGTTTGTCTTGTTTTTACTTGCATGGTATATTCTGGATAGCCTCAAGTTTTCTCTGGCCCTGCAGAGAGCAAGTTGTGTTTTGGAGGGCTGCCTCCATTAAGGAGTAGAATGTGTTTCTGTATACCTGCAATATGTCTGTGTATAAATGTTTTGCCTATCTTCAGCATTCCTGGCTCTCTTTTATGTATTGTTTTCTATGCCTCACTCCCTCATTAAAATCCATAAATCTTGCCAAACTTCACCATTATAATGGAAGAAAATAATTGCTGTTTACAGAAGTTTGAAACATGGGCCCCATGTATTGAATAATATGGAGGATCTAATATTCAATACTGAAGACTTTTCTCCTTGTATCAATCAATATTTTGTGTCTCAAACATTGAAATGTTCTGATATTTTCTGTTGGTAAGTTGAAGCCTCTACGATGTGATGAGATTATTTAAAAAAAGAAGGAATATATTCATTTAAGTATTGATGTCATATCCCTCAAGAGCCTGAAAAAAATCCACTTACTGTCTTTCTATGTGGCTCTTGTAAAAACACCTACAAATATTTACAACGCTCACTAAAACTAGGCCTGGGCCATCCCTGAAGAGTCAGGGGGAAGATCTTTTAATAAATTATACCTATTACCTTGTTCAGCATGACATCATTGGCTAGGATGGATGTGTTCCCTATGGCACAGCTCCAAGGGTCACTGTGCCTTTTATGCCTCGACTTTCCAGAAAAGAAATGACTGCACAGGATAGGATGAATGTTTTACTAGACCATTGGGCACATTGATTTTTATTTTCATGGATATGTAGATCAAATTGAAATAACCTAAAGGGGCTGCTGTGATACCCTGGGACTGTTAGACATGTCAAGATTTGTAGGAAGTCTGTATCTTTCTACTTCTCGGTACTCCCTGTAGAAAAATAGCGTGGGGTGTCATTGAGATCTGTCACTTGCTGACACTTAGGGGGAAAAATAACCCCTACCTCTGCCAGACATTCCCTAGATGTGTCCCAGCTGAATAAGATTGTGTACTGGACCTAGTTTTGATTTATTTACATTTAAAGCAAGTGTTATGCAAGTCAGACATGCATTATCCTGGCTGGCTGATATATCCTTAAGCAACTGTCTGCATATTGGCATGTGAAGAACTCTTTCTTGCCTGATGTAGGACACTACTTGGGAAATGTGTTTTTGTAAACACCCTGAAACTACAGGGTATGAACAACTTCTATTTGAAGACTTGATTAAATTGCATTTATTTAAGCAGCCTCTGTTCAACTATCATGTTGAAAAGAAACTATTTATACAACCACAGAACATCAAAATTCACAGAGAATGAGGAAATCTGAAACACTGACATTAAGAAAAAATAAACCAGCATAAACTTAATCTTATTTGAAATTTGGACTTTTACATTTGCTGGGGATTTTAAAGGATTTTTTTACTTTAATTTTTTACCCGAGGCTCAAGAAAAAATTGTGTTACATAGGTTATTTAGATCTCAGAGAAAGTAGGAATATAAACTGTATTTTAAACATGAGGATTGTAGTTATCACTGTATGTGTGCAGTGCCTTCTAGTTTCTTGAAACTATTTTTCTGTTCAAAAACCTATATTGAACTTAGGTTAAGTTATCTTTACGTCATACAAATTAAGCAGGTGGAAATTAAGTTTTGTAACTATCTGATTTTTTGTTCAGCTGATATAGATAAAATAAAGTTATCTATTGTTGTGGAGCTTGTCAGACTGACAGGGAGATTTCAGTTTTGCCTTATTTTCAGGAATACCTACTTTGCCTCTTCTTCTTAGCATGTCTTGTTCCCAGTTTTCATATCTGGGATAAAAATCTTGTCTGCCTTTTGGTATAGAAAGACTGGTTGTAGTGAAGTGACCAGAAGAAAGTAATTGGGGACAACTTATTCATTTTATATCATTTGGCTCATGAGCTGATTTTCACCTTTTCTTTAACATATTAAAAAAAATAAATTTGGACTGGTTTCAAGAACCTTACTAGAAAGGCTTTGCATTCCAGCATGTTAGACTTTCAAAGCTCTGACAGATTTTTTTTGTAAACCTTCAGAAATGGGGGCAATTCTGAGGTTGAAAATCAGGTTGAGATTATTATTCTATGGAAATTTATTACTTTCTGATGTATTTATTATTTCATTAACACAGATAGTGAAATAAAATGCTACAGAAGTATATACACATATATATCTTTGCATTCACAAGTATTTATCTACATATGTTGAGGAAATGAATAAGGCTACGTAAGGCTGGTGAGTGGTCATCAGCGATGTTCCTGAGAGACCAGTTCTAAGGCCACTTCAGTTCCATGTCATTATCAGTGATCCAAACACAGGATTTGAATGCACCACTAGCAAGTTAGCAGCTGATGCCAAACTGGGATGTGCTGTTGACTCTCTTGAAAGATGAGGTGCCTTGCAGAGGGATCCAGCTAGATGGGAGAATTGGAGAAAGATCAGTGTGATGGAGCTGACCAAGTCCAAATGCTGGATTCTGCAGCTGGGAAGGAGTAACACCAGACACAGGTGTAAACTGGGAGAGGAGGGTCTGGAGAGCAGCCCTGCAGACAGGGATCTGGGGGTGCCTGTCAGCAGCAGCTCACTAGAAGGCAGCAGTGTGCCCTGGCAGCCTGGGGGCAAACTCCATCCTGGGGGCATCAAACACAGCTCAGCCAAGCGAGCACAAGAGGTGAACCTCACTCTGCTGAGTCCAGCCTTGGTGGGGCCTCACCTCCAGTGCTGTGTGCAGTTCTGGGCCCCACAGTTTGGATGGGAAGGTCCTCCAATGCATCCAGAGAAGAGCAGCAAAGCTGGTGAAAGACTTGGAGAGGATGTCCTACGAGGAGCCAAGAGGATTTTGGGCTTGTCTGGTTTGGAGAAAAGGAGGATGAGAGGTGCCCTCATTGCTCTCCAGTTTCCTGGGGAGGGTAAGAGGAAAGGATGGCAATCTCTTCTCCCTGGGATCCAGTGATGAGATCCCGAGATTTCTGGATCCTGGGATCCAGAAATGTTTCACAGCTGTGCTGGGCTAAGTTCAGACTGGACATTAGGAGCATTTCTTTATGAAGAGGTGGCCAAATGCTGGAACAGCTTCTCAGAGAGGTAAGTGATGCCCCAGGCTTGTCATGCTTTAGAGGCGTTTGGACAATGCCCTCATTATATGCTTTAATTTTTGGTCAGCCCAGAATTGGTATGGGAGTTGCACTAGAGGAGCACTGTAGGTCATTTTCAATGGAACCAGGCTGCTTTAGACAGAAAACAATATTTTCAGAAATCTGTTCTCTCTTAATGAGTGTTGTTTGGGTTCAAATGCTGTAAAAGACTATGGGGAATAAAATAATTTTGAACCTGATTTAAAAATTTCAATATTGTCAGTATCATATAAAGCTGGAAAACTGTTCTGGTTGAGGTAGTTTTTCTGACTTAATTTGCACTATTATTAACATTAATTCATTTTCATTCCAAAAAGTCTAAAGGCATGACTCATTTCCTAATTCTTTTATTCAATAGAATAAACTGAAGAGGTCTTAATTCTTCTCCACATCTTTACTTAATTAGATTCTTATTTATCATATTAGCATCAGAAATCGAGTGTTCTTTCCTGGTGAAATATTTGAAGTATAAATACTGTTTTATCTGCTAATACTTTTTAAAATAAATATTCATTATTTTATTTATTTGGTAAAATGTGGGTTTTGGAAACAGTATAAGTATTAAATTACATTTGCATTTGCCAATTAATGGATTTTTCTAGGTTTTTTGGGATTTTTTGTGTTCCATTTTTCTGAATGAAGCTTTCAATAAATTGCTATTTTGATGTTGTGATGTCACTACATTATTTGTTGTTCAAGTTATTTTCATAAATATTTTTTATTTAATGAATAAATAGAAACATACTGTGTTTTATCAAAACATTTTTAAATGGAACAGAACCTGTTCATAATTCTAATTGAGAAATTTGGGGTTTATTTTGGTTTTAATGGTTTTTTTCTTGAATCGCAGTGCTTTTCTTATTTATTTACTTCAACTATGTTGCAAAAATGGGCCTTATCCTTTAATCTGTATAGTAACCCGTGATGACTGAGTCAGTGTTTAAAAGTGAGGCCACTCTAAAAAAATTAGAATTACAAAAATTCTAAAATCTAAAAAATCTAAAAAAAATCTGGCATTTAAAATGAATTGTTTGCTTTCCTGCTCTTATATATCTTTGTTAACTGAAGCTTAAAACACATCCTGGGATAGAAATTAAGACTATTGAGCTTAAGATGGATGTGTTACTAACACCTTCTGTTAGCAGTTAACAAGCACAAAATACAAAGAATTAATTATTGAACAAACATGGCAAAACATTAGTAAATAGTGAAATGTCCTTTGATTAAATGTGCCTGTCCTTGCACTTGCATAGTTGAAGAAAATAATCCTTTTCAAATAGATTGTTGATTTAAAAAAAATATTTTCCTGGAAAAAATAAATTGCTGAGAGGTTCCTTTCTGGTATGTTTGATCAGATTGAGTGTTCAAATGGCAGTGAAAATGTGAAGGGTGTGAGGACAATGATCTGCAGTGCACAGAGCTGGCACAGGCTGTCCTTTGTTGGTGTTTGTCCTGGCCTCTGCCAGCAGAGGCTTTGGAGTCGGATGTTTGCAGCACAGCTGGTTCATGCAATGTACTGTCAGGGCTCCGTGGGCACCAATGGAAGGGCAGCAGAGGTGTGGTTCTGTCCCCAGTAGCCTTGTTATCTCCAAATAACTAACTAACTAAATAAATATCTAGTAGTTTTGCTTTAGCATAGCAGTGGGTGATATCCAGTGATTTGAGCATCTGAAGATTCTTTAAATTGTACCTTTTTTTGAGCACTAGAGCATTTTGAAGACTTTCACAGACATGCTGGGACTATCTGCAGTGTTATATATTCCCAGCCTGGAGCAAACTGCAGAGATCCAGTGTCCAGCAGGAAGCCACCCTCCCACCAACCCTCGTCCCTTCACCTGGACATAGATCAGCTTCTGTTCCTCACACAACTCCAACAGTCTGAAGAAATGGTGACCATGTTCCCATTGTTTTGTCTGTTATCTGGAATGATGCCAGAATGATCCAGATCAGTAAATAAAAATCAAGTTGACAGCTGCACAATTCTTTATTTCTCTGTGCACACTGATTGCTTTTTATACAAAAAATATTGTAGTTTGCATATCACGAAGAGAGAGATTTCCAAAGTTTCTGAGAGTTAATAACTATAACATTGTTTGGTTCTTGCCTGTGTTTCTTTTATCAGGAAAAAATGCTAATAGTTAATAGCAGATGTCTTTGGAAAATGGTGTATTTCTCCATATATTTCACATTCACATTATCTGTAGTGTCATGTTATTTTAAGTTGCAGCATATGTAGGCCAACAAAAACTGACATAAAGGAAAGCAGCACAATACAGGGTAATGATATGTGACACATCCAGATTGAGAAGGAAACTCTCTTTCTTGAAACTAATATCTACTACTTACTGTGTTTACCATTAACGTACCCTCCTCTGTGAAAACACTCTCCCTCTCCTGTGCAATCAGTGGATGCTTTATTTACATCACGAAGTACTGGTTTGTTTTGCAAAAAGGCCAGTAAAGTCATTAAGTATTTTTGGGATGTTGATTCATAATTCAATCCTGATAGTTATGAAGAAGTTTATCCTATTCTTATGAAGAAACAAAAAATCAAACTTGATATTTTACCTTACATTTTAATTAATAGATTAATATTTAATTTTAGACATATTTGTGAAAGGTCAAGTTATGTGCTCTTGTTCATGCAAACCTTATGGACAAATCAGATAAAATACAAGTCAATAAAAAGGAAATTTAAAACTATAAATAAATAGAAGTATAAGTCAACTATCAATTCTAGAAAGCAAACAAGATAAGCTAACCAAGCTCCTTAGCATACTTTAAATTTTGAACATATATTTCACAATAAATTGCATCATAAGGGTGTGCAATGAAAGAAAAATATATGCTAGACATGGTGGAATATATTTTGGACTAGAAATAAAATGTCCAAAATATAGCTTTTTCTTAAGGGTTTAACTAGCTGGGAAATTAGTTTTCTTACCCTGGAAGGTTTAAGGCTTTTGTTGCCTTCTGCACTGGGAGTTTGCTTCGTTTCTTCACTTTCTTAGAGAAGAGAGGTGTCCTGGAATACCTGTGGGAACTGTCCAGCATAAAGGAAAGGCAGAGCTGTGGTTCTGTGCCAGGCAGACAGGGATTCCCACCCCAGCTTCCATGCTGCTGGCATGCTGGCACAGGGGTGCCACGCAGAGAACTGGATCTGGATACAAATATGGGTAATAACTATAATTTCACTGGGTTCATTTTAACTTGTGTTCTGTTTGCATCCACTGCATGGCTGCCAAATGCTTTCTTCTGTCATATGAGCAGTGATGGCACAGGCTCAGGAAGAAAAGGTGAAAAGAGATGAGGAAACCTCCCAGAATCACTTTCCTTAACAGCACTGGTGGTAAAGAGAGTATGAAGTGCTTGTAGAGAAAGAATTTGTTTAAAGAAATGCAATCTTACCTCATTATTCATGCAGAAAAGTCTGAAAAATATACTATAAATCTGAGTTTATTTACTCAGAATTAAAATGTGGATGGAACAATGAAGCAGGAGATAAATATTTCATAATATATTGTCTATACAAGCTGATAAACAGCAGGACAGTTGCTGTTATTGATCAGTGAAGAACTTTTTTCCTTAAGAAATAAAAGCACCCCACTGTTTATTGTATTCCTGCTACTGAAGGGACTTATTTTAAAGTAAAATCTAAGTGGTCCTAAATTGAAAATAACTCATGCGCTCATGGGAGAAGTCTGAGAGGAGGCTCAAGAAAACCTAGTGTGACTGAAGCTAAAGCCCAGACTATATTGTTGGGAGTTTCCAGTAGAAATCAAGATCAAAACAAGTAAATATTTTAATACCATTAAATATTCTTGAGATACAAAAGGAAGTCTTCTCAGAACTCAAAGATTTGGTTTTTTTGTTTTCCACTTGAGCTTAGAAATTTCACTGGACCTGTGGGTTGCCCATTCAGAATCAGCTTTGGAAAATATGCCCAGGTGTTTAACTACTGTAATATTAACTGCCTCATAAATGAAATTACTTATGGTTATTTATTAATGAGTTATAGAACAGAAAAACATGGCTTTTATTGTACTTGTGGGACATTTCATTCTGTGACCACAAGGTTTTAGTAGATTATTTATTTCAGTTTGTTAAAGTGTCACCAGTCATTTTCATAGCTTCTAGTTTTGGTTTAATTTAGTCTAGCTAATATCTATACATTTTCTGTTAAAAAATAGTATAGGTTCTTATAGAACCTTAAACTAAAATTTCAATTATAAACAATAAATATTTTCTGTAAGTAAAAGTTCTGCCCATGTCATCACGAGACAGTGAACTGAGGACTGCTTGGATTGAAGTAGTGCCTGAGAAAATGCCGTGATGCCTTTTCATGGACTGAGCTAAAGAAATAATATTGATCACATTTCCATGGTATAAAATCTGGATTTTACGAGGCTAAGTAGATGAGATGTTAACTTGTTGAATTCAAATTCAACAAATGCTGAATTCGAATTCAACAGATTGCAATTTCTGATTGCCTGTCTTTCTTTTTGGGACATTTTTCCATATAAGCAAGGATCGAAAGAGCATTAATAAAGTAAACTGAGGAATTAAACCAGTAAAATTTACTCAGGTTTCAAAACCATCAGGAAGGCTTTTTCTATACAGGATGTGTCTTGATTTCAGAATATGCCATTTTAAATTCTTTCTATGTAATTCATGGAAATGTACCAAAATGTCACCCATAACTGATTAAATATTACAAAAAGACAGAGATAAAATATTTTGTTTCTTTGTATTTATAAGAATTTTCATTTTAAGAGCTATTGGTCTTTATTCTTAGACTGATATATATAACATTCAAATATTTTTGATTTTTCGTTTTAGGGCATATAAAAGGTCATTATTCAACCCTGACTTTGAAAAGTTTGTGAAACACAAAGTTCTGTCCATGCAGGAACTCCTGTGACATTGGTACATCAACAGCCACTTTTCCCATTGTTCCCTGGTGTTTAGACTGTTGTGATTCTGCTGATGTAGCTGATGTTTTCCTTCATTATTCCTCTGCCTTTGTCCTTTCCTACAGGCTTACCCTGAGTTTGTCCTGACCTACCTAGAGGAACTAAATGAAAGAGAGGAGGTGACCCAGACAGAAAACCGTATTCACCATGGGGCCTGGTCTGCAGCTCATCAGGAGATAGACAGCAGCTCAGCAGAAGAGGTCACAGTATTAAGCCAGAGGCAGGTCAGAGACAGTCCTTTCAAAAACACATTTTGAAAAGAGAAATATCAGTGTGAAAGTCAGCTTATTTCCTTAAAAAAATAACCAATTTGATTTTTAAATTAAATGAGATATTTGTATATTAGGCAAATAATAGTTCTTTATGGGATTATAAAGGAATAAAAATTATATGTATTTGTGTCTCAGAACAGTTAATGCTTACCCATAAAACCCATGTAGGACAAATTTTTGAAATTTTTTATTTTCTGTGTGGAATAACACAAGGAAGGAAGAGAAACAAAAAAAAGCCCCAATAGATCTCTACATTTGTGCTTCTTGATGCATCTTGACATAGCTATTTGTATTTCTGACATTTTCTGCTAATCAACAGCCTTGCTTGAAAAAGTAGACACACATTATTTTAATTAGCAATATATGAATTACATGGTTGTACTTTCATCTCTTAGGTTCTGCAAAAAAATGTCAGCAACCCCAATCAGAAACAACTTTCAGGACCTTTGGACGCCCATTTAATGCCTGCAGATCCCCTGGGGGAGACTACACAGCTGACAGTGGCACTGGTGAGGAAACTAGAAGAGAAACATCCTAAGGCCTCAGCTCAAAGGTAAGTCACTGACAGAACTGATATTTATTGTTCAATGACATTAGATGTTTTCCTTCAGTTTCATGTAAGATTGATTTCCTGGATATTATTGAAATATCTCAGAAACCCTCTGGCTGATAAGCAAACAGGGATTTTGACCAAAATTAATGAAAAGGGGTGACATTTATGTGCTTCTTTGCTGGTATTTTTTTCATTATTTTGAAGATTGATGTGGATGTTGTTTGGTAGTACTTGCAAGTTCACTTTTAAATTTTCTATCTACAATCCTCACATTGTGAAAATTACATAAAGAAATTGGACTTGTATCAACATTGTGACATATTTTGTGCCACAAGAGTTAAATTTAAATGGTAAAGGATTTGTTAGAAACCTGAAAGTCCTGCTGAGCCAAAATACTGAGTGACAGTCAATTTCAATGTAGGACTGTATTTTAATTCCAATAAAAGGTAAAGAGTAGTGTTCTTAATTGCTTCTACTTACAGCAGGCAGAAGACTTTGTCTTTCTTTAGATAACTGAAACTGTCTTTTACAAATAGCATTTGGCTAGTTATCTTTGATGTTTTTGGGTATTTTTAAAGCAAAACATATTAAAATTGGGCTCCCGTTCACATGAAAGACCACTGGACATCACTTGCTGTTAGGAATAAAGTTGAACTTCTGATGTTGTTGTTACTACTGACAATAAGTTAGTGACAGTAATTTGCAGAGGATTCAAGCAACAAGAGGATTTGGTTCATCTAAGTTACTGTAACTCTCCCCTGGGAAGAATTCCCCTTAGAGAACCCAGAGATTCGTTCCTCTGCTCCTCCTTCAAGAACTACAATTCCAGGTGTTTCCTTTACAATATTATTTTACAAATATTAAGTCTTTTTGTAACTGAAATATTTTTCCAAATGTCTCTGAAGACTGTGAGGTGACTGAGGTGTTTGAACATGTTGGCTATCAGGACCTTTTGGGGAACTGCATAGGTAGAGGTAGCTTACCTGTATTTTGGGTAGTTTTATTTGATTAATCAAATAAATCTAAAGCTTTGTTAAAGATAAATGATTGACCTACTAGTGAATAATCTTCTATGTTTAAAATGTAAACTCAAGTACTAATGCTAATATTGACTATATTAGCTCTTTCAAAAGATGCCACCTGCAAAGTTGTGTGAGGATTTAACTACCATCATTTGCTTTTCTGTGCTTTGATTATGAATTTTTATGCTTTAAATATGTCATATGATGTCAGGGTCACTAAAAACTATCTAACTTCACTTAAGTACAGTGGAATAAATGAATTTTCAGCTACATGTTTATGCTTTTAGCTTCAGATAACAGGATATAAATATTAAGCTAAAAATCTCTTCTTGCAGAACAAACACATTTGATTAGAAAGCTATCTGCACTGAAGATCTTCCAAAAGCAGACTTCTGCAGCCTGGAGCATTTTCTTGAACTTGAATAAAATATAGAAAAATACATTTTAATACCAAAATAACATTATTTTTCTGTCAGAAATATTTGGCATTAAATAGCAATTATAACTAATTCAAAACTTCTGCAGTTGTCTCTGTTATGGGGGGTACTAAGCGATTTAAATTCTCTTTACTGCAATTTTCCACTAGACTGTGTTAAGTCCTAATGTATTCTGTTAACAGCTGCCACATCCCACTCTGTAGTTTGTAGAATCCTTTCAGTGACTGAAAGGTGATGTAAGTTTAGGAGACAGGGTTTTATCTGCTGTGATTTGAAGAGATGTTCAATTTCCAAATAGCAAAGAATTCTGCCCTCCTTTACAAAATAGCATGAAAAGCTGTCATAAGCACAAATGAGGTATGAACGTGTGGTAGAGGAAAACATATCTGTGTTCTAGAACTGCTTCAGCTGGTCCAGCTACATGAGCTGATAAAGTGAAGGTTATGATCACCATTCTTCCAAAGTCCAGTTTGATTCTTGGGCACCTCTTTTGGTTAATGGCCCTGCTCAACAGGTTTGTAGATTTTTGTAAAACTCTGCTTGCTGAGAGACAGGGAAGGAGACTCAGCTGCCCAGACACAGGTGTTTAGAGTAATTCTGAGGTGTTAAATGGTGTGTATCACCAGGCATCCAGCTGCTTTGGAATGCTGCAAGTCTCCTGCCAGTACCGTGATGGATTTGTGGGAACTATGCAGATCTTTGGGCACACTGACAGTCTCAAATGCTAGCTAGTGTCTAGTAATAATTCCAGCTTTCAAGCTATTGAGTCCTGTCCTAAACATTTTGTTTTCCAGCTTAGTTTTGTAGGAATGTGTGTTCCAGAGATGTCATTCTTAGTGTTTGGATTGGTTTCTGAGTAACAGTCACACATTCACAGTGAGCTGCAACAGCCAGAGAAAACATTTTTCTGTAGGATGGGATGGGCAGAGTCCTATGAAAAGAGTAAAGTTTGAAAGAGGACAGTTAATTAGATTGCAAGCCTGTCTGTGTGCAAAATTTCCTCCTTTAAGATTTTCTTTCCTTATTTATTTTTGCTGGTTGAAAACTGCAGTCAGTCCCTTTCTTACCGGCACATTGTTCAGCAAGTTGCACATTTTTCTTTGGTATGTGTCAAACATAACAATGTATAAAGATATGCATAAAGATGAGAATGAAATTAAGTTGCTTTGTTTTGTTTTGGGGTTTTTTTGTGGTCTTAGCAAGTCCTTAGTATCTTTGCAGACATCTTATTGAGTGCTCTTTCCAGTGTTGTTTACTTAATCCATCTCACACTTTAACACTTTGCCTATACATGATGCCTATAAGATAAAAAACATGAACCTCATCTCTGTTTTTTACCTGACTGAATCCCTGAGTTTCCATGTGAAAGGTGAAACACTTTCCATTCCAGCAAATACCATTGAGGAAAAAGTGACCAGTATTGCCCCAAACAGACCAAAATCCAACACAAGGTAGTTGCTAGACATGCAGGATCCAAGCTGCTGAGAAGACTTGGCTTTTGGGATAAGGTTGAGTAGAGTCACACACTGAGCTGTGTGTGATTTATGTACTTCCCTCAGTGCACAAGATCTAATGACTTAACTAACTAACTAATGACCACTGATTTCCTTGCCATCCTTATTCTCATTCTCATTGTTTGTGTGTGGGAAATGGCTAATCCATTACCTCCTTTCACTCAAAAATAGTTTGGAATGGACACCTTTATAAAAACATGACATATTATTATCTTTGCTGGGTCCAAATGATGACTTCATGTTTTAGGTGTTGTGGAAATGTAAGCCCTGTAACTTCAGTCAGTGTTTTAAATTACTTCTCTCATTATGATATTACATTATGTTTGATTATGTTGGACTCAACTAGGAAAGTAAGAAAGTGCTCTTGTATCAACTGCAATAGAATTCTGCTCTTCTAGCAGTACATTCAATCTGGGAGTTTTCCCTTTGAAACCTACTGGTCAGCTTTCTAAAATTAGTCACCAATTCTAATGCAGTTTTGGTTTCAGGTCTTATTGGATTACTTTGTTTCTACAAGTAAGCTTGTTTTCACAAGTTTCTGGATACTCAGTCTCTAATGCAGACCTGCATTTAAGTATGCTCCAAGTTGAGTACATGCTAGGTACAAGCACTCTTGGATCCGAGTCAGAATGTTTATGACCTTGTCATATTGAATACTAAGGCAGATCCATCCGGGACACTCGGATCGGTTTTAATTTTTCTGAATCACTTGGACAAATTCAGATGTTGCATTTTTGTAAGGCTTGCTAGTGTAGGGAAAGTGACTAAGGAATAGCCCCAAGGAAATGGAAATGTTTTCCCACTTCCATTGTTACAGCTAAGCAAATGCTTGACCTTGATTTTTGATGCTCTGTTCATGCATTTTAAATACCACATGGGCAAAACATAGGTAAAAGTCATGATCTAGTATTTTAAATTGATTACTCCATGAATACAGATAAGAATGTATTAGAAACATTAATTCATTACTGGAGTATTTTAAAAATCTATTTATACACATACCACAAAAGAAGAGAACTTACTTTAGACTGTATTTTCTGTGTTTTAGAAGTCTGCATTCATTTTAATTACCCCCTCAGATTTCCATTTGAGGAAAGTCCTCTCTGAGGAAAACATCTTTTCACTGGAGTGCAATGATTTTTCATGATGTATCTGCCATGTAAGTGTTCTAAAGGTTAAAACTTCGAATTGGTGACAAATTAGCTTTCATTATCTGCTTTAGTCACATCTTGACAGAATTATTCTAATAGCTGTATCTGCTACAGATACAAATCCAGTTCCCCACTTGTAACAGAGAGGAAATGTCATATATCCATCTGAAAATGAAGGCATAATAAACATTACATTCCCATTTTCAAAGAGCACTTGAAGATATTTGTTTACATTAGTGAACTAATTTGAGCAGCTTACCTTTATTTAACTGGCATCAGAACTGGGGGACTGAGGGGGTGTGGGGAAGTTTGTAGCAGCCGACAAAGCATGGTGACCCAGCTTGTCACCCAGTGACCTGTGAGAAGGAAATAATGAACTGTGAGTAGCTGTCATCCTAACTGCTTCTGACAGTTTGGCTATGGGCACATCTGTGTTAGTTGCATGGAAAGGCCTTTGTTGTTTTCCCACTAGTGACTTTGCAGACCGCTGTGGGGTTTGCTGGCTGCCCTGCTCCTACACTTCCCCTCCTTTTTCAGTAGTAACAGCAGCTGCCACTGATAGAGCTGACATTTCTTTTAATGATTTACTTGGCATTTATATCATTAAAGACAAGAAATTAAATTAAAATACAACTTTCGCTTATTGTAAATGAAAATATTCTCTATACCCATATAAGATCTGTTAGCAGTATTCATATAATCATTCTGTCTTATCTGCATAACTTGCAGCAGTGTTCAGTGTCTGTTGATACACTTCCATCTTAATGTTTTGCCATATTTAACTACTCTGAGTGAAATATTGAATTTTATGGTAATAAGATTTAAAATAATCCAGTGTATAGAGAACCTAGGCAGCTTTTTATGGCTAAATGATATGTTACAAAACAAACAAGCAACCTTGCCCACTTATTTACTGTTAAAAGAAACAATTACTATTGCAGATTGACCAAAAGCTGCATGTCTTTTCTGGTACAGCAGAGCTAAATCCTGGGAAGCTTTGCTTACATTATGAGCATTTTCAGCCAGGAGACTGTTAAATACAGACATCCCTGCTCTCATAATAGGATTCTTAGCATTAGATTTGTGAATGATGATTGTTAAGAACTATATGAAATCATGACTTTTGAAAAAAGAATAACTAAAAAATTACTTTAAAAGTATAGAGCGGTTTCAAAAATGTGTAAGATTTTTGCTATACCTTATTGCTTTTGAGTTCTAATATGCTCGGAGTAGGTTGGTACAAATTACTTTGCAGGAGTTGAATATCCAAGACTGTACACGCTAGACTGAAAGTACATCATGCTGGAACTGAAATAATTTTATACTAATTGTTTTACTGCTGAAGGTTTGGGGGAGTTTAGGTTATCTTTTTGTATTTAAAATTTTTTTTCTTATCCTTAGCTGATTCATGTCCCAAGTTCAAGCTGTCCTCGATAGTGTTCACATGCAAGGAAAAGGAAACTTGTAATTTTTCTCTGAGGATGCAGATTTCTGAGCTGGTTCCTTTGAGAGCTGAAGAACTGCATGCAACCTGCTCTAGAACACAGGTTGCAGCCTCTTGCTTAATTATGAGGTGATGGAGCCATTGGATACACATAAACAATGGATCCTCTTGCTCCATTTTTGCCTATCACCAGTGCAACCCTGTGTCCTTTCATTTAAAAGTGGTGCAAAGGCTTGTGGTGAGCAGGAGGTGTGAAAATGACACCACAATTCTCTAATACATCATGTATAGCTCAGGGAAGCATTGCAGGTGCCTTCCAATTTCTGGCATTTCTCTGTAGTGTATGAAACAATTAATCAGTTCCACAGCTCTGCATTAAGCTGTTCAGCTCTACACACATTTGTGAGAGGAAGGTGCATGTATTGTCAAAAGTCTGAAATGATACATTATTATTTCTGGTGGAAGTAAATGAGAGCTCTGGCACTAAAAGCTTTTATTCAATCCACTGAAATCTGTTATTTCTCTTAAGAGGGCTTAATGCCAAAGACACTGCTTGAAGCCATGGAGTTGCAGAGAAAAATCCATCAGATTTTAGAACTTGCTTATTGTTTGCAGAGAAATTTTCCTTTTACCATATTTGTTTACATGTATCTGTATGCATTTAAGACAGCTATGATAGGTTAAAGGAATTATTTTTCTTGCTAAGTTACTATTCAGAAAAATAATACTGTTGTATTAATTCATATGAAAAGTTGCAGAGATGGTGGGCCTCAAATTCTAAACATTTTGACAGTTTTATTTGATAATTATATCCCTTCTTTTTCAGAGATTTTTAATATTCATTTGAGTTACAGGTCCAATGGACTTATAAAAAAAATCAATCTATTTTAACAGAATGTCTTAATATGACTTAAAATTGTTATAGAGATAGTGCATTTGAAGAGAAAATGCAACTTTTATTTGCTGGTTGGACATGTGCTCAGAGAAACTTAGCCACCATTGTCTTAACAGAACAACCATAATTAGCCACCAGTTATAAAATATCAGCTGTTTGAAAAGTTTCAATCAGTCTTAAATTCCCAAGAAATTGCAACAATGACCTCTTTGATCAGTCAATTTTGAAGGATAAAAAGATGATTAAAATCTTCAATGAAATATTTACAGCACTTATTTTTTCACAACAATTGGGCACATTTCTACATTATGTACAAATTTACTTTTTCGTATAAAAGTTCTGTATGAAGTCCAATCATGTTCACAATTACTAGTTCAGAGGTAATTTCCCTAAATAGTAAAAAATACTCTACTTTTCTTTCAAATTAGCTTCAAATAAGCTTCTTTTTTTTTTTATAAAAGTCAGGTTTTATAGGTAAATTACAATTGAAAACATAGGCCTATCTGCATCCAGGTTCATCTATTTATGAAGTGCTTATTATCAGCTGATAATGAAAGCAAACTGAACTAGTTAATGAACTTGGCACAGGAGGAACTGAGTCACTGACTACAGAACTCTGCTTAGCAAGGGTTGCTGCTTTTTTAATGCTTAACGTGTTGGAATAGGAGACAGACAGGGACAACAAGGGCTTCCCAGTCAGGTATAAAGCAGGGCAGTGCTGAGTCCTCACTGATCTGTCAGAAGGGAAAGGAACATGCTATTTTTGCTTTGATGACCGTGGAAGGGAATTATGCTCACAAAAAAATCTCACCACGCTCTTGTCTGCGGTGAGTTGCGTCCTCTCAGCCCCTGCCAGTCAGGTTTCAGGGTTGGGTTTCTATCCTCACCCCATTCTGGGATTTGGGACACTTCATTAGCCAGTGACAGCAACACCAAGTTATTTTCTTGCATTTAAAGGAATTCTTTTCAATTAAAAAAAAACAAAACTAAAACAACACAACCTAACCCAAAGATATAGAGAGAGCACAAAAAATACTGAAGGGATTTAATTATGAAAAAGAATGGGATGTATGGAATAGAAAATAACTAAATAGTAAATAAACTTAGCAGTGCACAAACACTCTCCTGAGGGCTTTTTTTTTTTTAAGTTCCTGTTTGTTTGTGAGCTGGTTTTTTGATTTGTGTAGTTTGGGGTGTTTTATGTGTGTTTGGGCTTGGTTTTATTTTTCAAAATAACGTTTTTGGGTAAAGTGATACAAGAGAGAAAGAGAAGTCTGTTTATTCTTAGCTTATATATTGAAGTAATCATATGTCATTATTGAAAAATAATTTAATTGATGAAGGTGAAAGATGAGAATTTATCCAAAATGACAGGGAAAACTAGTTAATATTAGCTTGAACAAGAGTTACATCACCCTTGTTTCTTGCTAACAGTATGTGTATCTGGAAGTGACAGTGAAACTCTCTGAGGAACTGGGCTGAGTCTCTTTTGAGACAAAGTTTTTAAATGCAACAGATGGAATGGGGTGAGCTTTGGTTTTTTGGGGGGTGTTTTCTTTCTTTTTTTGATGGCATGTGAAAGATGTCAGACTTAAAGTGAAAAAAAGGTTAGAAAATATGTCGGTGACTGACATGGAGAGAATATGATAGGTTTGTAATGCAGCACGTGACAAAAGAATTTTATAAGAAGGCTTCATGCCAGTAATCCTCATGTCAGTGAAAAGTCTTGGGATATTAAAATTGAGAATGCTGTTTTACTCACTTATCTCGTTGTACTGAGCATAACCCTCACAAACATCCTGACAAAGACAAAACTGACAAATGCACAACCAAGCTTCCCACTCCCAAAGACAAGAAAATTAGTTCTATGCTGTTGGAGCACAAGTCAAGACTTCTGCAACAAAAATAGAGATTAATTTGTAGTTGTGTAATTTGTAATTGCCCCCTGCTCCTCCAGCCATCTGTAGATGATGGAAAAAGGGTGTGAATGGCAAGAAAAAGGGAGGTGAGCAGGGAGGGAAACCAGTGGCAGGCTGAGATTTCCCTCCTTGCTATGTGTGGTCTATGGTCCTCCAGTCATATTAAAATGACAGAAATTAGAGATGAGAAAGATGCAACAGTCATATTAAAAATCTCTTAAAATGCACAGGACTGCTTTCTACAGTATCTTCTGCATTGTCTAATTCCTTTTTAAAGGACTGAAGGAATGAGACTTCTATCACTTCCCTTGGGGGTGTCTTTTCTGCAGTATAATAGTCATCTTCTCTGTTAGGAATATTTTTTCTGACATTCAGCCAAAAAATATTGTCTGCTCGATTTACTCCCATCACTCCCTTTGTACTACATAGGTTTGCACCTTTCCCATATTTTTGATAGGAATGTATCCCACTCGATGCAGTGATGAAGCTTTGTTTAGTTGTACATGGTTACTTTACAAACCTGTTCAATGAGGAATGCCTCTCTAAATTCCTTCCATTTCCTTGGCTCACCTCACTTCCAGGGGATTCTTGCACTTCATTCCAAGGGTACTTACCAGGAAAAAGTTTGAATTCTGAAATACTCCAACCCCCTTTTTTTTGCACTTCATCTCACATGCTTTTTCTTTTACACTGTAAGTTTGTTTGAGAAGCGATTCTGGTATTTAAGAGCTTTAACAGAAAGTGGTATTATTAATTAGGCTTATCTCAGGTTTCCAAAGATGCTTGGGACATGTAAGATCCAAAATTCAGTATGCCAGAGTGGTGTCAACTCCCTAATGAACAGCTTCAGTGAGTTTCCCATAGGACAATATAGGTTCTTAAATATTGGTGTAGCCAAAGTGAATGGTAAATGGTAAGGTCTGGTAAACACTTGTACCACCTCTTGTTAAAAGCAGTGCAGGTGTTTTTATCAAGCCTGGGCCAATGTTTTATTGTTGTAATGTCATTCAAAAACATCTTTAGATTGACTGGATTTTTTTTCTGTTAACATAAACTTTGGCCTTAGCACATCTTCTTTTTCTGTCTATTACTTCCCATGAGAGAACTCTACCTACCAGGATAGTATTCCTAGTGCAAACACATTTATTACAACTCACCTAAGGTTTATGTCAACATAACCATCCTTTTTTTTATTTCCCTCCACACTCAGGAAAAAAACAATTATCAAAGCATAATTTCTGCTTTAATTTCAATGCTGGTCTGTCTATCAAAGCTCTGCTTTTTTTAATTTAGAGTGATTGACTCT
>VZTN01009930.1:197186-229520 GCA_013400515.1 Erpornis zantholeuca
TGTTTATAAATGCATTAAACTGTGCTTTCAGTGCACTTTTATTTTATTGCTAGAGTATGGAATTTTATTTAAAATTTAATGTGGTATTTTTAGAAACAAAAGAGTCCAAAAGCCCAATATTAAAGAATTCACCCATTTACAAAGTTGTCTATCAAAATAAGGAAGTGTGTATAGGTGTTGGCAACTCTGGGTGTATGGGTGAAAATGCATATACAAAGTACTGAGCCTGTAAACATTTGTCACCATAGTTGGCTTGATCAGGGGAGAAACAAATGAACAAAAAACTCCACAACCAGAAGCCTCCCTGGAAGCACTCAGAATCCTGCAGAACCAGCTGCTGAGCCCCTGTATGTTGGCACTTCAGAGTCAATAGAACAGGAACCAGATCTTGCAAATCTCTACCAAAGGAAAGTGCCTCTGCAGACCCACACACCTTTGTAAGCAAGCAAGGATTTATGGGTTTATAATTGTCTAATCTAGATTTTTATTTCTGGTCACTCACTTCCAAAGTTTTCTGGTATATATAGGGAAGTGAACATTTAATGGGATGTAACTTCTATTTATGTCTTTGGAACAATTTCCACTTGCTAAAAACCCTTGAAATATCTCATTAAAGGCAGCAGCAGTGGGGCATTTCAAAAATATCAGTATGGCAAACCTGAAGAGGACTGTAAACTTTCCAGGAAACAGAAAATTCAGTATCAAGATGTAGAAGAGTTATCTTCTGTAAGAGGCACGTGTCTCACTGTTTCTGGTAATCAGATTAATTTTTATTCTGACTTTTTCCTGTTCACATTTTGTCTTCTACATCCAACTATTGAAGTTCCCCTTGAACTGTCAAGTGCTGCTCCTTCTGTCTGCTGCATGTCTTTCACAAAATATACAGCAAGAATTATCGCTGGTACATTTTCTGCTTCATTTATTTCACCCCTCTATTTCTTCTTTCAGGTTAGTATTATGAGCTTCAACATAATTCTAGTTGTTTGCTTTCAGATAAAACTTTGTTCCTTGTTTAGTGCTCACTGAATTATCTATTTTTTTATATTTTTCATCACATTTTGAAAATGGTTAATTCATTTTCTTACCAGCAGAATGACTTGGCAGTAATAACCCACTGCCAACATGAAGATGGTAAATTAAAAATTTTGAAGTGGGACAACTGAGACTCCATTCTAATCTGCTTCCCAAAAAAGCATAGAAATTGATTTTTACTCGGTTATATACCTCAATTTTTATTAATCAAAGACTCATAAATTTAAATAAGAGATTTTTTATAGTCTAATTATACTAATATGAATTGATAATGAAACTGAAAATAGAAAGATTTTTATTTTGCCACACCTCCATAAATATTGAACGGTGGATGTAAAAAAATTTGTTAGCTAAATAAGCAAACTATCCGAACTTTAGTTTTCTTTTTGAACTCTGAGGCAGTCTTTTTTAAAAATACATTTTTTGCAGTGGAGCTTTTATTCCTTTTTCATTTGACTTTGCCAGTAGGGACCTCTGTTCAGTGTTTCATCCAAAGGAGACACCTTTGACAGTGTGGTTGCTCTTCCCCTACGAGCGCTGTGCCTCTGTGTCATCACTGAATTAGAGCCTAAGTTTTTATGTTGTCCTTCAACCCCTGACCTTGTGGCCTCAAGGCAAGAACATTAGCAGCACAGCTATGCTGGGGCAGAAAGCAGAGCGCACGCAAAGATGAAACAGTCTGGAACCAGCAAAATCTAACCAGTTCTCTATATTTTCCTCTGCTAAAAAAACACCAAACCCCTTTCTGTTCTCTCAAAGCTCGAGTCTGACTTTAGGCAGCTTTGGCTTGTTCACTGACCCAGGAACAAGTACCATCATCCTATTAGTACCCTGAATGTGAGATAACCGTACCATGGCAGTGTCTTGAACTACAGTGTATACATATGTTTTGAGGCAGATGAAGATAATGTGTTTGGATTTTTGGAGGGAGGGGGGTTGTGGTGTCTCTTCATGGTGACAATTATGATTATTCCAGTCCATTAAAAGGAATTTTTAAAAAACATTTTACTCAATGCATAGTGAAATCACAACAGAAATAATTCAAAGGAATACCACAGTTGTGTGTGTTGGAACATGCATATTTCAATTTGCTTCATATTGTTGAAATGAAACCTTACAAGGATTTATTAGCACAAGAAATTTAAAAGCACATTGTGACTTTGTTCAGAAATTGTAATCCTTTAGTAGCTGCAGCGTGATATGCCAAGTTATTCCACAGGTTAATTAGGTGCTTGTTCCTTTTTTTTGTTCTCAAACCTGTAACAGCTTGCTCCATCTGACGAGCTGCTACTTCTTCAATTGAAATACACGGTGAACAGCCAGGCAGTCATCCCTTAGTCCCTTCTCCATGCTCATCCACTGTCATCATACTCCCTGCTTTCTCATTCCAAACTGAAGAATTATACAATATTCAGTTTCTTAAGAAAGCACTGCACACCTCTTGTTGTGTCCCTTTACGTTTCTGGTTTTCTTCTACATTCTTTTTCATATGGCAACAACCACAACTACTTCTGTTCATGGATTTAACTGTGGCATAGGGATGTTTCCATTTTTGTTCAATGCTTCTTTTCTAAAAATATCCAAACTGTGATCTGCTGTCCTGGCACTGGTCCGCTGAGCAGGTGAGACCTCCATGGGACCTTCTTTTATTGCAATTTCTGGTTTTTCAGCAGGCAAGAGGAGTTTTTAAATAATTACAAGAGCTCTAGAAAACACAGTAATATAGCATTCCAAATAAGCATAAGCCTCAGCAAAGAACTTATTTTTGGGTTTTTTTTCCCCCTTTATGTATGAAGATTTGGTCTAATAAGGATAAAGTTTGGTGAACATTGCAGAAGAAGTATTTCTGCACTATCTAGCTAAACTACAACTGATGGCTGTGATATGCAGAGGTGTGCAAGGGAAGCTAGGAGAGGGCTAGTATGAGACATTGCAGAAAGCACTCCTTTCTATTTTATGCCTCTCAAAAAGACTGCTGCAGTGCTGGGGTTTGGCAATACTTCAGTCAAACTGAGCTGTTGCAGATTTACAGGACTATCAGGGCAGTTTCTCTGAATCCAAATCTTCCAGCACATCTAAAGAGCCAGAAAAATAATAAAACATCAGTTAAAGAAGTAACATTTAAGTTATCAAAATATCGAGACTAAACTTATCACTGGTGTCTTTTAAATACTGGGAAGAATTTTTCTTTGTACAAAGGAATAAGGTGAAAATCTGTTGTATAAAACAAAGGAGCTGAAGGTTGGAATTCACATTCAGCCTTATTTTCCTTAGTTAATTTTAATTGCGTGGTTTTATTTTCCAAAATATTAATTTTTCATAGATTGTAGATGACATTTCACATCAGCTTCTGGACTTTGTGGGAATTCAGTGTTATCCTTATAAAATTAAGCCCTGGGACCTCAGCCTTTTTCTTTGTGCTGTAAACTTGCCTGGTACTGCAGAGCAGTTGTGCAGACGGTGAAATCAGTTCTTGGGGGATCCCAGCATTGCTGGAACACTGGATGCTTGCATCAAGACTGCTTTTGCATTTTACCTTTGTTCTGTGGGGTAGCTTGGCTGAGCTCAAAGGACTGGGCACAGCTCCTGATTGAAATTGAAAAGTGGCAGTGAGGTGGAGAAGGATGGGTCCCTTTCCATTTTCTGTTCTCTTTGTCTCCATTCAGCAGGAAGTGACACTAAACACTCAAATAATGCCAGGCACTTAAACACTTCCAATAGCTTTAATTAGGGTAAGTGTAATAAGACGTATTTCCTTCTTCCAAATTCTTTGGAAAGATTAAATTCCTTGGGCTTTTCCTTCCTTATTCCCTGATTTTAATATCAAGCATACTTATTTTGGACTTTGCAATATATTTGTGATAGCATAAGTGTTTCCTTGGAATTTTTATTTCATAACCTGCCAGAATTTTTACTCATTCTTCCCTACTTTAGGGAATGGGAGATTGGGATGAAGGCAAAACAGGGAAGGAAATGCATCAATTTCACCAGGTCCTGGTTTCCAATATAGAGATAAATTTTCACAAGAAAATTGATGATTACTACCTATATTGTGTAATTTCAAGGTTGAGAACCATCAGTTGTTTAATCAGGGCATGTACCAAATACTTTATTAAGCATTGCTAATAATTAGATGCAAAAGAGCACCTTATGCAGAAAACAAGAAATGTTTCTCTTCATATATATTTACATAGTAAAGATCAGAACAACATAATTGTCTGAAGAAGAAAATGCATATATTTAGTGCTGTTGGTAGTTTTGAACTTAGATACATAAATTTGCAATAAATAGTAAATTTAATTGGAATTCCAAATTTTTAATAATTTCTTACATTGACTTCTGAGAAGACATTCCTTTCACATTTTGCTCAAATATCCTTTCTGAAGGACTATATAGACATATTTTAAGAAAACATCAAATATGTTCAAAAACTCAGTTAGGGTTTGAATAGATGTAACCCTTGTACGTGTCCTTAAAATGAAACAGGTCTTTAGGATTACCTCTACTCAAGATAATGGAAAAAGGAGCTAATGTTTAAGTGGGTGGTTTTGTTTGCTTTTTATTTAAAGAACTTCTTAATTTTCCACTGTAGTGTTTTCTTCATTCAGAGAGCTAATTTCCTGCAATGCCAAAGTACCTTGCACAGATTCTGCCCAGCGAGTTTGAATGAAAATTCTACGTATCCTATAATCTTATTTAAAATGTTGATGGAAATTATTTGCTCAGCTGTTATGACCTTTATCCTTATGAAATGTATAGTGTCTAACTGATTAATCTGAAGGCACATCCATTCTGCATGTTTTGTACTGTACCTTGTAGCAATAGAAATGCTTGAAGAGATATAAGCATTTCTCTGCCAATCAGAATTTTTAATGTAAATAGTTACCATTGTAAGTAGACAATGCAAGATTACTTTTTTATTAATTTAGTCTTTTTTCCCTAGGGAAAAAAAATAGAAAAGGTTAGTTTGTAACTGCATTTTCCTTAAGAACTCAGTAACACCTTATGCCTGTCCAGCTTATTTGGAAATCATGGGTAACAAACATATATGGACATCATTTTTGTGCCTAACAGAAAAATGAAATAAATTAGAAGAGAAATTACCTAGGAAATACTGCATGTTCATTTTATTCTCGTGTGGTCAGGATCTAATGGCAAATTTATGAAAATAATAGTATAAACAGGATGGATTCTGGGAGAATAACTTTTTTACTGTTAGCAATCTGAAAAATCTTACTAACTCTGCTATTTATTTATGGGGTTTACCTTTGCAAGATTCTCAGCACAGATTTTTTCAGATATAGTAAAACCTTTGTGCATCGGGCTAAGCAAAAGGCACTAATGTTTGGTTTTTAGAGAGACTTTGATGATACCCATTTGCTCAGCACCAAGCACTCTCTGTAGGACTATCTCTGATCTGTCAGGGTACAGAACTCCAGTGGAGATTGAGGCTCAAAACCAGGGAACTTGGAGCCGTAGAGAGTGGGGCCCAGATCTGATTCCTCTCCCCTTCATTTTTCTTTGACCATGCACCTTTTTCTGACTAATTTATAAAGCAGAGGAGACCCAGGTTACTACTTGTGTTGTATGGCTAATGTGGGTTTTCATTATGGAATGTCAAAAGTCCTGGATCACCCTTCTGCACATCAAATACTTCTGTCTTTGGTAATCAGGCAAGTTTTCATACATTTATGTTGGGCGTTTGATGGATTTAACTCTCTGTTCATAGCACTGCCAGCAGAATGCCAGCTGTAGGACTGAGATTATCCTGACTTTTGAGTTGTGAGAGCAATCTTAAAACTTGCCTTTCTCTGGAGTACTGGTAGAACTAAATAGTTTCTGATATGTTTACAGGAGAAACAAGCTTTCCTGTTAAAAACCATATGACAAATATGATCAGCAATCTTTCTGTAAGAGAAACAGCATCCCAATATTCTCCTGATTCCTAATGGCCTCATTGGTATGTCAAATGAGTATGGAAGTAGGAAGGAGGGAATTGCATTTTACACTTTTAATACATAATACATCATCATACTGTGTTATAATTCCGTTTTGCTTAAGCTCATAAGAACCCAGGTAAAAATAACTGCGTTCAGAAGTAGCTTCCTCTGCTTAACAGACTCCAAGGGAGGAATCTCTAAATTAGTTTCTTCCCCCCAAGCAAACACAAAGCCCTTTGCGTTAGTCCCATTAACGTTCCGTAATAAGTTAGTCTCCACATATCAATAAGATGCTGCGGCCCTGATGGAAGTTAAATGTCCCTAAATCCCATGAATTGATCTGCAGGAGCTGTTTTCCACATGAGCGCGGCCCGCAGCCAGGCGTACATCCGCGGAGCAGCGGAGGTCAGGGCGGGAGGAGGAGCGGCCGGGCGCGCCCGCGCTCGCTGTGCCTCTCACAGAGCCCGGCTCCGGCGAAGCCAAGTGAAGCGCGCACGCCATGCTCAGTGGCATTTCCAAATGCAGCTCAGCTGGGGGCCTCTGCTTATTGCATCAGTGGCACATCCCGAGAAAAAAAAAAAAAAAAAGGAAATACATAATTTTGTCAAAGTAGTAGATCACAATCTCCCCCTCCTCCTTCAAAATCATCACCGGCACACGCTAATAGCTCTAATAGATACAGATTTTATGCATATTTCAGTCACAGCAGTATTTCTAATGCATATGTGAAAGGGTCCTTAATTTATGTCTACCAACTGTGTGGTGCCCTTCTTTTGGGTAATGTCATCATCCTAATGGTGTTTCTATTATACTCAAAGGTAGCAAATGAGGCTTATTGCAGGAAGGTAATTGATTTTCCCTGAGTGAAAATGTAAATAGCCATAAGAAATCCTATGAAAGACAAGCAGCTCAGAATTGCCAGCAAATTCATATACATTACTTATTGGTCTTAGTACCTCTAAAATGTGGCTTATTATAAGAAACCCGCAATGACTGTATTTCACATTATTTTATTTCAAATTGAAGTAAAAATTGGAGAATTTAGATGATTTTGCCTTTACCAGTTTGACTGTGCTTCTTATGAAAATTACCATTCTGTTCACTAAGGTTGCTTCATTTTGTCAGGTTTCTCTCAAGTGGAAGTGAATAAAATTCCTGATATAGACGTGTAAAGAGAAATGGTTCTTTGGGATTTCAGTACTAAGAGGCAGTCATTTCATGCACCCTCTTTGTGGATTGTCAGTGTGAGCTTGCCTTTGCATCTTGAAGGGTTATTTGGGATGGTGCAGTTTACTCAGACCTCAGGATTCCAGAAGAATGCATAAGTTAAAATGAAAACATGCCCTTCATGTTCTGGCTGCATCACAGCCACCGTTTTAGGGAATTGTTTTAGGTCAGCAAAAATAGCCACCTGTGGTTACAGTCTTTCTGAGTATTTTGCAAAGTGTGTAGGCTTTTTTTTTTCCCCCACTCAGAATATTGTCTTCCCATTATTTTTGCTATCCACAGTGTGCTCCTGATTGCCAAAGTGATACCTGCTATGAAGGGCAAAGCTGATTAGATGCACATTTATTTCCTTTCAATATTGCACTGAGAGTTTAAAGTTCTGTGTGTTTTATGATCAAGGACTGGTGGCAATAGGTTATTTTTCTCCCATGAATAAACTGATTTTCAAATCTTCCAGTGAATAAATGACCAGGAAATGCTGCACATTTTAGTCCCTGCTGGCTCTATCCATTATCTCCCAAGCCATAGTTTTGTCCCAGCATAATTGTTTGGATGTTTTTGCCATGTAATTATTATTTTCCTAGCAAAAACTCACTTTACAAATAATTAATTTTATCTAGAGTTAGAATATTTTTCCTAACATTTTTCTAACTGACAAGTATTTATCCTTCTGCAGTTTGCTTGGAGAAAAATACAAAGCCCAAGAGATTTCACTTAAACCATGGACTTGGAATGCTGTTTTATATGGAATAGCAATACTGATGTTAAAGATTAATGTAGAATGTATTATATTCAAAATGTCTTAGAAAGTTACAGATTGTTGTAACAATCTTTAATTGGCCTCTGCATTTAGCATTTTTTTCTGTACATGTTATGTATTCTGGCTGTTATAAACACAGGTCAAATTTAGGAATGTGTGATAGTACAAAGCAAATCAGAAAACTCTAATTTTACAGTAACAGAAAGCAAAGATTTTTTGGGTTTTTGTAATGTCAAGTACCTATCTCCAGTTTTATGAAACCAACAGCTTGACTCTTACTATGTATGTACACATTTTTTAAAAAAAATCCATTATTCTTTCTGAAAACTGTTCACCTTCTAATGAAAAAACAAAGAAATTCTCAACTTTTGGAAACCCTGTAGGCTTAACAGTATTGCAGTCTTAACTCTCTACAGATGCAAACTGTGGTTTAACATCTTAGTTGTACAGACTACCTCTATTACTGCCTGTTTCAATTTGTTATTAATTTGTGGAGTTTGAAAGCAGAGATTTTATATTATAAGAATATAATCCAAGTGTTTTGCTTGAATCTTTGTATGTGGTGTTACCAAAGCAGTAGCTCTGGTGCTTTGGAGAAGTATTTTTGAAATGAGTCTGGCTTTTTGTCTCCAAGGTAAATCCACAGATTTTCTGATATACCCATTTATGGTGCAATTGATAACATTTTAATTTTTAGGTCTTTGGATTAAAAAGTAAAAAAGCTTTTTACAAAAATAAGAAAACAGACACAGGGAAAAAAATCTGAATACCATGTTCTGTCTCCATAATTTTGGTATCATGGCCTATGCTGGCAGGTTTCTGCTAATAAATCTGTGGAAGGATCAAACACAGAATGAAAGGAAAACCTCTGTGCAGAAACATTCCACTCTGTTCCATTCCAACTCAGATAACCAAACAATTAGCAAAATGCTGTATCTGTCCAGTCACTACATAAATATCTGGCTGAAATATATAGCCATATGTTTCCCTGCTCTAATTATTACAGTCTAACAATAATGTTCAACATCCTCTTTTTTTTTTTTGTTAAAACTGAAAGAGTAGCTGGTACTGTGTAATTCTGTAGGGGAGATTTGAGTCTGGAAACTTGAATGCTGGTTAATAGAGATTATTTGAAATTTGAATCCAAATGCTTTTAAAAAATCATGCCATTTTGTTGTTTGACACTAATTTTCTACCCAGCATGTATTAGCAATGACTGAAATTAGCTCCCAGTGAATTGTAGTTAAGCTATTTTATGCCATCTGCAAGGAGTTTCTGATGGCAAATCTATCTGTTGTGTTTGGTGGTTTTGTTGGTTTCACTTTTTTTCTTTTAAATTTAATTCCCTGCAAGTTTAGCACTCACAGAACGTGAAATACAGCAGTTAGTGGAGTTCCACCACTCCAGTTCTTTGCCCTGACCCCAAGATACAGATTTGAACTCTAATGTGGCATTAATTCCTACAGTTTCACTGAGCCCAACTAATTCAATGAGCTGGCTCTTTACCCCAGGACAAGGTTTGGTCACCCTTCAAAGTGGAAGTGGACTTTACGGGTTCAGGGTGAAAGCCAAACCAGACCAATGTGGGTTAGCTCGAGGTGGCTTTTGTGGGGGCAGGATTTCACCCCTCACAGCCCAGAACAGGCTCCCCAGGAAAGCAGTCATGGCCCCAGGCCTGCCAGAGCTCAAGGAGCATTGGGACATCTCTCTCAGGTACATGCTGTGACTCTTGGTACTTGTGTACTCTGTAATATCTTTTTTCCGGCCTTGGGCTTCAGAAGTTCAACATTTCTATAAAATCCACGTGTGCTAAATTATCGTGTAGAAGATCATACCTTGTGTGCACACATTCAGAACCACATTGCATACTATGATCTAATAGTTCTCTAAGGGATGTGGAAAATATCCATATCTCCTGGAAAAAAGCAAATATTCTTTGAGCTTTGGACATGCTAGGGTTTATCTCAGAAACTGAATCTGAGAGATTAAAGTATAAAATTACAAAAGTTCTGTGTTTTCAGATCAGGCCCTTTACCAAGCAAACAAATTTGCAGTGGTAACATAAAGACAGTGTTTGACCTTCTCCACAATTCTCCACCCCTTCTAAAGGAAATAAATTATGGTGGCTAGTTAGTATTCATAAGAAGTCGCCAAAGAGATGATTTGCCTTGGAATAAATACGATTGAATTAGAAATGCAGAGTACTGATACCCTGACCTCAAGGGTTCCTTATTTATAAAAATGTACCTAGATACACTTCTCTTCTAGTCAGTTAATTGCGTTTATATGTTAAGCAAATATGTAACTCAATTCCAAAGGTAATTGAAAGGTTTTATTTAGGAAGATGAAAGGGGTCTGGCAATTCATTCAGACTTCTGAATAAACTAATCAGACTAGTCTGAAAACTGATACACATTTGAATTTTAAAATATGAAATAGAAAATGTGTCTGCCTCATAAATTATATCTATTATAGAGTAGAGCTATTATTTTTGGGGCTTTAATTAAAGATGATTGTAGATTTTTTTAGACTTCTGTAAGGAATTAATGTTAAGCTTTGGCAATGCTGTTTCTCTAATATTGTTTTGCAGTTAACGTTTCTAAGCTCTGAAAAACTGCTAAAGTAGTTGAAATAAGTAAATAAGTAATAAAAAGCACATCAAAGTAGTTATGATGAGACAGCCAGATGGCAGAGAATTGCAGTTCTTGCTGTAATTTTATCAAAATTACTATTGTCATGGCATGTTAGTTTTCATAAGAATTTGTACAGTCACTGATCTTATACAGACAAATTAATTTCAGGTTCTCTCATGTGTAGTCGCATAACAGCTATACTTGAGCACGCACAAAGGAAAATTAAATAATCATAGTCACATAAACTTGAAAAGCGGCACAATTTAAGTTTACTATTCCATAACGTCTTGGGATCAGTGATCATTTCTCTTATGGTAGACTCAATTTGATCTACAGCAGTTCTGCCATTATATGGTTTCTGCTGCATTTAATCTTCATTATGAAAAGATATAGTATCATCTAATAGGGTTGAATTAGTAGTAATGCACAAGGATTGTAATAATTCCTCTGAGTTATATCATTTCGTGGAGTTTCATACTTCTTGCTCTCATAAAGCTACTGGGATGAAAATAATTGAACCACTTAAGTTTCATAAATATGTTATCATTACATGTTCTATTCTTTGGTAAAGGATACCCTGTGTCTTATAAATGCTTGCAGAGGAGAAAGGATTGAGCATTGCATACAGTGAGTGTGTAATCTGATTTTTATATGAATCCCAGGTAGGATAATGGCAGTTTTTTTCCCCAGAGGAGGAAGACCAAGAGGGGATTCCTCTACTGAAGCTGGGTTTTTTAGGCAAACAGTTTTTCCTACTGTTTCTCTTGCTGTGTGAGTGCATGTGAATCCCTCTGCACTCAGAATTGATGGGTAGAACTGGTGTGTAGACACATAACATTTAATGCAATTTTAAACCTTCGTGTACTCTGGCTGCAGCAGATATTTCTTGTATCATTAGTCTAATTAAGGCACTGTAACTAAAGACTGCTTTTGGGACTAACTTTTTGCAGATCCTTATTTCTCTGATTTGGCATGGGAACTCAATAAAAAGTGCTGAAAAACCTTATGGAGAAATTATCAGCTTGATATTGATAGACCTTTAGGGGCCTAAAGGAAGCTCATCAGTTACCTTAGTAATGCCTACAAGAACAACAGATGTAGAGCAAACTTAAATCTCGGTTACATTTTTACTTTGGTGAAATTTTGTTTGCTACAATACAAATACAAAATCAGTGTAAGGAGGCAAATTTAATGCTGCTCAGGTTTTTTCTCCATCATGTGTAGCTCCCAATCTATCTATACAGAGGCAAACTAGATTCAGACATTCGTGCCTTTTCTCACTGATGTCAAAATACTGTAAGATGATATTTTAACCACTGAAATATGTTAAGTTCTAGTGGTTCTTTAGTGAATATATCATCACAAGAATGTGACAAAATACAATGGAAGCATAAAAGAAAATCAGATTATTTCTACATAAATGGTTATTGACATATCTGAGAGAGTACATTTGGCATGGGAAATAGCTATTAATATAATTCTAATGCATGGGAAATTGTTACTCATATAATTCTAACAGCAATTGCAGTTTCATTTTAGTCCATGTCTGACTTCACTCGTGGAACTGTCCCAGTAACAGAAGCTCTGCTAGACCACTAGGGTTGGTCACTGAATGGATTTTCCTGCTGCTACAGAAGGAAATGTGGTTTATAGAAAGAAGCTTTGCCATGTACATTGTGCAGTTTTTATTCTGACACTTAGCTTGAATATAGTCTCCAGTCTGTAGATCGACTGCAACTTACATGTACAGAGAGAGGAAAATTATTTGCTGCCAGGCAATTCTTCTCGAGTATAAATTCCAACTATAGATTGATTTTGGTGAGCTGATGGTATGTTTACTTGAGGTGGTAATCAATAAATAGAAAGATATTATACTGTAAAATGAAGCTGTGTTCAGCCACACTTTAATTCCATGTATATTTATGCAAAAAAACCCAACCAAAAATTACTCTAACGGGGATATCATGATTTGATAAGACTGTTTTAATTTGAAACAGCAACAATAAGTACATAAAACTTAGCAATACAATTGAAACAAATCCCTCCCAGAGAAATCTACTACAAATAGAATAGTTGAAATCTAGCATTGAAACACCTGGAGAGAGGGAAGATCGAAAGAGAAACAGGAAAAATTAAGCAAGTAATAACATGAGCAGCTGGGGAGAAGAAGAGAAACAAAATAACAGTTGATGAGAGGCAGAAAAGAAAAAAAAAGCACATTTTGTTCAAAACCTGTTATTACCAAGAAACAATTTTCTGTGTGGCTAAAAATCATGTTTAACAACAATCCAAGTCTTAATTCATTAAACACCAAAAAGCCTTGAACTTCTCTTCTTGGAGGTGAGTGAAAATAGTTTTAATCCTGTACTTTTTTCCTGCTAAGTTGTGTAAAATTTAAATAATATTTATTTCAAACAAATGCTTGTATTTATCTGCTGTTTGATGGGTAAATTATTGGTAATAATGGAAAATAAACCACAGTGAACAAATAATCTTATTTCTATAAGTATTTATACTTATATAAGTATTTATATAAGTATATGGGACAGATTGTCCCCAGCATGTTCCTTGATACTGATTCAGTCAATATATGTTTTAATTGAATAATTTAGGTATATTTTTAAGAATAATAATTGAGCTCAGCTAATATTATCTAAAAGAATTGGCCCTAGGATCTGTAACATGACTGACTTTTTCCTTGTCCCAAAGATTCCTGAGGAAGTCAAGGCAGATCCATGTTTGACCCTGCAGGACATGCATCACAGGATTATGGTTTACCTATGGCTCCTTTGTGCTGCCATAAATATCCAGCAGTTTGAGTAACACCACTCCTAAAGCCTGGTAAAATCACTTTTAATTCCACTTCTCTCTTCTGCCCTCCCCATGACCAGCTGCTGTTCTGAGACCATGTAGGGATTTGCCTTCTTTAAGGGCAAGGCTGCAAAGTGCCATTCCTTTTGAAATGAGCTCAAACTAATGTAGCAATAGGGTAGAGCATATCTGATCTACTCCAGGACGTCTAAAGCAGACACTTCCAGCTAATTCCTATGGAGTGGCTCCTCATGGAGAATACATGTCCAGCTTTGAAGATCTCTCAGGGAAGCCTCCTGATGATTCTTATTTGATCTCTAAGAAACAAATTAAAAACCTCAAAACAAAACCAACCCTAATTTTTCTGTCCTTTTCTTTCTTTAATAATAAGTGTGAGGTCTAAGTATGGCTCAGGGGAGTGGGATGTGCCTCATTTAACTGAAACATCTTTATGCAGCCTTGTTCATCTTATTTATGCTGGATTTTTCCTTCAGAGTGTTTCCTGAAGAAGTAAGGAGACCTGAGTCATTACAAATACCTGACTACATGCTGTCTGACTGGCAGGAAGATTTCTTCTAGAAAACATGTGGTTTCAATTTTGAGAACTCTTACAAAACGTATATTAAAAAAAACCCCAAAAGTGCCCAACCAAAAGCAGTGACAAGGTAAATCTAATTTTTAACAAAAGCAGCTGAGATGCAAAATTGCTGATAAACAAGCACATGTTGGTTTCCTCACACGGAAGCTCTGTTAGTTCTGTAAATGCTGTGCTGCTCGTGGGTTTCTGCAGAGGCAGGATTTGTGGCCATCGTTTATGGAAATGGCTTTGCATCTGGAAGTTTTCTGCCCCTCAGCTCTCCCTCCTGGTGTTTCTGAGAGCAGCAGGGCAACTGTCAATGATGATCAAACGTCCTGCAGGGGCGGCCAGAGAGGGAATCGTGTGTCCATGAAAGGAACAGCCGGCCTCTGCCAATGGACGCTGCCCGGAGGAGAACACGGGCAGCAGCAGCAGCAGCAAATCATGTCAGTGCTGGGGAAGCAAAGGGAACCGGGGAAGATATGGCTTAATAGGGCTGTTTGGCTTGTGCTGTGCCAGAAAGGTGTAGAAGCACTTACCTTTATACACAGAATACCCTTCTGGATGATTCTTTGCCTTTTCTATACAGAAATGTATTCTTCTTTAATTTACCAGCTTGAGGGTTAAAAAGCAATTTTTGTTCGTTTGTTTTGTTTTAGTAAAGGACCTCAGTGAGAAAAAAAAGCCAACTTCAATAGCTATTTTATGTCAAAATGAGTACTGCCTTGTCAAGATGTGTATAGTCCCAGTCTAACCCTGGTTATTAACTATTGGAATAGCCAGTCCCCGGTGCGGGAGGGCTTTAAGCAGGAGCCAGAGATCATAGCCACGGACAGTGAGATGTGGAGAGACAAGCCTCGATGTCTCTGTGCATCACACTTTATTGGCCTTGTGGCCAGTTGCAGAGTGCCTGCATGCTGTTCCTGGGGGAAAAATATTTTTAGACATGTTAAATGAAGCATACTAGTGTTGTTTATTCTTTAAAGGACCAGAAGTACCCATAGCACTTTACAAATGTGTACCAAAGCAAAGTTCCTGCCCTTGTAAGCACCTGATGCACAAAAAATCATTTAACTCTGTGGACTAACTAGCAACAGCTACCTGGAAACAGCAGAGAGAAACAAAGAAAACCTCCTTAGTTTCTTTCATTAGCTGCACTAAAATAACACATAATTTCACTAGTAGTTAGTTATCTGTAACAGATACTCTTGGCCACTGTGCAGGTTTGGTTGTTTTTTCCACAAATAAGAATAATTAAAATTACATATATAGGCTGCATTTTAAATTTGGCATTCTATGCCTTGAAATAAGGCTTTATCACCAAATTAAGAGACAATTCATGGCTGTTTTCATCTGCAGAGACAACACCCTGAGTGAATCATTTCTGAGAAGGCACATGCCATCCTTAAGCAAGTTCTCAATGCACAGATATATGCTTGGAGTGCATATCCACTTTTAAATTTTATTTTGGACTCTCCTGAGTACCTGTGCTGCTTGTGTTGCTTTATAGTTTGTGTGACAGCATGACTTCTGGACCCTTAGGCAAAGCAGGGAGAGAATTCAGGCAGCTGCTTATCCTTAATTCACTGTCAACAGGGTCTGTTTCCTCAGAATTCCCCAATCAGTTGTTGAGGATCTGGGATTGTTAGGTTCAGTATTTCTAATTTTAGAAGTAAAGTGTGGGTTTTTTTCAGAGCACCAGAGGCACCTTAACTTCTGAGTGGAACGCTGAGTGATGTGCAGTGTCCCCTTCATGTGGAGTTGTGTGATAGCTACAACAAAGCCCTCCTGCTGCAGCAGTGGCACACAGCAATTCCTAGGGAGTCCTCCAGGAACATCTAAGTCATACTCCAAAATCTATACATAACTTTTTCTGCATGCTTGCAAATTGTTTTTAAACAATTTCCTTTATATTTTTCATAAAGTAGCCATAATTTATTAATAGAAAGTATCTACCATTCTGCCCAATGCTTTCTTATTGATTTTGCAGTGAACACTTGTTTCATCAGATGTTTTAATTAATTTTAATAATTTAATTTAATTTTGTATGTGACTATTTTTGGAAAACCTATGTAATTTAGTATCAACAGATTCCAAAATGTTTCTTTTAGGCTTTTTAGCCCTTTGGGTCATCAAAATAGACAAAAGATCAAGACAGTAAAGAAACATTACTATCAAAATGTGCTTGAAGTTGCTGGAATTTTATGAAAGCACAAAGGAGATATAGTGGTGATGAGGCTACAATTTCTGAAGAATTTTAAAAGCACTTCCCAAACTTGTATAGACCATGTCTCAAGTACAGCAGGACTTCCCTGTGTGCAGCTCCCCAGTGCTTCTTAAAATAACTGGTCCTGTGTCTGGGGAGGCAGGAACTAACAGCCTTTGTTCCATGGAGCAGGATGAAAAAGTGGAAAAAGAGCTAATGCTTGAAGTAATTTCTTTTCATCTTACTGTAAGTCTGGAGCAACCTCAGAGTAACTGAGTCACTGGGTTATATTAGTAATTTTCTTTAGTAATCATTTTGCAATTTTCACTTCTTGTAATTTTCACCCTTCTGTGAGCATTGCCTTCCTGGATGGTCACATTAATCAAGGAGAACTCATGATGTTCAGGCACTCGTGATATAATGATTTCACAGAGACCAGGCAGCTCATTTGATTAGAGAAAGATGATGATGATGATGATGAATATTATTATTATTATTATTATTATTATTATTATTATTATGCCATACAACCATTCATTGAAGCAGTAAGGTCCAAAGCCTAAGTGCTCTCAAATCCAGGGTCCGCCTGGACTTGAGAGCACTTTAATATGGATTAAACTGTGTATCAGCTTTGGGGTGCCAGGGGCCTGGAACCATCAAGGTTTTGGTTAATTTTTTAGGTCTGATTTTTCTTGTTCATTTTCTCCTACTACAAAAGCTGTCAAGTTTTTATTCTTCCCAATCCCATTTAAAGACAACTCAGGGTTGCTTGTTGATTTCCCTAGCAGAGATCCAAAGACTTTGTCAGAGGAAATGGGGCAATAAGCTGGTAGAATACACTGCTGTTGCAAATTATGCTTTTTCTCTTTTTTTGGTTTTTCAGACTTCTTTTAAAGAGAAGTGGACTGTAGGTCTTACATAACCTCAGGCAGGACACTCAAATCCACACATGATGTGCATGACTGGCCCCAAAGTCTAAGTGCTTTTAAATTGTTCATAAACTGTGTGACACTGCTGTTACTGTACCAGTGAGCAGAGGTGTTACCTTGCAAGTTACCACAGAGTAAGCAGAGTCTTGCTAGCTAGACTTGTAAGGACAGATTATTACTGTTAGCAAAGAATTTGATTTTCTATAAAATACTTTATTTCAAGACATAAAACCACTCCAACAATAAAAATTCTCCAATGAGGTATGAAGACCTAATAAACCAAATTTAATGTAGTACTATATAATTGGGGACTACTACTGGTAATAGAGGTCTGTTAGTTTTAATGCCTAGAAATATCTGTCAGAGACTGCTCAAAACTTCAATCATTTAGAATATTATGCAAGTTACATGTTGTCCCACAGTGGAAGGTATCATCTCAAGCCATGTAAATTTAATTATGGCTAAAGCCAATATCTTGCACAGAAATCAGTGTGCTGCACTGATTATAAAATTGATTTAATCCAACAAGACATATTTTCTGTATTCCATGCCACTAGATTTCTAGTATAATCTCAAGTGAAATATGCTGCAATAGTCATTTTAGTAATGTAAAGGAAGAGATCAGTGTCACTAATTCACAGGATTAAACAATGCTTAATGTCTTTTCTAAAAATGTTAGCGGAAGGAATGGAAATGCAAAAGAAATCTGGAGTCCAAAGTAACTTTAACACAGAGTGACCATGTTGTGTCTGTAATGTTTGGTACTTCTTTACTTGCTTCAGTTCAGTCCTCTGTCCCTCACCTGTGGTAATTAGCAGTGTGTACATCCCATTCTGCTGAAAGGAATATTTAGAAATAAATGCCTCATTCACCTCCTATGTCTTAATGATACCACAGGGTAAGCAAGCAGGCCTCACATTCCCTGTGTAATTTTTAAGATTAGAAAATACTCGTCTTCAGCAAAAGAAAGTGGTATTTGTAATGCTAGTCAGCAGAGCCCAAAAACTTCCCTGGGGGTTTTCACGGGCCGTTGGGAGCAAATGCCCAGCTTGCAGGTCAAAATCCACAGCACTGCTAGAACCTATGTACATAAAATCTGTTGTGCTCCATTGAACACTGTATTTCTCCTGTCTTGTTTTGACATTACTCACAGTGAAACAGCCAAATCAATCTAGATGAACTCAATCCTTTCTGGGTGGAAAGAAAGAAAACTGTTCAAATCCGTTACTTTGTGGAGATTTGTAACACTCAAAAATGTATGGAGATCATGTTTATCAAGAAGGCAGGGCAAAAATTCTGTTTCAAAGCTAATAAGCATCTTTACTAGGATCCAGCTAGGAGATTTTGTTTGTCTTTAAGGACAAACAGTATTGGCAATTATATTCAGGTTTTATCCTTTCAATAACTTTCCTTTCTAGGGTGGTGCAAATTATTTAAAGCCTCCAGGGAGTCATGTGAAGTTTTTTCATGCCAGGATTTTTTTGTTGTGAAACTGACATTTGACATCTGTGAGCAAGCTGGAAGTGTTTAGGAAATAAAGAATGAGGTAGGAAAAAGTGGGGCACTCTTCTGCTCCCCCACAGATAAGCGGCAGAAGTCCCCTACTACTTCCAAAGAGAAAACAAGCACAGAAGCACTCGCTAAGCACTGTGCATTGAGCTGTCACCTTCAATGTACCTTTGAAATCCTGGCTGTTTCTTAAAGGGGAAGATGGAAAACAGAAAGTGTATAGTTTCATTCGCAGAGACTTGGTCAGAAAGTGCGGCTGTGATATGATTTCTGTCAGAAACAATCTGCTTGAAATTTTTCTGTCTTTACTTTTGAACACGGAGTTGCTTGTCTGTATTCTAACCCTAGGTGATGGGATCTGCTGCCTTGTCAGATAACATTTGAGTTCACTCACTACCTGCTTGTTGACTAGCACACAGACTCACTGTGGTGGCAGGGAAAGCCTTAAGGCTACTCAGCATCTGTCTCTTCTTATAATTAGTTGCAGCCTTGTGTACAGAGCAAAACAGAGATTTTTTTAATCTCTTTTTTATTTTTTTTTTCTGTGAAAGAGTAATGTGCACAGACAGGAGCTTTTAAACTGCAAAAGAGTTTGCTGGTGTTTGTCACTCTTCTTTTTCAAGAAGAAATAGCTTTTTAGCTACTGAGAATAACGTGTTGACATTCATTTTTTGAGATTACACCAAGGACATAGATTTTTGGGAGAGTTAACCTCTATATGAAATCTGAATAGACAATACTTCTGCTCTTACATCTGATGGAGCCCACAGTTGTGGGAGAGATTGGTGATTATTTTTCCTGAGACTCCTGCCCTGGTGATTTTCTTGCCCCATGTGTACTTTGCCAGCAGTCTGACAATTTGAATACTTTAAGTATCTACCATATATTCTCAAACCTGAATGCTACTAAGAGAGGCCTTCTTGGACCAAACTTAAAAAAAAACAAAAAAGCAAACTAGAAGAAAAGACAGCTTTGAATATATGAATGCCTTCTTCACATATTGAGACAACAATTGTATAAAGTTAGAAAGTATGCGTGTGTATCCCTGAGATTTATTTTGATTTTCATACAGTGTCACAATTAACATAGCTTTTGCTTGTGGTAGTTTGGTGGGAGAGCAGGAGACACACTTTGGATTGTTAGAAGGATTTGATCTGTTGCTGTAGATTTGAATCTCTTGCAGCATCATATTTTTTTAATGTAAAAATTTATCAAGAAAAAAGCTGTTCATTGTGACAAATCTTAATATTTATAAAACAGTTGAGCAGGAGGTTGATGTGACACACATAAATCATCAGTCAAGGTGTAGACCACCCCTAACTAAAAAAAGATGGCAGCAAATTTCATGGAGAGGAATATCATTCTCTATTTGCTTGTAGCTGAATTTCTCCTGCAGCAACCACCATGGGCAGTGGCACTTGACTGATGGAACTCTTGCTATGGTAGTCTTTAAATATCAGAATTTCAAAGGCCTTATCCTCACATTAATAGCAATGAGGTTTATGACATGAAAATGGAAAGTCACATTGCTTCCATACTACATTGCCTCCCTTTATCAGAGTAAGCCTACATGAGCTGTCATTTGAGTATTTTTCCTCTTTTCGTTCCTATATGAATGAACAAAATGGCATTGGGTTTGCATAAGTAATGTCAGAGCAACTGCACTATTTTAATAATCAGTTCCTCAGATTAAAGTGTCATAAAAATATTTCTAACTACATTATCTAGTGTTAATTTTTGTATTTGAGAGCTGAGCTGAGTTAGCCTTTTCACTTAATATTTTGAGGAGGTTGAGGGTTTGGATGTGCTGCAGTGAAGACCAGCAGGTCACTAGATGGCGTTATGTAGGTATCAGATTAATTACATAAGAATAATAAAATGAAAAAGTTTGATTTCCTTTTGAGATTATGTTTGCTAAGTTCCTTAGGTCTCAAGGAGCGTTTTCAAAAGATGCCTTAGCCACGTGGGAGCCAAGACTCATGTTAAGTCAGTGGGAAACTCAGGAGAGTTATAATCCGTACTGACTCCTTACTGTGTTCTGACTTGTGGCACTGGCAGCAGAGTTGTGTGACAGGTGTGGCTTGTGACTAGAAAGATAAGATTCCAAACAACCAGGCTGTAATAGCATGTTTGACTCTCTGGATCTTGTTTCTAGAATAAGTTGTTTCTAAGAAGCTCAAGAACAATGGGATCAGAAGTTTCAGAAGTTCATCCTCAACTTAAAATCAATTAGCAAGGACTGAGTAAAAGAAAGAGATCAGAACTGAAAAATCAAAGAGAGTGAAAAAGTATATCTGAGACTGGGCAAAGCAGAAGATGAATACAGGGAGATAATATTTTAAAAACCCCAAACAGCAACGACAAAAACAAAAAACTCAGGGAAAATAAACAATCAACAATTTAAAAAACAACCCAATTCATATATAACTTCTGCAATACTCTGTACCATTCACCACAGCAGCTTACTCTTCAAGGGTGCTGTGTCACTAGCAGGGACATCCCTTAGAATTGCTAAATGGAAAAAAATATTAAAACTCAATTTGATGTGTCTTACTCTGGACTAATTAAATGATTCTCCCACTTTTTTTTCCCTTAATGTGACTTTCCTTAAAGATCTATTGCACCAGTATTTTATAACTTCTAGGCAAAATTATTATACATGAACTATAGTTAGAAGTAAATATGCAGAAAAATAGAAATGTCTACTTCCTTTGACATTGCTTCTCAGTATCACTCCATTTTTAAATATAGGCACAGAGCTGTTTGCTACTTATTAGCATCTGTCTCCTTCATTTCAAAGAAAATATTTCTGTCATATTATGAATATTAATTTTGTCTTCCTAATATTTTGAGAGTAATATTTAGCTTTCAGCAGAAATTTTCTCTCTACAATGACAGAGGACTTTACAAATCAAGAGGTGAAACCTGAAGCAAAGATACATTCAATGATTCATCAAAGGCTAGCAAGAAACAAAGTCTATATTTCTTAACTTGGATTCTCCATCCTTGGGTATATTCTGAAGCCATAGGGACACAATCCTGGGCAGCTGGTTCTGGATGCCCCTGCTCAAGCAGGGAAGTTGGACAAGGTGACATCCAGAGGTCCGTTCTAACCTCAGACACTCTCATTCTGTGATTTCTTTAAATAAAATTATAAACCAATGAAGAATAAGATGTATTTTCTGTTATCAATAAATATTTCATCAGTAAAAATTTTTTCATGTTATCTTCTGCTCTCTTTTTTATTCTTGAACCTATTCCCTTTTGGTGTAATATCTTTCATTGAGCCATAGAATCATCAAGGTTGG
Organism: Erpornis zantholeuca; assembly: GCA_013400515.1. Classification (NCBI taxonomy): domain Eukaryota; kingdom Metazoa; phylum Chordata; class Aves; order Passeriformes; family Timaliidae; genus Erpornis; species Erpornis zantholeuca. Next base: position 219,119 of record VZTN01009930.1, read on the forward strand.
AAGAGATCTTTGTGTTTATGCAGTCCAGCCATGCACCCAGCCCTGCCACCCTAACCCACAAACCACATTGTCCAGCGCCAGATGGCTCCAGAATGCCTCTGGGGTGGAGACTCCTCCACCTCCCTGGGCAACCTGCTCCAGAGCCTGGCCACCCTGACAACAAAACCTTTTTTCTCATGTTGAATCTGCACCTCCCCTGCCCCAGCCTAAGGCCATTTCCTTGGGTCCTCTCACTGCAGGCATGGCAAGAGATTCCTGCCAGGCAGCTGTAGAGAGTGATGTGATCCCCCTGAGCCTCCCCTTCTCCAAACAAACCCAGCTCCCTCAGCCTCTCCTCATAGGACTTGTTTTCTAGACCTTTCATGAGCCTTGCTGCCCCTCTCTGGACACATCTTTGGTGGGATAAGAATATTTTGTTATCCTTTCAAATGTTCCCATTCTAACAGAAGGTAAGGAAAGTGACTAATAACGACGTATTTTGAATAATATCCCTTTGAGCTTGAACTGTGAGTCTGCATTTGGAGGATCCAGAGAACTTGAGGAAATACCATCATAGAGGGGATTGTGGAAGCACTGCATCAGGAGTGCAAAGGTCAGCTCAGACCAAGTGCAGGTAACAAAAGAATCTGAACTATATTCTAGATATATATAAAAATCATGGTTTCGCTTGTGGAAGGGTGTGTCTTCACAACATGCTCACTGCATCCATTTGGGTATCTTTCAACAGCAGATCTCCATCAAGTTCAGGGAGGTCAGGATATGTTACTGTCATAGCAAGATAATAGAGAAAATGTGTAAATGATCTTGTTATATAAACAGAGGCTACCAGCATAAGTTTTGTTTTCAGTATTCATGCACTCTTTGCCCTGCTCCCCAGCAGTGTTTATACAGTATCCTTGCACAAAAGGTGCAAGGTGTAAGAGAAGAGAAGATCCGTGTTGGAAGGAGGAATAGGCTCTGTGTGTCTGTTTCCGCTTTGCACCGCAGGAATGAAAATGCCCAAAGGTGGAAACCAGTGTTGTTCCTGGTAGATTTAAGGTGTCCTACAGAGCCAGAGCAGCACTGTCCCCCTCACAGATAACCTTCCCAGGTGTCCTGCCACAACATACCTGTGCTTGTGCCCCTACCTTTGTGTTATCCCTGGCTAAGGTAAAACTCCAATAGCAGTAGGTCACTGTTTATCTCCTACTGCAAGAATCTCTGTGCAGGGAATCACTGAAAGAGCTAAGCCATATAAAGCAATCTCTGAGCTCTTTCTTTATAACTAAACATAACTAATTTAATTTATGGAGAGATAGAATGTTTCAAAGTAAAGTTTCCTCCAGTTCATTGAAAAATTATGAATGAAAGCATGATGATTTCTTTCATAATTTTTGCCATGTGGGTACCAAACAAAAAAAGTCATTTGGACAGTACAAAAGAAGTTTTACAAGTTTGTTCTGTCAGCTGCAGGCATCTCTCATTATTTTCATGTCACTTGCTTGGTTGAGCCTATGGTAATATCTGTACATACAGTATCTGACAAATGTTAGTAACTGCATGGAAATAAACATTTAAGATTCCAGGTTACAGAACCAAGGTTCAGGAAAACATGCAAAAGGAGAAATCGTGTCACCAAATACATACCTCACTGAGAATTACACGTTTTTTGTTTGTTTTTTTTCTCTTGTCCTGATTCATATCATTCCATGTACAAACTATTTTCGGTTTTCTCCAAGAAATATTGTACCTTGGTTTCAAAATCTTTCCTTTCTGTAATACCCTTTTTTTTGGCACATAAAACCTCAGTAAAATATAGTTTTCTGAGCATTCACCACAGTAAAAGGTATTTTAAGGACATTTAAGTTCAATTCTCTACTTCTGGGTCACTACGCTCATACCCAGAAAGCAAAGTCTGTTGTTGCCTTCCATGCAGTGTTTCCCTCTGAGCATTGTGGTTTCAGAACATGGGCCTAATGCCAAAGGTTGGTACCTCAGCAGCAAAAATGGAGCAAGTTGCCACCTGACTTCTGGAAGGAGGGATGTGTCACAGCATCAGCATAGCCTTGATAATTTCCTTCTCTTTTGCTCTTTTAAATTACTTTTAGTAATACCTCTGTGTTGCACTTCCAGAAAATTTGTGTATTTTTCAAAGCTGGACTCCAGCCACCCCCTCATGACCATTCTGAAGCTGAGAGCTTCACTCTGAGTCAAGGGGGGCCAGTTTGGCACTGTGAGGGATGAGCTACCTTACAGGGGAGACTGACTTTAATCTGCAGCTGAACACACGGAAATCACGTCAGCTGACAGCTCTGGGGGTGCCTTAAAGCACTTTTTAGCAGTTCCTTGTCTGCTTCCTAGATTACTACAGAAGAGACTTTGTGAGCCATGTCTTTGTACAGGAAATATATATATATATGGGTGTTTATATATATGTATATATGTATCTATGTATGTATGTATAATACCTTTTTTACAAATGTGTCTTGTTGGTTTTACATTTTTAATTTAAAATACACATATGTACTTCTTTTAAAAGTCAGTGCTGAAATCATTGCGCTGACAAGATTTTTGTTTTCTCCTGTTCTTCACATTTTATTGTAACTGCAAATACAGGTGTTTATTTTATATATATATAATTTTTGTTTGGATTTAGCACTGTTTGCATTCATGTGTCAGAGGAGATACCAGCTCATGATCTTTGAGGAGGGGAAATACACATACATTGTGTTTTCTAAATCATTCATTCCTTGCCCCAAAACATGTCCTGTGTGATCACGTGCTATTAAACAACAGATATTTTCCATCCACAAATGTGTGCCCATGGCTTGTAAAATAATCTCTTTATGCCTCTCATATCCCATAAGATTATTGTGGTAAGTATTTGGAATTAAACACCAGGATATCACTTTCAACATTTTCAGCCAATTCAGAATCCTCATTGTAAGCTGTTACATAGTAGATTTTATATATTACTTATTATAATGGCAGAACTATTCCAGTAGGACATGATGACTACATCTTATAAGAAATTATATGGATATCTGTGACAGAGTAATATATAGAAACCTGTCATATTGAGAAGGAGGGCTTGAGAGATCTATTATTGTATTTCTGTATTAATGCAATCACAGAGGGTATTTTTCTACAGAAGATGCTAAAGCTTGTAGAAAGGCAGTGAATGGTAACTATTTTAAAATTTGTTCCATTTAGGAAGATTCTAAAGTAAATCTTTATGTATTCTAAATTGATCTAGTAATATTTTAAACATGTTTTTCTCTCTTTATAAATTGATTCTCTTCAACACCATTTTTTCAGGGAAATGTCAGGTGTGGGGTTTTTTTATAATTGTTTTCACTCCTCGCACTTTAGGTTTCACAATTTTTTTTCTGGACAGACGAATTGTATCATTTATGTAGTTCATATCATTAAGTTCATATCATTAAGCTGTTAGGTATCCCCAAATTTTCCACAGTACAGTTGTTCTCAAAAATCATGACTGGGGGAGACGAGGAATGAATTTATGGACATCAAACCCAATGGGTCACAGATGTCTGAGATATTTAGGAGCAGCAGGTCTTGGCTGCAGGCTGGAGACCAGACAGAGGTCTGGGTTTGTTGGGACCAGTGTGGGGACCCTTTCTGGCTTTGCTGCAGTTATGACCTCACGTGTTTTGGTTTAACAGGTGACATGAGACTTCCAGGGAAAGGGCTGAGCATGAAATTGGTCATGTCTGCAAACATGTATTCTACTTGGGGGTGCAATAATATACATTCAGCTGTGCAGCTTAATGAAAAGTAACTCATTAAGCCTTGGGTTAATCAAACCTTTAAAATCACATCTTTAATGTGTGTAATGCATAAGGGGTATGCATTACACCCATTCTTTACCTGTAAAATCACAGCTTTAATGTGTGCAATGCATAAGGGGATGTCTTTGCTCCAATGGCACAAGACCATCCGGTACACGTGCCTCTGCTTCTCCATCTCTAACTGATAAAGACTGTCTTTTCTCTATTACACATCACATTTACTCCTCTGAGATTAGCTTTAGGATATGGATTTGTGGAAAGACTTGTAAAACGACTCTCTGAACTGACATTACCTATTACAGTTTTCAGAACGCAGCTCTGAAGAGAAAACTGCCTTTTTAAAATTCAGCTTCTTCATAAGAGAATGCTGTTTGTGAGAACATGTTCTTACACCTGGATACAAATTTCAAGTGAAAATTAGAGGCACAAGTGTTCATATTCCTGGGTGTTAGCTAACTTACAGCTGTCAAAATTACAATTGTGGTTTATAGTATTGCCTTATTCCTTAATGCCATAAAAAACCACTTTTGTCCCTTTCCTTAAAGAAGAGAAATATAATTTTTTTTAAAAAGTAAGTAAGAATAGCTCTTCATACTTGCACATTTCAATCTTAGTATCAATAATTATAAAATGCCCATCAGTGTAAGCTTGTCATCTTAAATTTCTTTTCAAATCCTGTTGTTTAACAGGATTCTATGCAATTTTATCCTGTAGATACATATAGATAGATATGTACAAGGCAGAATATGTTCATTTGTAAACAGAACTTACCTACTCGTGTGCCTTAACAGCTTTAATGTTAGAAGATTGCTAATGTAAGGCCCTTACCACTGCAGTATACCACTAGATGATTTCTTGAATTGTATCTAAAAACATAAATAAAATCTGTATTTTGAGCATGCTAGCCAGTATAATTTTTTTTTCATCACTAAGCAATGTATTTTGCAAGTCCATTTGTTTTTATTCTGAAATTGGAAGAATCCCCTTATGCAGCATTCCCACAGTCAAATGTTTACAAGGGCATAAGAAATATAAAACAAAGACAATTTTTAGGATTTTGTTAAGACTCATGTTTATCACAGTGTGGACAAAAATGCAAAGAGAAGCATTTTCTTATCTATTCCTGTTACATTAGAAAAGTTCATGCCCCGCTCTTAGCATTTTCCAACACAGCTGTAGAGTAGTTTAAAGCCTATTTTTTAAATAAGTGATGCTCAATTTGTCTTTGATGATCCGCATGATTCAGGTGAGATGGGAGCACGGTCGGGCCCTTATTTGCATAAAAATTAATCACAGAAAAATGTAAATTGATAAAATTTTGCCTGGCTTTTCCCCCCTATTCGGGAACCCATGGATGGCTCCCAGAAGCAATCATCTCAGTATGGTGCCACGTTGGATGCTACACAAACGATCACATTTGTGTTGAATACTCACTCATTTAAATGTCAGCACTGATGGGGCGGTACAGCACCAGAAAAAATGAAAAATAAATACACAGCAGCTGAAGACCATCAAATCTGTGGGCACTCTTTAGAGATATATGATCTAATGTGAAAAAATTGTAGATTAATTATCCTTTTTCAAAATGGTAATTGTTTTAGTATCACAGCAGAAAAAAAACTCCGCAATTTATTTGGAATCAAACAAAAACCAGTAATGTTAAATACGTCATTACATCATTGTGTTTATTAGAAGGCTGCAATTAATTCCTGAGGCTCCTTTGGTCTCTAAAACTGCATAAAATGACACAAAAGAACATCACTATTAATTTTCAAACACGTTCTAAACCTGCAAATAATTATCCAACAAAAATAAAGTAAATAAAAATTCAGTATACAAATTTTGTAGATTTTATGTTTTTCTAAACCTCATATTGGCATGACATTGCTGTCATATAATAGTATCTCATCATCCTTAATGAATTTCTCATCTTTTTAAAGGAAGGGAATAATTTTCCTCATTTCATATGTAACTGGAATATAGATATTGCAGAAAAATTGCCAAAACACCCAAGAGTGGGCAGCACAGGATCCACCCCCTCTTGTAATTTTATATTAAAGAACTAAACCTGCTTCTGCTTCCTCATGGTGTAAATTTCAAATAAGAGAGTAAATAAGTGGTTTGCAGTGGTTATGGCTCCAAATTTATATTTCTAACTGAGCTAAATCCAGCACAGAGAGAAGAAATGTTTACACTTTTTTTGGTTTTCTATTTTTTTGCAGGTCCTGCCTTTAAGAAGCAATCTCTAGAAAATTATAGCAGCACAAGGACTTCTGCAATTTATAATCATCTGTAATAGGTCAGCCACAGTGCATTAGATCAGTGCATTAGATCTTCAGGGGCTGCAATGCAGTGCCTCAGCAATGCAGTCTGAGCCTGAGCTGAGAGGATAAATCTTAAAAGCCATTTATTAGGTCTGAATTGGACAACTTTGAATATTGGTGCAATAAACAGTATAAAATTTTTATGTAATAATAAATAGTTAAGATTTTTTTCTCTTTACAAGTTTTTCTATTTAGAGGGATCTGGTAGTAGTTGTGTATGTGACTTATCAGGGATATGGCCCAATTGTAATTCACATGCCTTTATACCTTTTATTTACTGTGCCAGTATATTAACAAATGTATAAAATAAAAATTAAAAGAACCACCTTATCATCATTTCACAGAACTACATCTAAATTTTTGCAACTGTTTTAAATGTAGAGCACTGGTTCTACTAACAGCTAGGATAATATGTTTTATAATTTCTTTTCTTTTGTTGTTGAAGTCAGTGTTTCAGATTCTGGCTGCACTGAAATCAAGGACAATTTTTTCAATTGTTTCAGCTCAACAACTATTTCAGCAAGTGTATATATTGTTTACTTTCCAAAAATGTTGGGTGGTTGTAGTTTTGCACGTGAGTAATTGTATTCATATACTGTAATGGACACTTTATGAATATATGGTCGATGACAGAGGCTTGTGGAGTATCTGATAGCACAGCTGAGAATGTGGACAGTGCCTTTTGGTGTTGTTTGAAGGGTTTGTAGGGATTGTATAGATGGGAATTTAACCCCTAACTGGAGGGCTGGGGCTTTTTTAGGATTGCAATCCTTTGTTCATGTTTATAGCTGCCAGTGCTGGCACTGCTGTTGTGTCCTTGTTTCTCATGTATTTCATTTGAGCCCTTAGACTGTGTCTGTCCCTGCTGGTCTCTTGGACATGCAGACCCTTCTCTCATACCCTGCTGTGTAACAGCCACTCTTCCTTGGCCCTTGTTCCTACACTCTGCCCAGCCATGCTGCTGTCCCATTCTCTATTCCCCACTACATTTACCTCTTAAATGTTGACTGGAATCATCAGCTGGTTACATGTGTAATCTGGAGATAATCTGCAAGCAAAACCAGATGAAACTCTCTGCAGCATGGTACTGGGTTAGTGTTCCAAACTCTGTCAGCTCTCTTGGTACCTCCTTTCAGCCTTGCAGAAGTGAGTTCATCATCACCTCTTGGAGTGGCCTCCCCACCCCATCCTTATAGAAGGGAAACAGGAGTCACACACGAGCCTTTTCTGCCTTGCACAGTGAGCCAGGGCTGCCCTAGGATGCCCAGCAGATGCTTAAAGAGCTGTGTTCAGGGCACTGTTCTGGATGCCATGCATCACCTGCACATCTCTCACCTACTGCTGTCTCTCCCTCAGCTCTCATGGACTGCTCTACTAAACACTAACTCCTATGGCAAGATGTAAAAGGAAAATCTGGGATGACCTTTCCTAAAGATTTTCTTTACATGTAAAAGGTAAAGGATTTTTTTTTCTTTCTCCCTTGACCCCTGCACATAGAGCCCAGATTACCTTGGAGAAACGTTTAAAAACAGTTTAACATGAGATATGTGGAAAATGCTATGGCTTACAAGTGGAAGAGAAGTATTATTTTCCATCAGATTTCATGAAAATGCTATTTTTATAAATACTAAACATAAGATAGATAATTTCAATTAATTTCTTTTATTTAACTTAGTTTTCTTAAGATGAACTCTATCTTTTCAAGCCTAATATGAAAAGGGACTAGATTTTCCAGAGCACCTACAGTTCTGCTGACTTCTAGGCTCCTCATTAAAGAGTCTTGGAAATCTGATTATTCTTCTCTTACAGAGCTCAGAAAGCAATTTTAAATGCCAAAGTTTGAAAACTTTAGTCTAGAGACAAAAAAAACCCCAAAAATGTGTATTGTCATGTGCAAACTGAGTAACTGCAGAAAAGCATTAGTCCTTGGCAATAGCAAGTCCCAATCTGTTAAATCTTTCATATGTGTTTATTAAAGACATGATGATTAGGCTGCTTTGGGTTCACCAAAGTAATTATTATAAACATTATAATACTCAAATGATATCCTGCACTGCATGTTGCAATGCAGAAAGAATATAGTTGGGTTTTTTATAGAGGATGGAAGGGTCCCTTTTAACACCTTAAGATTTCATCCTTTGTGTCATGTTTGACTCACCACACAAGAAGAAATTCATGGTACTGTCCCTATGTAAGTAGAGCCTTCTTAGAAAGTATGGAAGAGAAGCAGGGCTTTTTAAAAGGTCATTTTTTCATAGCTGGTTTTAAGAGTTCATTCTACCAAAGAGTCGTATCTATGCCTTATTCAGAGTGCTTAAACTCAAATTACCAAGGGGAAAAATGATGCTCTGAAATTCATTCTACTGTCAGCAAAATCAAGTCCAAAACATGTGGCTACCCTGATACTCTTCATATCCTATCATGGCATTTTTTTATCTCCCCTTTTCTCTGGTTATTGCGAATATATGTACCCAGCATGGCCTGTGGAGGTTTATTATTACCAGGAAGACAGATTGCAGGTAATTACCACCTCCTCTTGGGAGAGGAAGTCAAGGAAGGTACTGTGAGTGCATCAGGAATAGCCATAATTCAGAAAGAAAGCTAAAAAAAAAGACAAATACAAACTACCTGCTCTAACAAGGGACTCTGGTAATGCAGAATCACTGAGAGTTGTGAATACACTGTAGCTGCTCGACTATAAGAAACCACTCAGGGTAAGTGGATAGCTGAATATAGGTTATCCATTTGGTTCTCCCAAACTACTCAGTCTGTAAATTTTTGGTAAAAAGTAGTCTAATTATATGAAAAATGAATGAGCCATTGAAAAAAATGGAACTAAGAGACAAACCTTGCTATTATTTTGTGGTTGTTCTTGTTCATTTGTCAGAAACTGAAGATTGAAGCAAACTGGTAGGAAAAGACTCTGAAGGATATTTTGGATTTTTTCCTTTATGCATTATAAACAATAAATCCAAATTCCCCCTGCCCTGAGTAGGACCTTCAGAAGTCTTCTTTGGTCCTTTTCACAAAATCAGGTATGCTTAGGTATTTATTTTCCTGGTTAGATGTCAGTAGTGATAATATATGTTAAAGACAACAAGACTAAAAAAAATACATTAAAACTAGTAGGAGCCTTCTCATTCCCCAATAGCCAGAAAAACCTGTAATCCTGGCTAAACCACGAATACTTAGATGGATTCAGGGGTGAGACTGTATAAATTACAGAAGTTCCTTACTTCCAGCTGTAAATTATATTAATTTTGGTGAATGATTATCAGGGAGTACAAAGTGTAATCACTAACCTCAGTCACTGACTTTCAGACCCTCAAGCAGCCTGCCCAGCTCTTTTTCCCCCTTCACTAGACAAAAAAGCTGCAGGACAGCTGCACACCACAGCACCAGGCTCCCTGAGAACAGAGCTGCTTGCAAAGAGAAACAATCCTGGGTTTTCTTAGAGTGGATGTGCTCTGTCATACCAATCCTGTACATTAGTACTTTTAGTTCTTGGAGAGAACTGGGCACCTCTAAAGGCTCTCAGGTGAAGCCAATTCATGTTTCTCTTGTTGAACAAAAGTCAAGAACAGCTTCCATCAGCACAGTAGAAGTGCAGTATTCTACAGTACTACTACTTCTCTTTTTTCCCTTTGAAAGGTGCAACGGTGCAAACAAATCCAAATAAATCAGCCCAGGCAGTATTAATTCCAGCCAGTTTGTGACCAACATCAGCAGCCTGCTACTGCAATTTGCCAAGCGCCTACCAGGGCTCAGCTAACTGGAGCAGATGTTTGCAAGAGGAGCATTTTGGATGCATTGCTCCAGCGTGGCTGCAGAGACTGCAGTCAGCTACAGCTAGGTTCAGCCAAATTCAGAATTTGAAGTTTGATTGCCATTGGGAAATTAGCTCACACTCTAGTTCAGTGTGTTTAAATGATTTTTAAGTCAAAACAATGTCACTGCCAGGAGGTCACATCTTTCAGACAACCAGGAGATTGTGCACCAGCACAAGAACTCCAGCTGCTTTTGTTGTAAACAGCAGCCTAAATAAAAGGACTCACTATACACCTGAATTTTAACTTTTTAATAATTCAAACGTGTCAGATTTTCAGGCTGTACTGTGTAGTTACTTTCTCCTAATTACATGTTGTCTCACAGTGATGCCATATACCTTCTTAAATTACTAGCCACTTCTAAAAATTTAACCCAAAATATCTCTGCAGTGCTCTCTTGGCAGTTGTTCGGTTATATGCAATTATTTTTTCCTGTAGAGTTTTCTATTTTACCATCCCT
>VZTN01009933.1:2868-31084 GCA_013400515.1 Erpornis zantholeuca
ACCTGCCTTTCCTAAATACCTCCTAAAGAGCTTTCATTTTGGTATAATTTCGGAAATTTGTGGGGGGTGATTCCTTATGATTCCATAGAATTTTGTGAAAATAATTCCTTTCAAATTTCTACAGGTTTTGTTCCCAGTAGGAGCACATGAAATTATGTTGTAGTGCAGTGCCATGGCTATTAAGGGCAACCTTTTTACAGACAGCACCTATAGCTGAGTCACTCCCATGGCAGACGCCTTTTTACTCCTTCAAATTTCTGCAGTGCTCTGCTAGGTTTATTTTCTTCTGACACAGGGCTGCAGTGTCAGTATTGCCATGAAATTCGGTAGAAATAAAATACATTCAACATTCTATTTCTTTCATACACGTCTGTCTTCACATTTTTATACGTAGTACTATACTAGATACACATCCAGTTATAAAAGTCTTCAGTGTGATATTGTGAGTTATAAATTACAAAATAATTTCTGAGACAAAATGTTACGTTAAGAGCATTCTTTACTAAGATTTAAGAGGTTTCACAAAAATTAGATAGAAGAGCTGTTAAACTGATATGTTTTCAATTAGCATATTATGAGGGGAAAAACATATTTGAAAAATAAGTTTTTAAAAGAATAGTAGCTCAACATGCAAATTGTTCACCTTAAAAAATATTTTTGTGAAAGAATCTTTCTGAATCTGCTGTGATGTTTCTCCCTCAAAAAATAAAAGGACGATTAAACTCTGGAGAGAATTGTACACTGAAATGATCCATAGAGACTTCAAGTGAAGGAGAGGCAGAAGCATTCAGTAGCTCAGGGATGTTCAGAATGACTTAAATCTCCATAAGGTTTGTGTCTGCCCTGTGAAGAAAATAAGGTTATTCTAGACATCAAAAAGCATTTCCAAAATCCTAAGAAGAGCACTGCCTAAAGGGTTGCCCATAACTAGGAAGTTATGGATAGAACAATTTTGGTGGAATTTAAGTTGCCAGAATATGTCTAAAAAGAGAAACAGTGATTGCACTAATGAATAAAAAGCTAATATATATGTGCTTTCCGATACCAGTCAGTCAAGAAGGCATCTACTTCTAAATTTTATCTCCCCTTGTCAACATTAACAAGTTTCAGTTATTAAAATTATTGTGTATGAGGAAGCACTGCTTATGCAGAACAGAAAATTACTACATTACAATAAAATAAAAGTCTATGGTTTCAAATTTAAATATGGATTATGTAGCCACGTTTAAACTGGTTTGAATGACCACTGGGAGCCCTTTGATTTGAGCATCTGATTTCCTCAGGAACCTAAGTTGTATGCTCACACTGCGTTTGAGGGCAACACTTCTGCATGCTGCTTTCTGCTTGCTGTGATCTTCTTAGATATGGAGGAACATACCGACTGATTAATGTTAGAGACAAAGCTTCCTCCATTCTTTGTGAAAAATGCTGTTTTCTAAGCTGAGATTTGTAATTGACTTGTAATAAGTTGTTTCTGAAAGAGAGAAGCTTGTTTCAGCTCTGGTCATTTGAAGCTATGGTTCTTGTTTCACCTCTCTCTGTATCTAAGCACTTCTACTGTGCTTTTTTCCCCGCTCAAAGACTCATAATATTTCATTTGGTCCAAATAATGACTTTGGGATCCTTGGGATGGGTTTAAATACTCTTTAAAATGGGTTTATTCACTTTGTATCATTTTGGAAGTCCAGTCAGGTTTATTTAATCTCTTTACTTACCTGTTTAATTGTGGTGTAATAAAAAGTAAAAAAGAGAAAATAAGAGTGAGAAAAAAGTCACTTGCAAGCACAATTTTGTTTTCCAAAGCATTTATCTTACATTTTAAAGAATTAAAATGGAAGAGACATAATATCCTTCAGCATTGCTTCAGGTGATAACAAATCTGTATTCTGATACCTAGCAATTGGTAATCACCAGTAATTACTTTAATTACAGCAAAATCTGTGTAGATGGCATGTGCAGTTGAAATTCAGCAGGAAAGGTGACAGGGAAAGTGAGTAAAAATGCAATGACTTTTAGACTATGCCTATGAAAATTATTTTGGATGGATATATATGACAGAAAGTGAAAGAGGCAATACTTTTGGAGAAGAAGAAAACACAAAAATTGAATAGAGACCGACCCAATAATGTGAGAACATCAACAGAAGAGGGAAAGAGGATAAGAAGAAGATGAAAAAAAAGAATAATTGGAGATTGCTGATTGAAATTATAGTGAGAAATTAAGTGAGATATAAGAAAGGAAATGATGAAAGAGGAAGAAAATATGGTTTACCTTAGTTCCTCCAGATAGATGATTCTCAGTAAAGGCTTCCTACACTCAGCACCCAATGGCAGTGCTGCAAGGGGTACTGCAGACCCAGCATTCTTTGTCCTTTACACTCATCACTCTCCAGACAGAAGTCATCTCCAAGTCTTCTCATCTGCATTTGTGGCAGCCTGCTTCCTTGTCTACCCTGCAGTGTTCTCATGGACACAAAGACCACAAGCTCTTTGATCATCCCCACTTTCTTCATGATCAGTGGGAGATCTGTTTTGTCTCCAAGCAGTTATTGTCCCCATTCCACAGGATTCTTCTTGATACTTTAGCTTTAAATTGCCTAAGCCGTGGCAATGATTAGTCATTGTCAGCAAGGAGGTAGAGGTGGTTGGACTGAAAAATGTGTCTGTGTGATGTGATTCATGCTGACCTTCAGAAATGGTTTTCTTTCTTTAGGACTGTGTTCCTGATTCCTTTTATTTCTTTTGCTATCTTCATGGCAAATGTTAGAGACAACAGGAATCCCAAAGAATTATTGTTACCCTTTTACATTTTAATATGTCTGGAAACATCACCAACTGTGTTGAGAACAGGATGTTTGTCTTTCTCTATCATCTTGCTGCAGTACAAGACTTTTAGACTTATTTATCTTTCTCTCTGGACTTGCCCATCTCACACATGGAGAGGTGTTCTTAGGGTCCACTTACCAAGTGTCACAGAAATTTGTTCCTCACACTGTAGACTGTAATGTTGAAACAGTACATGAGCAAATACTGTCCAGAACATCTCCAGTACCGACAAATGCACATCGATAAATAAACTTATTTAATTTATTAAAGGCCAAAATTAAATACATACCAGGATTATAAAGAATAATAAATACTGAGTTAATATATATTAATATAAAGCCAGAAATACAGTGACGAATAGTATCCACATATCACAAAACAGGTGACCTTAGCCATTCTAACAAATAAAATTTGTATGTTTCAGTAACTCACAGAAATCACCTACACTGCCTTAGACAACATATATCTTTTATATCTTTAATGGAGGTGTGATAAGCAAAGGATCTTCTATCATTGTCACGATGAATATAGAGCAGTAAGAAAGTGTAGACATGCTCTTAATCAACTGCTTGATGCTTTTGACACATTTCAATTTGTGCTCAATGAGTTTGACAGTTGAGATCTAGCCAAGTATTCCCCAAAGTAATGTATATTTCTGCTTTTTCGTACCACAGCTTTTCGTATTCGGTGCTTGTATTACTGTGGGAGAGATTCCAGCATAGAGTTCCAAGATCCTTTGGTTCTAGGTGTAAGAAGCAAGAAGAATAAAATGTTGAATTGATGCCTTAGGTTTCAACTTTTATATTTTTCAAATCCCGTACTGCTAGTGTGACTCTGAAGTTTCCTGTAGCTTGTTAAGTGCTGTTCTCTATGCTAAGATAGACATAACAAAGCCTCTCTGGCTTGCTCTCCAAGGACATCCAGAAACAAGACCTGTAAACCACCATCTTGGGGAGAGGGGGGCAAGCTGGGGGAAATCACATCCTTGGCTGGGTTCTCGTTGGTGAATTTATATTGATATCAAAGTGTGAAGCTGTTGTCCATTTTAAGATTCACTGAAGCAGGACCTCTGGAACCCAAAACATGCACCCAAAGGCCTTTCAAATAAATACCACCTTTTTCTCCTTTATTCCTGCCCAGTCTCTGTTTCTAGGTAGCCATTTAAGGCATCAGAATGACTTGCCAACAGAAATAGCAGAAAGGGTCCATTTCATTGGATTTTATTCACAAGCAAAAACCAGTGCATTTTTTCAGTCATTATTGCTTTTCTAGCATCCAAGCCTTTTGTAGATTAAATAAACACACAAGTGCTGTCTAGTAAAGTCCATTAATAGCCTATATTATTTGCCTCTTTTTCAGAATAAACATTTAAATAAGCATCATTTGAAGATTTCACAGGCTTTTTGGAGGCTGGTTCATGGTTGTAAATTGTCTTGTAATGTAATCTGTCTAGAGAGTCATGGTTTGACTGTGAGTTAGTCAGCCACTCTTGGCCAGATGGAAGTCCTTTTGAAGGCAGTGAGCTTCTGGATGCATTCAAATACTCCAACATACAATTTGGCTGCTGGAGACTCTTGACTGAGAAATTTTTATGCCACACATCTTGTTTTTGGGTTTCTGTTGCCACAAAATAGATACTATAGATCTTGGCAGGTTACAAGATCACTAAAAAGAGCAAAAACAGAGCAATTTGAGTAATTATCTGTCCCTATTCACAGTTCTATACCTAAGGGTCAGCTGTAGCTTTTCCTGACACATTTTTAACACCCCAAAACATAAAATTAAGATTTTGTCTGCCTTACTGAGTACACCAAGAGGGGAAGTTAATCCGGTTCATAAAGTGATGATAAGAAATATAATCCCACTGGAGAAGGGTTAAAAAACGGGTAAGGTAGGGTCTTAGAAACGATAAGAAAAAAATATGTATAAGAAACACATTTACTTGATTATCCTATCAAACAGGTAGAAATAAAGATGTGTTCAAGTAAAATCAGTGAAGTAACACTACCACGAAAGCAGAAGAGAGAAATCAGGTTTAGGTTCTCATCTTTTTGACAATTAGAAGGACTGACAAAAGAGCTCATTAAAAAGTAATAAGCAAGTCAATAGGGATGATAATGGCTAAAATGCTGAGAAAAAAATCACAGGACTATGAACAAGAATGTTTTTCTTTGTTGATTCCAGCATAATTGCAGTGTAAAACTAGAGTCATATAATGCAGCACCAGCTAAATTATCTGGGAAAGCAAAAGGAGTTACCTGTTTCCCATCAAAGATTGAGAGGTGTGCATAAGTGAAGAGATTCTGGAATTATTTTGCAGAGTTGAAATAGGCCTTCAAACATTTGAAAACCTTGATGTTTACTTCATATTATCTAACTTGCCCTGTTTTTCTGTCATTAGTTTATTTGACATTATGTTCCATTCTATTCACTTCCTTTATCTTAGAATGAATGAATGAATGAATGAATGAATGAATGAATGAATGGATGAATGAAAGACTAATGCAACATGAAATGCCAAGTTTTTTGACATAGAAACTAAATAGAGTAACTATTACTAGCAAAAAATAATTCCTCCCACAAGTGTGTATCCCAGCATTATCAGGGACAGAATATCTTCTCTATTTTAGTCTAGGTAGCTAAGTAAATTGCTCAAAGTCCTCTGTAAAGATGAAGGAGACATCCTATTTAGTCTTCAGGAGGCTTATGAAAACTCTATACACAAATAACCTGGATCCCAGTTTGATTCTGGCCTGTAATTTCCTATGCTTTACTTCAACTATTACAGATCCCATCACAGGATTAACTCTATCTGTGTTTACATGTGCACTAGCAAAAAGATTAACAACAGAGGACTCTCTTGTTGCTTATCACTCTTTCCAGACTGCAGGCAAAAAATAAAAAAAACCCTCTTATAACCCTAAATTAATACCTCAAGTATCCAAAACATAGATATTAACCATAATACTGCACATTTATCTGATTAAAATAACTCAGAAAAAAGATTAAAATAAGGGATTTGTATGACATGTAGACAGTCCTATACCTTACATTTTATTACAGAGTAAAAGTAACTTTGAGGGTCTTAGTGTTGGTGTTTTCATTTTAATACAATTTCTCTAAGTCTATTCATTTTAGGTCAATCCCTCTCTGATGGCCTATTTAAAAAAAAAAAGGAAGCAGTGAGGCCTAACTGAAAAAGTAATGGCTTGGAGGTTTTTTTCTGATTCCATACTCCAAGATGAATTTAAATCACACAGCAGGACTCATTTAAAAGTAAAGGTTTTGAGTCAGGCAGATCAGACCCAGGTTTTTCTGATTTATTTTTAGTTCAGCATTTGTAGGGCTTAATTGTTAAACATTTCTGAAGAAAGTGAAGTGCCTGTTTCTGTACTCAAGTCATTATGGCTGGTAACTGTAGCACTCCACATAGCAAGATATACCTTGCATTTTCCATAATTAGGGAAAAAAAAACCCAAAAAGATATGGCCAAAATCTGAACCACAGTATTTATTGTAGAATATCTGCCACACACTAAATTTTCTCCTAAAAATCAATGAAATTTCATTTTCGAACAGTAATGGGGAAAATAAATAGTTTTTCCATGCTCAGTCATTATTTTAAATAACTAATTCAGTTACTATAATTCAGAGTGAAAATTTAAATCTGACTTATGAGTGGTTGTATGCAAAAAGCTATTTAAATGTGGCTAAGTTGAAAGACTGTAAATCTCATATTGCCCAAAACTGAACAAGCCTCTAAATCTCTTATTGCTCAAAATGGAACATACTGAGTACAGAATTCATCCTTTTGCATCTTCACCCGACTGCCCCACGTACTCCTGCAAAGGGTAACTCCTCTCTTCAGCAGTTGACCCTGGGTGCATGGCTGGTGCCCACTGAAGACACTCCATTGCTCTCCTCCTCAGCTGCACAGAGAGGAAATAGAACAAAAGGCTCATGGGCCAAGAAAAGGAGACAAGGGAGAGATCACTCACCAATTACCATCATGGACAAAACAGACTCACCTGGGGAAAATGAATTAATTTATTACCAATCAAATCAGAGTAGGATAATGAGAAATAAAATTTGCAAAAACACCCTTCCTCTAACCTGGGCTTAAATTTACTTTCCATTTTGCCTTGCTCATCCCCATCAGTCTCACATGAGGACAGGGAATGGGGGCTGCAGTCAGGTCATCACATGCTGCCTCTGCCACCCCTTCCTCCTCAGTGGGAAGTCTCCTCACACTGTCCCTACAGCGTGGGGTTCCTACCATGGGAGACAGTGCTCCATGAACATCTCCAGGACGAGTCTGTCCCACAGGCTGCAGTTCTTCATGAACTGCTCCAGCGTGGGTCCCTTCCAGAGAGTGCAGTCCATCAGGGACAGGCTGCCCCAGTGTGAGTCCCCCACAGGGTCACAAATCCTGCCAGCAAGCCTGCTCCTCATGCACTCCTCTCCATGTCTCCACAGGTCCTACCAGGAGCCTGTTCAGCATGGGCTTCCTACGGGGTCACAGTCTCCTTTGGGCATCCCACTGCTCGGGCATGGGGGCCTCCAGGGACTGCAGGGGGATCTCTGCTACCCCATGGACCTCCCTGGGCTGCAGGGGCAGAGCTGCCTCACCATGCCCAGCACCAGGGGCTGTAGGGGAATCTTAGTTATGGCACTTTGGAGTACTTCTGCCCCCTCCTTCTTCCCCGACTTTGGTGTCTGCAGAGCTGTTTTTATCACATATTCCAACTCCTCTCTCCAGGTGTGATTGCACAGGATTTTTTTCCCACTTCTTAAACCTCCCATCCCANTCTAACCTGGGCTTAAATTTACTTTCCATTTTCCCTTGCTCATCCCCATCAGTCTCACATGAGGACAGGGAATGGGGGCTGCAGTCAGGTCATCACATGCTGCCTCTGCCACCCCTTCCTCCTCAGTGGGAAGTCTCCTCACACTGTCCCTACAGCGTGGGGTTCCTACCATGGGAGACAGTGCTCCATGAACATCTCCAGGACGAGTCTGTCCCACAGGCTGCAGTTCTTCATGAACTGCTCCAGCGTGGGTCCCTTCCAGAGAGTGCAGTCCATCAGGGACAGGCTGCCCCAGTGTGAGTCCCCCACAGGGTCACAAATCCTGCCAGCAAGCCTGCTCCTCATGCACTCCTCTCCATGTCTCCACAGGGCCTACCAGGAGCCTTGGCAGCATGGGCTTCCTACGGGGTCACAGTCTCCTTTGGGCATCCCACTGCTCGGGCATGGGGGCCTCCAGGGACTGCAGGGGGATCTCTGCTACCCCATGGACCTCCCTGGGCTGCAGGGGCAGAGCTGCCTCACCATGCCCAGCACCAGGGGCTGTAGGGGAATCTTAGTTATGGCACTTTGGAATACTTCTGCCCCCTCCTTCTTCCCTGACTTTGGTGTCTGCAGAGCTGTTTTAATCACATATTCCAACTCCTCTCTCCAGGTGTGATTGCACAGGATTTTTTCCCCCTTCTTAAACCTCCCATCCCAGAGGTGCTACCACTGCTGCTGATGAGCTTGGCCTTGGCCAGCAGCTGCTCTGTCTTGGGGCTGGCATTGCCCCTGTTGGACATGGGAGAAGCTTCTGGAGGCTTTTTGCAGTCATTCCTGCAGCCACCTGCTACCAAAATCTCGCCAGAGATGAAAAACCAGAACACAGGCTCTGAGCAAGAGAGGAACACAAAACAAAATCCTGAGCGAAGCAAGGATGACTGGATTTTCAGAAAGCTTGTCAGACCTTTTTATGAGACTTTTTCTTTCAAAAAACAAACTAACTTTTTCTTTCAACATTTTTTCCTGTTTTTCACCTAAATCTCCTCCCATCACCTTTTTCTAATTCCATCAGATCAATTTCCATTCAACAGTGCTTCCTAAATTCCTGTTTCTTTCTCTGTAGTTTAATTAGTCCTTGGATATTCTCACCCACAGCATTGACTTCCATTAACTAACACAAGTTGCTGGTATCACTGTGCCTCCTCTGTGCTGAAAAAATAGCTAAACCAATATTTAAGAATTTATTGTCTAGATAAACTGAAATCTCTTGGGGAAAGAGACTGTTATATTGCAACGTATGTAAACAAATGGATAAAAAATTATAATGTGAAAGGAAAACAGAGGTTGTAGAGAAATAATGGCAATTCTAAGAACACCAAAACAAGCATTGCTTATGCTGTCTTATGTGCCTTTTTGGGTACTTCATATCGATTTTGTGTGATTGCATGTGTCCCTATAGACATGCATTTTCTTTTTTCTTTTTGGTTTCAGGACTTAACTACTGAAACAAGGCTGCATAAGGAGAAGTTGGTTTAGTAACATTTTCTCAAGAATACGTGGTAAAAGTTAGGTATCCCTGTCTCTTCCATGCATTTCCCATTAAATACTCAAACATTTATATCCTTTACAATATTATTACCCATTTAGCTCTGCAGACCATGCCTTTGTTAATCTGTATAGACCTGTAGCAACTGATAACCTGTACCAGGCCTTTAAGCTCTCTATTAACAGACATTTTCAAAATATATGAGGAAAATACAATAGAATACAATAGAATATGCATGAACTTACACACATGGTACAATTGACCTAATTTTAGAAGGCTGTCAATGTTATTTTAGAGGTATTCATTTTAATGTAGATCCTAATAGTTATGTTACTATGAAAATTTAAAAAAGGTTAATGGTAACTATGTAACTGACATATGATAAATCAATACAGAACTATTAATTATTAGAATGCTACTTTTATTCATATATTTAAAATAAAACTTAGAATAGTAGAAGTAGCAAAAAGTGCAACCCCACACTTAAGTGTATCTTATAAGAAATCCCATCATCTGGGTAAATTTGTCTATGAAATAATAAATTTGTTTTCAACTGTTTCAACAGATTTTATTTATTTCAGAGTGCTACTTGTTTCTTTTACGGTATTTCTCTTGTTGAAGTGACTAAACTAAAATAGCCTTGCTTGCCAGGAGCTGTCTTTTCTTTGGAATAGATATTCATAAAACATATTGAGAAATACATTAATCTTTTCCTTAATCCTAATATTTTCAATAAATTTCAAAGAAGTTTAATTGTTGTCAACATCACTTTTTTAAAGGAAAAAAATATTCTGCATTTGGCTCTATCTGGAGAAAAAAAAGAAAATCTTTACCTAGGTAAAAATTCTGTGAATATTTCATTTTGATAGAGAAAGTAATTTTCTCTGAATTTTTTTTTAACAAGAAACATATCAACAAGAGCTGGTGCTGAATCATATCAGAAAAGAGAGTCTTCTGATTCTGGTCTCTGAGTTTCATTTGTTACAGAAAATCAGCCCAGAGAGTCTTATTC
This sequence comes from Erpornis zantholeuca, assembly GCA_013400515.1. Lineage (NCBI taxonomy): Eukaryota > Metazoa > Chordata > Aves > Passeriformes > Timaliidae > Erpornis > Erpornis zantholeuca. Next base: position 13,041 of record VZTN01009933.1, read on the forward strand.
TCCACAATGTGAACTTTAAACATTTCATCCATTCTAATAACATTAGAAAAAATAAGACCATAGGCAATAGCTCTCTACATTCTTGATGAGCTTCTACTATAACACACTTGCTTCATAAATTATCTCTAGGCTCTAAGCCACATTCAGCCTCCACTTGATGCTCTGATCTCTAAATTGCCAGAGGATCTGCAATACAGGAGGATTCATCAGGCTGATTCTGCTATCATCCCAGCAGCTGACGCCTGGCATGGCAGCATGACATTTGATTGGTAGATTGCCACCTAATAAATTAATGTAATAGATAATAGGATTTAATTGCTTGAGTCTCTCCTTTCTGTAGCATCAGCTAACCTGATGATTAGCCTACATTTTTGCTGACGCAGTCAGCAGTTCTGATGGCCTTTACAGTAGTGAAGTTACTTTTTGGCCAAGTTTGGAGAGAGTCCTTGAGGTTTCTTCTAACTTTTGTCTTCCTGGCTCAGCTACCTATACAGACATTATGCAGGCTCCATTTTCTACACATCCATTCCTTATGTGGAAAAACTGTTCCAAATTAATCATCAATAGGAGAAGAAGAGAGAGAAACTATTTTTAGATGACCATGGTTTGGGAGTCCAGTGGCATCCCTGCGCTTCCAAATCCCTGGAAAAAATGTGCTGGGATCAAAAAGCATCTCTTTTTACAAAATTTGTAACAGATTCTCCTGTAACTCCCTATTTTGATAGTACTGTGTAGACACTTCTTATTTCACACTCTAAAGGGAATTACTTGTATTTTGAGATTGGACTTTGTAACTTAGGAAGATGTTATTTTCTCCTTCTTCCCCACCCCATCCTCTTGTCACACAAACGTTGGCATGGCTATATTTTGATTACTCCACCAGTAACATTAGAAAGAATTTGCATATGCTGTATGTAATCCTTCCTCACTGCTCTTGGGAGGCAGGAGCTATGCAGGTGAGGCATTGTAACTGCATCAGACTATCTATCAGTCACTGATGGTGAAAATGTACCAGAAAAATTTGGAAGTGAAATAGTGTCATAAAAAGGGATACAGGTGAGTAGAAGAAGAACTCTGACAAACAGAAAGGGAGCCAGGTCTGTGGTAATGCACCTTCCCCAGGTCAGTTCATCAAGGGAAAAAGTAATTTAGTCCAGTCTAAGAGGACAAGGGTTTTTCGTAGCACTCCTATGGTTATCATATTAGTTATGTCTACTAGAGGTTTCTATCATGAAGGATTTAGGTTTCTTAGATCTCAGTTTCTTGTAAATGTGGGTTTGTAGCAGAATCTTGAAAGAAAAATTCTGAAAATGCAATACGTAATCTGATCTGATGTCTGAAGTAGATAATGCATATTTCCAAAATAAGGAGAAAACCCTCGGCAGTAATTTTGGAATTACTGAGACAGAAAGATTACTCCAACTTTTGATGGCTGGAAAAATCACCAGTGTTCAGAGTTTTGTTTAATAAATATTCCCTCTATAAGTTCTGTTTGCTTAACCAGTCAATAAAAGTCAGTAACCTAGATAAGGAAAAATCTTTACACATATTTTTGGAAATGGGTTCCTGTTTTCAGTTATGTTCACAAGCAACTACAAGATAACCTTTCATTTCTGGTGCTTACCTGAGAATGTTTGCATTTGACATTGTGCTATTAGCCACAGAAGTTTGGCTGTCAAATATGGAGAGTACATGGACACCTGGCACCATGAATTTTGTGCTCCTATTGTGGAAAGAATTTTTTTAGAACACAGAATTTTTTCCTCTCCTTGTCATATTTTAGAACTCAGCACTGCTGCTCCAACCACACTCCTTTTCTGCCCTGCTCTTCATACATGGAGCACACAAATCTTAATTTATGGAGTGTGTGCTAGCTATTCAGCTGACAGATGCACCACACACTCTCTTTCTGTGGGGAACTAGGGTACATCTCTGATTAGTGAATTTTTTTCAGCCTGAAATCTGAAATAAAACCAATTTCTAGTTAGGTTTTAAGCTAATTCCTCCAAGACCTGGGTGTGAACTATGTTCTGTTAATCTGGAAAATCTTTCATTTTAGCCCAGTGTTACAGCCAGCAAATCTTTGTTTCAATAAGATCATGTGGGATAAATGTAATCTCCTGATTTGCTCCAGATAAGAAATATAAAGCAGGCATTCCTGCTTTCTTGTTCAAGAACTCTTGTTCAGAGTTCTTGTAGTTACATATTTTGGAGTTTTTTTTGTTATTTGCCTTTGTAAAACTTCTTTTTATGAATTTTTACTTCTTTGCTGCGACTGTTCAAAACATTGCAAGGAGTTGTAGAAACATCTCTTCTATTAAAATTATTTTGCATCATTTGCATGAAAAGTTAAATTTTCATGAGTACTGTGTCAGTAGTGTGTTAGCCAAGGTAGTGCTCACCTTAACACTGAGATCAAATATTGGGAACTGGGCCCTGAGCCCTAGATAACTACTTTTTTAATATATATTAATCTATCATCATTATCTCAGTTGTCTGGTTATCATTCCCAAAAGTGTGTAAAAAATTATACCAATAGTTTAAAGCGGTTACAATTGACATGTAGCCTTCAAGGCAGGATTTGTTACTGCTTAGGATATCTAGAAATTAATTTTCACCTCCCTGTGCTTCAGATGTCTCATCTGAAAACAGTGGGTATAATAATACATCTTTTAAGGTTCACTGCAGTGCTATGTAAGATTTAGTCAACATACTTTGTTATTTTGGAACAATGAGAAGTATATCATGGAAAGGCATAAAAAACCACTTCAGATATTAGTATTCACATATATATATATATNTGATGAAGTAATATAATAATAAAGCAGATTTATAAGGAGGGCTAGAAATGGTAGGAGAGAAACACTCCAGCAGTGTATGGACAATACCGGTGCATGGCAATTACCAGAAACATTTATGGATTCTATTTTTAGAATAAAATAGGAATATTTTTATAATATCCTGTAGTAAAAGGAGGGAAGTGCTTTTATACCTCCAAAGAAAACGTAAAACATTACAAAAATTTATATGAAGAGAAAAATTGTGATCACGTCAAGTCCTGAGAGGAAAATACATTATTATGAATAACACGAAGTAATGAAAAAAGTCTCCCAGATATTCTTACACTACTTTTACTAACAGTTTTCAAGAAGTAATTATCAGCTGTTAAATTGCTTTCTACTGGTAAAGTTCAGTCCTTGATTACCTGCTGTCTTTATAACTTTTAGTCTGGAAATATGAGTGCACTAACAGGCTCCACAGCCTCTTCCCTCCTTTGCTGGGCTTTAACTGACACGATGTGGTCAAACTGCAGCCTGGGTGGGGTAGCTGTGGAAAGACATCTTGGAGAAATCTGTGAGAAGTATCCTCAGGGGTTTCCCCTTGACCCATTTCAAGAGTCATGTCTTAACCTCCTCTTCCCTTCCAGAGCAGTCCACTCTTGCTCCTGACACTTTAGAAAAAACAAATCTAGAAGTGTAACTTTATTTTCTGCACTAGGATGTGTACCAATGGTTTAACTAACAGCTCCCTTAAAGAGGGGCTTGTGGTCTCCATCTCTGGCTGTTTTCTAGTAAAGACATTTTAAAGTTTCATCCAGATCTTTAGATCTTTTCATACTGGATTTACACTTTCTGGCAACCTATTTCCATTACCATGTATCGAAATTTCTTTATGGCTTTAATCTCTACATAAAGAGGTTTCCAGGGATTTCTGCTTATCTGAGGTATTGAAATATCAAGTGACAAATTTAGAGTTCTGAGTTATGAAAAATAATGTTCAGCCTTTATTTCCCTAATCAAAGTTTGGATACTGGAATTTCAATTGAAGATAGGTTTTTTTTTTAAGGAACCCAATTTGTCTTGTTTAATATTTTTTATAGGAATGTGATGTTTTCACTGTACATAATAGTGAAAGCAGTATTAAAATGATTACAGCTGGACTTCTAAAATGCTTTGTCATGGAAAGTAAAGTGGCTAGTTATTTTCTGTTACATTTAAAATTGCCCAAATTATTTAGGTCAAAAATATTTCCAAATATCAAGGAGTTCTTTCACTTCTTAGTTGTCTGCCTGAGCCTGCTTTCACTGGGATGTTTTTTAGCTAGCAAATATAAGAGAGCCTCAAAGATAAGGAAAAAAAACCTAAACACAAAAACATAAATACTATTTTAATGATATTCGAAAATATATTTGATGTCATTATGAACATATTGTGATGTTCTTCCTTAACTGTAATTTGTCCGAATTAAAAAAGAGAAAGAGGAAGAGCAAAGACATATAAAAGAACACAGGGACTTAAATGTCTAGCTCTTGCAAAGTTTCAGACATTGATATATGTGGCTTATGTCATATAATTGAGAAAAACAGCAGCTATGTGTTGAAAAAAAGTCCTATTCACAACTGAATCTTCTCATATCTCAGGAAGAGAAATTCGAATTTTAATTCTTTTAAGTGTAATGGATGCTGAAGAATATGTCTGTGGAAGAGATGAGTGTTGTATTTAGGGTAAAGCACCAAAAAATTGCAAATGGAAAGCAGTTGTAGCTGCAGAATATGAATTTACTCACTTGAAGGTTCAGTACTTTGCTTTCATGGGTAATAGTTTTAAATAGGAACATATTCACAGACCAGAAAAATAATAATGAGAAGATAAATCCTTTATTAACTTTCTTTTCTAATAAAGTAGGTCAGTTTGAAGGTCTTTTCTTGCTGAAATATCACTGTGAAACTGAAATAGACTTTGTCTCTAGTTCAGACTCCTGATTAGAGCTAGGGCAACTCTCAGGTCAGACTCCTTTGTTCAGGGCTTTACATGGTTGGGGCTTGAAAACCTCCAAGGAACCAACTTCTCTGGGCAACCTCTTCCACTGCCTGGCTTTCCCCATGGGGAAAAATCTTGCCTTATATCTGAACTGAATCCCCTGTGCTTGGGTTTCTTCTCTTGTCTCTTAAACTCCTGACAAGAGCCTCAGTGACCTTCCTATAACTGTTGGAGGATGGTGGTGAGGCTCCCTGAAGCCATCCTTCCTCCAGGCAGAATGAGTCCCAGTTTCTTAGCCTCTGCTTGAAGGGGAAGTGTTCCAGCCCCATCCATGGGTAGATTGACCTTGGTTGGATGCCAGATACCCAGCCCTGCTACTGTCTCACTCCCTTTCCTTAACAGGAGGAAATAAGATTAAAGAACTTGTGGATTGAGATATAGACATGAAGATCACTTACCAGTTACCATCACAGACAAAAAAATTTGCCTTGATAAAAAGAAATTTATCACTAATTAATTGGATTTATGAGAAACAGAGACAAAACTGAAAACCCACCTTCCCCTCACCCCCCTTTCTACCCAGACAACTTCACTGCTCTTCCCACTCCTCTACCTTGTCAGCCCTGAACAGTACAGGGATGGTGGGGATTGAGGGATTATGGTCAGCCCTTAACTGTACCACCTTACATGTGCTCCTGGCTCCAGCATGGGTTCTCTCCACAGGCTGCAGTTCTTCAGGGTGATGATGCTTCAGTGTGGACTCTCCTATGAGCTGTAGGGAAATAACTCCTCCACCTTGGTCTCTATGGACTTTGGGGGCTGTCCCAGTATCCGAGTACCACCTTCACCTTCTTCGAGCCTTGCCCTCACAGGACTATTTCCCACTTTTTTTCCCCACACTCCTCACTGCCTGTGCAGTTTTCACTCTTCCTTAGATAGATTTTCCCAGAGCTGCCACCAGTTTGGCTGACGGATGCAGTGGGTTCTGTCTGGTGTCAGCTGAACCCAGCATGAGGTGGCCACTGGCATATCCTCACCAGGCTCACCCTGTGGTGCCCCCATTGCCAGCATCTAGGCATGGGTGGACACAGGCACCATGTACATCAGTCTTCCACTAAACATGTTATCTCATTCCTCCCTACGTTCCAATAATATCTTATTTCACTTTTCTCTGATTTTTTTACAGATTTTTTTTTTGTGTGTGTGGTTATGATCAAATTGAATAAATATGATGAAAACCAGGCACAGGAACATTTTGTGTGGTAAGTGGGACTTAAGCCATCCTCTCTAGATCCAGGTGGCTCACATACCTGCCCCACAGGACGTGGTGGCCAATAGGCTCTGGAGCCCTAAGGTGGGTACAGCTGAACAAGAACTGAGGAAATACAAGGAATTGTTTTGTCCCCAGTGATGAATACAAAATAGCCAGCATCTCAACTATCACATCTGATGTAGCAGATATGTGATGAGCCTAGTCTTGCGTCAGAGCTAGAAGCTGTGTTCCATCTCCATATTTTGAACCCCAATTTGATCAAACATTAATATTAATAAAACCACCGACACTGCCAGTAAATCATTCACTTAAATGTGAAACATGGAGGAAGATATTCTCTTAAGCCTTGATTAAACACTCTGTTCATGCTTACAAGTGCAAACCAGGGCTACATGCAAACAGTTCTTCTAATGTCAAGAGCAGTCCTGTAGCCCTTTAGCAGTATTTATTTACCTGGTAAAACAACATTCTTTTGACTTCAGTGGACATCTTTCCAGAGTGAAGATTAAGGAAAATGAAACTGCATACTATCATGGAAAAATATATACAGTGCCTTTACTGAGTCTAATGACACAGCAGGGAAGCTCTCAAAAACCCTGAATGTATTAATAAACTACTTTTTAAAAGACATTTTCTCACAGGGAACAAAAAAGATCATTCTGAATTGTTTTACTGAGATCGAGCTATTTCAAAACCCCAAGACAAAGATCTATAACCTTCTTTTATTTTGTAAAACTGGCAAAAATGTAATATTTCAGCTATGAGCTTATTTTTCCACCACATCATTCTACTTTACAGTGCTGACAATCAAGATGTTTATAGTGCTATTAATATCAAACCTGCATATGTGGAGTGACCTGGGAGTTGTTTTGATCCAAATTCTGCAGAAATAAGTGTGCTGAGAACTGAAAATGAAACTGGAAATAAAATGTAACCTTTAGTGCCCTTAGAACACTATGTTAAAATATGCAATGCATCCTACAACACTAGGAAGTCTTGGTTTAAGACTAAATTTCTTTTAAAAAGTAGTTTAAAGATCAGTCAAGTTATTCAGCTTGATAATGTTCATTTACAAACAAGGAACTAATAATTCTTTTCACCTCGGAAATTACCAGGTGAAAATATATATGGCTAGTAGAAATAAAAACGTTTATTTCTCACTTCAAGGGGTAAAAGCACCCCCCTCCTTTCTGAATAAAAACTCAGAGAGCTACAATTGAAACAGCTGCAAGTGACTAACTGTTGGTAACTACCAACCTTTTGCCAGTATTAATGAGGAGAGCAGGAAGGATAAACATGTCTTTATCATATAATTAATTATTGTTTTTGTTGTTGCTACTTATAATTTGAACCTCTGTGCTGAGCTTTACACTGTCCTAGACTCAGGAAAACAAAGACATATTCCTTTCTCATGGGAATTAACGATGCAAACATAACCCACTCACAGAGAATGTTTCTGCCAGGTGAGGGCATTGGTAGGTGGTGGTGAAGAATTATTCTCTGCCAGTTCTAAACTGGATCAATAGATAATAAAGATCTGTCACTCTACCAGACTGATGAGCACATTTCATGACCATTAAAATCACATGTGGATACTACTAATATTCAAAGCATAAAATCAACTTGGTTTAAAAAAATCTATAGCAGTCTTTCCTATAATGTTATTCTGAAAGATTTTTACAATGGAAAAAAAGTCAGGAATTTGAAAGCCACTGTTATGACTTTTCTTTTATATCAGGACAATAAAATACTACTTCTTTGTCTTCTACTTTGGACTTTGCATGTTACACTATTAAAGGATGCAAGATTTTTCCTGTGAGATTTTATTGTCCTTTGGCATCCTCTTTATCCTGTTTATTTATTTACTCGGATTTTCTGTGAACTTTCTGTGAAGTTCTTTTGCAGAAGTTTGTTCTGAATAGGCAGAGGTATAGCCATATGAGAAATCAAGCAATACAAAGAGAAGGGAAATGTTTCCATAGGAAAACTTGAAGTCTCACAAAAGAATTATTCTTTTTTTAATTTGGATGTGAGTTTTTATTTCTATCTTCTTCATCTTTCCCCTTCTACCTAAAACTAAGCTTCTGCTAGAAGTAAAAATCAAAGTACAAATAGCACTCATTATAGGTCAGAGAGGACTCTAGAAGTGTGCACATTTAAATTTTGATATTACATGATGTAGCATGGCTTGAATTATTTTCAGTTATTATTCAACAGCTGCTTGCCAGTCACACAGAAATTTTGGGGCTGTTTCTCTCTTCATAGTAATAAAGATGGAAAAAACATCCAATCATAATATAACCCTCTTTTTTTTAACAAATAAGCATGTACTGTGAGAATTATTATCTCCGCTTTTATTCCTTATCAAACACAATTACATAATTGCACTGTGCAACAAAGACATAAAAACTCCATCAGTTTCATGTGGTAAGATTTTATATCCATCTCTTTACAGTGCAAGACAAAAAGATATCCAAGTAACCAAACAGAGGTGTTATGATGGTGCTGAGGGAATTACTATATCTTTAGAACCCATTTTTCCTTCCTTGTCCTTCATACTGCTGTCAGAATAAACCAACAAGATTTTAATATTTAAAAATCAGGATAAGAATCAAAAATGAACATCTTTAGTCAGTTCAATTATTTGTCTATTTATTATAAAGAATGAAACAGTCTTTGAACAAGTGTTTTTTTCTTTTGATTAAGTTTGCTATGGAATGAAAGTGGGTTTCTTAACAACGCATTAAAGCACACTAATGCCTTAGAAACAAGGCAGTATTGGTTTGCAATCTACAGCATATGACATATTTAGTTGTGCTGCAAAAGACTGCATTCCTAGTGGTCCTTTTTCTTATGATTGTTCCCTTGCTACAAATATTTCAAGGTCTTTGAGGTTAAGTTTGGACCAATCACACAGTGAATTAGGCAGTCATGTAAACAGGTTTTGAGTTGATTTTGTGGGAAGCTGTGAAATAAAATGCAGCATCCACTAGTTTGAGGGTAGTAGTATGCATTTGAGTGATGCAAGACCTAAAATAACTCGATGGGGAGATTTTCAGAAGAACCTGAAATTTTATATAAAGGTGCATGAGCAGATGTGGAGGGAGTCAAAGAAGCACTAGAAAGACCCACAACCATAATCAAGGAAGAACACATCATTATTACCTGCCTTGCTGCCTTCATTGGTGAAATTATTTCAGACAGTGCTTCGTTTTGCTTATAAAAGCCTTTATCCTGAGCTTACAGCACCCTTTACAAAAAGTGAGAAAAACAGTCAAATCAGATTGAAATGCAATAATGTCTTTACATGACCAAGCCAAAGAAAGTAATCATCTGTAAAGAAACCAAATCCAAGAACTATCTTTCTCCTCCACAGATACAAGCTCTAAGCATATTTTTATCGTTCACAATGTGCGAGTATTTCAGCATGTCCTGCAGACCGGGAAATATTAGGAAACAATTTGCTCATATTGGAAGTGAATGCAAATCATTCTGCTAGAGTAAAATGACTTTGTAGAGGTGGGGTGGGAGAGGAATTGCCTTCTTCTAGGAAAAGAAACAAGATGTGGAGCCTTAATTGTGTGGTTCTTTGCCTCAGACTGCTCGAGTTTGCTGCTCAGAAGGGGTGGCACTGCATCCCACACTGCCTCTCCCGCAATCTGTTCATGCAAGGACCGTCCATCTGCTGGGTTTAAACAGAACCCCAGTTGCTTGTGTGTTTGTTCACAGATGTAGGTAGGAGGTTTGACTGCGGGTTTCTAAAACTCGAATCCAAGATTATGAGACACATTTGCAAACATGCTTGCATATAGCAGAGTCTTATCTGTTTGCTGGCAAATGCTCTATTGTTTGACTTGCAAATCAGGTCCATTTAAATTGGAACATGGTAGTGATACTTGTGCGTCTAAAATTAAATTTGCACAATATCACTTCTATTTAGTCAAGAGCTGTAAAATATACAATGACAGAAAACATTAAAGACAGCATCCGTGAAATTATTATACATGAAATAGCAATTATTTCACAAGAGAAAGATTTGCAAGGGGAGTCTGCTTTCAAGAGAATTGGTTCTTAAACTGTGGAAAGTGTGGCACTTGAAAATAATATTATAATTTCATTTGATTCCCAAGGGTCCTCTACAAGTAAATCATTTCCTATATTTTTAACAATGGACTGAATTTGCCTCTTTATAACAAAATTACAGATTACTGCAAAAGTTTGATTGCAAATAAAAAAGCTTTTTCATTGTTTCGGTTTTCCTCAGGAATGTCTCTTTCTCCCGAAAGCAAGTCCTTGGTATTGGAAAGTAAGTGAGGAATATGACAGAAATGGTACAGAACAAAATGCACCAACACATGGTTATCTTGTTTTGACAAGAAGAATCTTTGTAGGAAGATGTTACTATGATATTTAATAAAATACTAAGTGGGACTTGCTTCCTACTCTACCAGCTGCAACAGAGCATTAGATTACAATCCAAAAATAAGGTTTGGGTTTGCTTGAAAGAGGAATTGTATGGGACGAGGCTAATGCTCTTGTCTCAGGGTTTATGGTTAATATTTGATACCTTCTATGAACACAATTTGGTTTGGAAAAAAAATACTTGATAAGTGAATCACAAGTGCTGTATGGATACATGGATGATTTCACTTTCATCCCAAACATATGTTTCTATAAGTGCCTAAAGGAAAAAATCCTCATTATAAAATGAAAGAGCAGATTCTCAGCCCTCTGTGTAGTTTTTCAACACATCCAGAGTGATTCAGCTGCTGAGCTGCAGAACAAGTCCAACCTGCCCAAGAGCACAGCTATGTTCCCAGATGCTGTTCTGCAAAATGATTGAAGCACAACTGAAAAAGGATTCTGTTGACTGCCTAGGCAAGCTAGATCACATTTGTCAGTCTATTTTATGGGATGCAGGATAAATGTTAGTTTTTTTATCAGTTTTATAGTATTCCAGGTAGCTTTGATTCTACTCTACGTCTTCAATATTTTACTGATGTAATTTTCTTGATGTAAGTGAAGTTAAACCAGGATTTAGATACCAGCCTTGCTAGGAACTGAGCATACTTGAGAAGTGAGTAATTTCTGACTTTATCAATATAGTGGGATCCGGCCCATATGCAGATGGAAGGAATACTAAAATAAAAGCAAGATTTCTTTATAGCTAAATGATGCTGTCCACTGATAGATATCTTTGGAAATGTCCTGATAGATATCTTTGGAAGTTGACACCTGGCATAGAATTAGAGAGTGGTTTGGGTTTGCATCCAACATGAGAGGTCATATCGTCCAAACCCTATGCAACGAGAACAGACATCAACTTAGACCAGGTTGCTCAGAGCCACATCCAACATGACTTTGAATGTTTCTGGGGATGGGACACCTACCACCTCTCTGGAAAACCTGTTTCAGTGTCTCACCACCTTTTCAAAAAATAATTTATCCTTATATCAAGTCTGAACCTACACTCTTTTAGCTCTAAACCATTACCCCTTGTCCTATCACAACCGGCCCTATGAAAAATTCTGTTCCCATCTCTCTTGTAGGTCCTCTTCAGGGACTAGAAGGCTGCAAAAAGGTCTCCCTGGAACCTTCTGTTCTCCTACCTGAACAACCCCAACTCTCTCAACCTTTCCTTGTAGGAAAGGTATCCCAAACTTCATATAATTTTTGGGATCTTCCTCTGGACTTGCTCCATCAGATCCATTTCCTTCCTGTGCTGGGGACCCTAGAGCTGGGTGTAGCAGTGGGGTATCACAACAGCAGAGCAGAAAGGGAGGATCACCTCCCTCCACCTGCTGGCCAAGCTGCTTTGGATGCAGCCCAGGACATGGTTTTCTTTCTGGGCCGTTGAGTGCATATTGTTAGCTCATGGCCATCTCTTCATCCAACAGAACCCACAAGCCTTTTCCAGCAGGGCTGCTCTCCATCCCTTCTTCCTCCAAACTGTATTGATACCAGCAGTTGCCTTTAACCAGGTGCAGCACCTTGTATTTGGTCCTGTTGGACCTCATGATATTCACAAGTACAAAACACAAGCGTATTGTCCTTAAGAAAATACTAGAAGCTGATTTCAAATGCGTTTGTGACTTAGATTGTTATATGTTATCAATTTAGGTTTACTTGCGTTGAGAGGCCTAAATTTACTTTTACAAGAAAAGCTGAGATAATCAGTACAGAGCAGCTACAGAAATAGAAGTTGCATTCTTCAAACAATAAAATCCTTCAGTAAAACCACCACAACATTAGAATCAGCAGAATAATGTGTTTATATTCAGTAGTCATACTCCCTTCATATTTTCAAGTGCAGAACTGATCTGTACTGGTGAAAAAATGAGTATGTTTAAAGCATTTTTGGCCCTGAATATCCCTTGTGGTATTTACTGTGCATGAACACAGGGAAGTTTCTGTCCCCTGAAAAAGGATCTACTGCAAAAATGCTGATGAATATTCTCCTAAATTCCAGCTAGAAATCTCATATTGTAGAATATGTTGTATATTTTTAAGTAAAAAAAAAAAAAAAAGAAATTGTTGGAATGGGGTATCATTTTTAATATTTTAATGATTTAATGTTTTTTTGTTGACCAGCTCAGAGGACATAGTGTTTTTCAGGAAGCATTGAATGTGAGTTGGATGGCTCTGCATTACAGGGAAAGAAATCACCACACAAAAAAATCCTATTTAAGATGCAGCTAGAATGCTCACTCTAGAGGAGAACAGCTGTGTAGAACAGTTACTATGCAGTAAATTCACAGGCTGGCACTCTAACTTTCCTTTGTAGATAACCCCCAAAACCATTCAGGCAGGTCAGGGAAGTGCCTGCTTTTATTGCCATTAACGTGAGTTACAGCTGTTTACAATTGCTGCAGTCTAAATGGAGAAAGCAAACATTAACAACATTAAACTATGATCCCACTATGAAATGTGTCTCTGCAAAATTTATATTTGAAGTTCAATGTCTGTCATGTATTCTAAGTTCTTAGTTCAAATATGTTTAGCTTAAAATTTAAAAGCTTATTCCATCTGCTAGCCCTGCATATTCCATTTTAAATTTGTAAAGTGAGGCTGCTGCTTCTTGGTTCCAACACCATTTATGGTGAAGATTCAACAGAATAAATTCTCTTTACATTCCTGTTCATGCCACGTGAATCAGAATTCTGCCTCTGTGTGTATGTAAAAAAGAAAAAGAATATATCATTGTTTCAGTAAACAGACATGGCTTTTGTCTCTCACAAAAGGTAATTACATGCCAATAATAGTAATTTTTAAGTGCATTGCTTCTTAGATGTTTTGCTTGTGGTAAATTATTCTGACAAATAGTATTTTAACTCCTCTCTGTCAATATTACCCTCTGGATTCGGCTCATTTATAATTGTTGAAACAAAAAATCACCTTCTGTTTCATTTGGTTTTTATGAGACAAGTTTCCTCAAAATGAAACAATCCAACTTTCACTTTCAAATTCAGATTATTAATACAGGTGCTAAGTGTTGAAACTTGTGTTACAAAAGATATAGGGCAATTTATATTTGGATTTGAAAATCAGAAAAATTAGACTCATGATTTTTTTCTTCTTTAAGGAAAAACACTTTTCTTGACAGTAGGGAAGGAGATAAAGTTTATGAATGATATATCCTTTTTTATTTTCATATACTGTCTTAAATGCATGAAAAACAGAGGTCATCTTGCCATGAATAAGATTTGGAGAAGATGAGTGTGGTGTCAGTAGGATAATAGAAAAAGAAGAATCAAGTTGCTGATATCATCCTGTTGTATTTATTTTCATTTTGGTTTCAGAGCAACAGAAAAGACCAGCACTTCTTAGGGTTTCATTTTTCTCCCATCTAATTGACAACTACAGAAGAGTCTGAAGAAGTGACTAGGAAACAGAATGCTGGAGAGAAACAAGTCAAAATTGTCAGAAAGAAAGTACCTTTCAGACACATCACAGGCTTCAAGATGACATATTTTCAATTTCATGGCCAAATAGTGAAAGTCAGGCTACAGTGGTGTAGTAACCACAAGTAGGTAGAAGCAACATTTAGTGTGGTGAAAACAGCATTATGTTTTAGCTGAACAATATATGCTGACATAGCCATTACCTTTCCTGTGCATACTCAGGAATAAGTGCTGATAACATCAGAGAGAAACAGACTGCGTGAGCAGATTATGAAAGGGAAGCAGTGGTAAAAGGTGCTGCTGACTCATATTAGGTGTAAAAGCCAATATCCTCTGCTGAGTGACAGGCAGGGAAACTATCACTATCAGGCCAGCTAAATTGCCAGATTATCTGCGGATTTTTTGTATAAGCTTGCATGTCTGGTTGCCAAGACTATTTTACACTTGGCAGAGGAGTTGAAGGAACAGAAAACTCTTTGTCTACATATAAAAGGTGTAAAAGGAGAGAGAAATTTTCCTCTTTTTTTTTTCTTTTTTTTTTTTACTCTAAGAGAACAATACAGTCAATCACTCTTTTGCTGTCATGCCTAGAAAAATGTAACGGGACATTCAATGTGAATATTATTTGAAATGTAAAGGAACAATTCAAAACTCTTCTTATTGTCTCTTGCTCTACAGGGTTATTCTGCAATTATTTTAAGTGATGAATCAGAATTGCCTGGAAGCGAATTTGAAACTTTTGAGACTGTGTAATGAAACCAAAACTCTGAGGATGTGAGAGTCCTGCATCCTAAAAACCAGAAAATATACAGGCTGTATGAATGCAACTTGGTTAAATCTGGCAATCTCTGTTTGAATTCGAAAATCAAATACTTTTAGGTGCTACAATCTACAGCCCAGAGACTCTTTGCTGACAAAATTTTCTGTTTAACTTAAAATAAATGTAATTTTTTAAAGATATAAATTGTTCACAGACATTTTAGGAAAGATAGTGTGTATAATTGTGAGGATTAAGGATGATGTGATTCAATATGAACTATTAAATCACAAAGGCCAGTCGCTGATAATATAAAGACTGCATTGTTTGCAACTAAGAACAGTTTGAAACTAGGACTTTGGTGACTGGAGAGGTTTCTTGTTTCCTGACCTACAGTTTGTTATTTGTTGTCTGCAACAGACTATTATAATCAAATAGACATGCAGAATCTGGGAATGGAAGGGGACATGGTATGGACTTTGACATTTTCTAACTGCTTTTCTGAAAGTCTGTTAGGGAACATTGCTGATAATATGGCTGAGTTAAATTTTTCCACCCTCCGCAAAAATGATTATATTTTTATGAGACAGCATCTAGGAAGGGATGGTATGAAAAATACTCACATTTATGTGCCAACTTTTGAATCTTCTCTTCCTTTTGATGTTTGAAGGAATTGAGTTACTTCACAGGGTTATAAGGGATAGATTATAGGTTCCTCATTTTTGTGTTTGTTTTGTTATTATTAGGCAGATCTGCAATGGCTTCAGGCAAGAGTTTTGTTGCTGAAATTATTGCTACTTTAAGTTTAAAAAAATTTACTTATTTTTTATTTATGAGTGATTATTTTTCTGGGGATATGTATGATTTATACTTAAACATTATCATTTGTTATATATTTCTCTTGTGTGATAAAGCATATCAAACCAACAATAGAAATGCTTAGATATTAAATAAGTTCATAGAATTGGATAACAAATGCTGAAACTGTCATTTTCTATGGCAATTGGATATGCTTATTAACATTTGAATTGTCATAGAATATACAGGTAATCTTTGGAAAAAAACGTTTTTTCTCAAGGAAAAGTAAAATGCTTTCTATGAATTGCATGTTTTAAAATTATTTTAAATTCAAATTTTTAAAGAAGAAATAAAAAAAGAGAAGGGTGTAAAGATAATTTTTGATTTTTTTTTTTTGCAATTAAGTAAAAATTTCTTAAAGGAAAGAGTTGCTCTAGTAGTTCTTTAATTTAAAATTTTTCAGTAAATCTTGTTTCCAAGGTCTTTGCCTACTGAAATTTTCCTTTAAACAATAGAACTAGTGAGATTTCTAAGATAATGATAAGAAATCTGAATTTTCCCTTTTAATTGTGATGAGTTCTTAAATTATAGAGGTTAAATAAAGACTAGGAACTCCTAATGAGGAGGAGGAGGAGTTACATTTGAATTTCTCAATCTGCTGACACCTCATTCTCTTACACTTCACTCTCTTAACTTCACTCTCAAAAGAGCCTGCAACAAATGCTGGAGCACAAGGCCCTTTGCAGATTAGTTGTTGTTTAACATTACTATAATAACTCCACAAAATAAAACTTCTGCTTTTCATTTCTTGTCTCTATTGTTGTCATAGATATTTTATGTAAGTGGAGAGTAGAAATAATAATTTCAAAGATGTATCATATTAGGGCTCTGCTGTCCAGGATTTGATAATTAAAACTTGGGTTACTTTGACAAATGGAGTTTTTTCTTTGCTGACATAGCTTGACACAGACATGCACAGAGCATCACTAGAGCAGGATTACACTTAATGATATCCAGGTTACTCAGAATCCTGGCAATACAGAAAAGGTCTTCTGCACAGATATCATTTCTGTCTCCCACTGTTCACAGGGTGTGGGGTTTTTCTGAGATTTAGAGATTAAAAAAATGCAACATCATAGTTTATTTCACAGGCCTTTCTGACAGACAAGCTCTAAAATTCGGAGGATGTCTCACCACTGTTGAGTGAAAAAAACTGAAAGCAAACATGTCACCACTTTCTCCCATGTTATTCTTCCTGCCACTGTTACTCTATTATTACTAGCAAATGCTTTGTGAAGGTGGTAGAAATCTGGACTCAAAAACAAACACACTCTGGAGACAAACACAAGCATGGAAATTTTAAGAAGTCAGTTCCAAAAGAAGATTTGAAAGTCCTTCTCAAAAGGAATCTCAGGATCACAATCAACTTCATTGAAAAAATGGACTAAAAATAGTTGGTTTTATAGCTTGCAAGTAGATACAAATGTAACTGTTACAGAAGCACTTGCTTCAAATTCTGTTTTTTCCTAAAAGAAGCCTTCTCATTGCATCCTGGTCTTCCCAGCAGCTGAGGTGATGGAGAGAGGAGAGCCCACCCAGAGCTGCAGCAAGGCCATCTGCTCTGTTTCCCCTGATTCAGAATGTGATGGGACAAAGGGGTCACTGCAGCAGGTCACACTGTTCCTGGCAAAAGGAAGGAAAATCAGGTGGGAATGATTTAGAGGTGCAGATAGGCACTGACCATTACAGTCCACTACATGGAACTGCAGTCACAGAGTAGTGACCAGGCACATAACAGATTCATTCTTTTGGGTTTTTTGGCCAGAATATTAGACTAGAAACTTGGCAATCTTTCTTTCCTGTGTGACAAGTGAAAAAGAAATGCAGTGTGCTGGGTTGTTTCGAACCATTGAGCGAGGCAGCTCTGACTCACTCTGTTCTCTCACCTAATGTGCAAACCCCCACTGGCACAGCGCTGCCTTAACCTTGCACTCATGAGAGTCATGCCTTTAACCCACTTTTACTACACTCACTGCCTTGATATTGAAATGCAAAAAAAGAACACAATTTGGACTATTAAAAAACTTCAGTATAAGTTAGACACACTCTATAACCACATAGATCAGGCTACTCCTTGGAGTGTGTAGAGTGATTCTTTTTGTCTCTCAAAAGTTTTCTCACCACTCACTCCATATTCAGTTATGTTTACAGTTCCAAGCAGGATCTCCCAGGATAAAATATAACTTTATACATGTCTAAATGTGTCTGGTCAGGTTCAGAATGACTGGTGGTAAAGACAGATTTCATTCTCATAGCATCTTTTAGTGCTTTTTAAACTTAGGATCAAATCATAATCTTAATTAGGTAAATAGTGAATAACTGGCTTTTTAATTTATTTAGTAGATATATATGTAAATCTCATATTTAAACTGTTTTGTAAAGAAGTGTGATTTTAGAATTCTCCATTACTATGATCACAGAACTTTAAATGTATTCATTTCTCCATAGTTTATCTCTATTGGACTTTTCTGTATCTATATCTCTGCTGTATATGG
>VZTN01009934.1:0-274401 GCA_013400515.1 Erpornis zantholeuca
TCGTTGAAAAGATACGCCGACAGTTAATCTTTATTTTTTTAAAGTTTTTCTTCTATACCTTAATTGATAGACAAATGTGCAAAACGTTACTAGTGTTACTTTCAAATTTGAAAGCTTTTAAAAGTTTAATTGAGCAAACTTTAACCTGAGTTGTTCAAAGTTCCACTGAGAATTGAATTCACTTCAGAGTCTTTATTTATGAATGTAATATGTCTGATTTTCAATTTTAGGCTTCCATTCTTTCAGTCTCATGCAGACAGAAAAACAGTATGTCACAGCTATGCTTCTGTAGAAAGGCAGGTGGTAGTGCTTGTATGTATGATTGGTTTAGACTTTCTTCACAATCCCTTCAAAACCTCAGTAAGAATACGTTATTTAAATAATTAGTTGTGACATTTAAATTTTGCAAGTGTCTTTGTACAGAGTATAACATTCTGGATGTCTGAGCCAGCACAATGAGAGAACCTGTGAACTTGATTTTCATAACATGCTAAATGAAAAGCAGTGAAACCAGTCTTCAGATAAACCAAAAAATGTTTTACTGTGAGCAGTGGATGCAGTAATGTTGAAAGGATTGGCTTAAGATTTGGTGAATCATTTTTCATTTTTCCTTCCTCCCCAATCCTCCANTAAAAAATACACTTTTATTTCTCCTTTCTACATGTAATTTGATTACTTACTGAGTGCAGTGGCTTCAAAGTTAATATTTTACTAATTTCAAGACAAAATTTCTTTTACCTGGTAAAGTAACCTAGTCTGTGTGTAAAGATATCCACCTAAAGAAACGAAGGTGGGGTTGCAGCATGTTAACTTAGTCTAGCAGCTTTATTGTATCCAAAGGCAGCATTTTATCTAGCAGAACTGACACTGGGTGCAGAAGTGTGTATAGTGTGAGATTGCTAGCTCTTGAAAAATCTGAGCTGTAGCATTATTATCTAAATTTAATGTGAATTAATACATCTCTGTGAAAACCATGTCCCTAAATCCTTAAATCATGTGGATTTAAGGATTTAGAATTTCAGGGTGACTTAAGTTACTTCACAGCTGATTAAAAACTCCCAAAACAGACCCAAACACAAAAAGGTAATTGTTCTGAATTTATTTTGTTGCCATGTAGTGGTCAAATAAAATAGAATAAGAGGAGTGCTCTGACCTTGATATCTTGCAAACATTGTCTGCATGTGCAATTTCAAGATGTTTCTTTTGTCTCTTTAGATGATATTTTGAATACAAATAAGAAACTTTAGGACTGGGAAACTGCCCAGTCATCATAAATTTAAATATAGAAGAGAGCTGTTTAAGCTTAGTATTGCTCTAAATAATTAACTCTTTAGATCTCTTTTTTTTTCCTTGTTTTTCCATTTATAAATGATTTAAATAGAAACAGTAAAAGATAGAACAAAAAATTAAAAGTATAAATCAAAATTAAATACTTGATATACATACCTATTTATTTTACATCAGGATGGGGAAGGCATGAGTTACCTGGCAAAGAACAATAACTCATGTTAGCTGAAAAGGGCTGGTTTCCAATAACCATTAACACAGCTGTGGTCCACCAATTCTGGTCTCTGGAATCATGTGACTTAAAGAAGTTTGTGGTAAATGTTTTGATGGAAGAACTTGTGTCATTAAGCCAGTTTACTTTTCAAAGGCAGTTTGATGTATGAGGTATATCTGTATACCAGCTCCATTCATTTTTCCTTGAAAAGCAGAACGTTTCCTGCCAGCGCTGCTNTTGAAAAGCAGAGCATTTCCTGCCAGCACTGCCTGACAGTGGCAGTACAGACCCTGAAAATGTCAAACCTCTAGTAGTTTATTCATATGCATAAATTACTAGCATCTTTTAATTTCCAATTATATGCTTTGACAATTTCAAGTACCTGTTGTTTGAAGGAAAAAAAATTATCTTGTGTACTGAAAAGGGAGGCATAGATTTAAAAGTAAAATAATGTTCGATTTACTTGCTGACTTGTTCTTCTGCCACATATTTGCTCAATGATCTGAACTAATTTACTCATACAATTTCAAGCATAATACATGTGCAGCATATTTGCTTCTGTAAGAGAGGGTTCAGGAAAAAACAAGCAGTCTTGAGGTTTTGGCAGTTGCATGTTGGAAAGTAACCCTGTGTTTTGGATGTTTTGCTACTTAGGAAATTGTATTTATTCTCTAATAATGTAATTTTGCCATATTTAAATTTTGGCATTACATAAAGAGAGTGCTATATATTTTGAAGATCTTGTTATTTTCTTTCATTTTCATATAGGAACAATCAGTTTTTTGTTATGTTAATGCTCTAGATTAATTGTTTTTGTATGGTCCTACTTGAAGACTGAGGTTTCACAATGTGGAAATTTTGGGAGATTTTTCTGGCAATTTCAGTGTCATAGTAGTAAGCAACTTAAAAAGGAAGCTTATGCATGTGGGAGTCAGAAAAGTATAAATCAAGTCTTTAGAACATGAGATGACTAAAGTGCTGTATTCACTTTGAAATGTAAATTGCCCAGGAGCTGTTAGCGTAAATAAAAAAATAGAAAGATTAGATGCTTGCTTCTTTTCAGATCTCTTTATGAATTTTTATGTGGGAAGCTCTAGAAATTAATATTTCAGATGAGTATTGTTTACATAATTGCCTAGATTGTTGGTTTTCCACACTGAATAAAGTAGCATGCTGAAGAGTTGCTTACATTTTTGAACTTCAGTCTGCAGGAAGTCATTGAGGCAAAGAGGCTCGAGCTCTTCCTTGAAATGGAAAGAAAAGAAGAGGAGATTAAGCAACGATTTGTGCAGAGAGTGAACGAGAAAGCAGCAATGTTGGAAGAGGCAGAGCAACAGGCAAGCATGCCTGTCTGTCTTGAGTTTGTTTTCTGAGATTTGGAACAGCTAAGTTCTTAACAAAATCACTGGTTGATATTTATAATTTTCTTATATTTTGAGGACAGTAATGCTTTAAATCAAAAGCAGTTTAATTACACAGGTTGATCAGATTAGCAGATTGATTAGACTCCAGCAAAAAAGAGAATATGTTTTATGAGGAGTAGCTGAGGGAACTGGGGTTGTTTAGCCTGAGGTAAAGACGGCTCAGGGGAGACTTTATGCTCTCTACAACTACCTGAAAGGAGTAGTGTAGTGAGTTTGGGGTTTGTCTTTTCTCCCAAGTGATAAGTGACAAGATGAGAAGAAATGGACTGAAGGTTGTGTCATGGGAGGTTTAGACTGAATACTAGGAAAATCATCTTCACTGAAAGGGTTATTAATTGTTGGAGAACAGGCTGCCCAGGGAAGTGGTGGGTCACCATGCCTGAAGGTATTTAAAAGATGTGTAGATGTGGCACTTGAGGACATGGTGTAGTGGTGGAATGGTTTTGTTTCTTTGTCTTCTCTAGCAGTGTGCTGAGAAACATTGGTATGCCATTACAACAAAGTAGGTGCTTTTTGTGCATAGATTGCTCTGTAAAAAACAAGATTATAGAGAAAAATGACATGTGTGGTTTTCCAGAGTGGGCCATGTGTGTTTGCCTGACTTCCAGATTCCGTTACTAAATCTTATCTCAACCCTCATGCTGAGAGGTTTGAAAGTGTATGTGTCTGGTATTCTCCTGGTTTGTTTTGGTTCTGGTTTTAAAATCTCGTCTATTCCAAGCTGCCTTAAGATTATTTGAAGATGGGGAATATTTCTTGGCTATGTTGTTGAAGATTTAGCCCTGTCAAGCTGGACTAGCAAGATAGGATGTTCTCATCTACTTTCTGCCAAATACTTATCATGGTCATGTGTATTTATATTCAAACATGGGTTTAACTGAAATTGGAAACCTGTATATTTTTATTAACTTTCTTTTCTGTACCTCAGTCTCCCAGCAAAGCTGTAGCAGTTTTTCTGAGGTGTTTGGGTGCATGTTTTAAATAAGAAGGCAGCTTAATATTTGTTTTCTAACTCTATTAAGACCCCAGGCTACTTATGGAGAAGAAAAAGTCAGATTCAGTCCTTCTCAGTATGAGGCTGTCCAATTGGTAAAATGCTTAGCCATGTTCAAAGCAGCTTCAGCAAGGTCTTACACAGTATCTGTGCTATCCTTTGATATTTTCCTTCTGTGATTTATACCAAGTAGTTTGTGAGCTCTGCGTATTGCAAAATTATGGATATTGGTTTTCCAACTTACTGATATGGGAAAGTGATTGTGCATTCACTCCTAAAGAACATTTGTCACGTACTCTTGCTGCTGTATTTGTATCTGGAAACTAAAGAAAACCAGGAGTTTCTGTTGTACTTTTTCACATCCTTCATTTAGGGGAAACTTGTAGGTGCACCTATACAATTTGTCAGCTCTGCTTCACACAACAGGCATACTGTTACATTTACAGTCTTAGTTAATTCTTAGTTTCTTTGCAAAAGCAGGATTCTAGGATAATTTGTGTGTAGGAAATGAGGAGATGAGGAAGGATGAAGTACCCTTTTGTTGTCACACACAACTTTGCAGAAGGTTTAAACTGGTTGAAATACATCTGGAAACTGAAATGGATTCATATGTCAAAAAAATGCAATTGAAGAACAATTACTACACAAAAGTAGTTAGCTTCCTGCAGCTCACCATTAACTCCCCAACTGAACTTACTCTATGTACTTATTAATATTTAAATTTGATCAATATACACTTTCCCACTTGATTTTAGGGAACTGTATTCTAATTGACACATCTTGATTTTATCTGTCTGTTGATAATTGGTTCATCTCTAAAAGCCTCCATATTTTTGATATAATAAAGGTACAGTAAAATGTAGTAGGAAATCTAGTATTCACTTAGTGCCTCCCATGTTTTCCACTTGTACTTGGAGTGTAATAGCCTGGATCCTGAGAACAGTCTGATAAAAGTTATTCTTTTTCTGTATTGCTGTTTTTTAGTCAACAGTTTGGGGAAATAATTGCAATTTCTTATGACTGTTAACAAAAGTTGAGATGGGTTTTACTGTTAGTTTGCAGAGGGTTTTTATATTGTGATATCACCACCTTGTGTTTCTAGTTGGAAATGTTATTTTTTTGTGCTTTCTTTAAATAGATACTGACTAAATTTGATCATCTTATGCGAATGCATCAAGAAGAGGAGCTGAAATTAGGGGAAAAGAAAAAAATTCTAGAAGACGAAATAGCTGAGTTTATTGAGAAGAAAGCTGTCCCTGAATTGATTCAGTCACAAGTGTCTGTCTCTACCCCTGTTGTTAGTTTGAAGACACAAGGACTGCAAAAAGTAAGTGCTGATGCTGGTCATCAGAGGCAGCAATAAAAAGATTCTTCACATTCACTTTTATAACTCAAATTTCAGTAATCTTTTAGAGAGGACAGAAGCGTGCTCCTATTCTTTGATAAAAATAAGTGTGTAAAATACCCTCATGCTTGGATTTACTTTTAGAGTAATTGCTGTATGTTCTATGAGCGTTGTTTTATCTTTCTTTTCTTTTTTCCATGAAAGAACCAAGATTTTCAACTTGAAGTCCAATGCTTTCATGTCAGAGATGAAGGAAGTATGAATGTTGGAGAACAGAGCGAGAGGGAGAGTGATAAGGAGGAGTTAGAGAGAGAAATTCACCCAGGGAATTCCAGGCATAGTATTTGATTGCAACACTCAGGTTTTGAATGTAGGATATGTTAGTAGTTTTATGAAGTGATCCAACTGCTGTTGTCCCATATTAGATGTCTTCCTTGTACAGAGTTTTGAGAGATGAGATTGAAAAAATACACGAAGTACAAAATATGACCCAGTAAAGATTTCACTTTCTTCCCACCCAACCACTTCTTTCTTTCACCACTCTCAACAGAAAAACTTGAATAATGTGAAAATTCAGAAATACATTAAAAAGTATAGAATACTACATGCCCAGAATAACATGCCCAACTGATTTGTATAAAAACTATTGAATTAAATACTCACATATTAAATTAAATTTACTTAAATGTTTTTCTCCTCCAAACCCAGAAATCAGTTAACTTACTCATTTTCTTTCCTCATAGCTTACAAATTTACTGCAGATAACATTTTGTTAATTAATAACTTCCTGCAGTTCAAAACAGATTTCTTGGTTCTGAATTTATTTATAACTGCTAGCTTCTGAAGAATTTTAAAAGCTAGATTGGTGCACTTATTTTCAGAGATATCATCAAGCTTTGACATTTTTGGGGTGTATGGTAGAAGCCTAATTTGGCCAAAGTTTATTGCATTTCAATTAAGGTTACCAAATTCCTTTACCTTGATTACTTTTTTTCTGGATTTATGTATGAAAGTGTAATTCTTGGTAACAGAAGTCATTATCTGCACTACTATGAGTAACTGTCAACTTCAGAAAATTTTTAGATTTGTTTCTTCTGGTTTAGTTTCATTTTTTCAGAATATGTTAAATTTATATGCTTGCTGTGGTTTTTCAGTTCCAGCTTCATGTAATACTGATGACAGAAGACACAATACTGATAATTTCTCTTGGGGAAGCAATGATTCATGGTGTGCTTTTGAAGGTATAGGAGTTTCTGTTTCTTAATAAAATGTTTGGCAAATATCTTTTGTTGCTGCAAAAGAATAGTTTTTAAGCATGATCTGTACACACACAGTGTGTTGGTTACTGTCATTGTCATTACAGGCTTTCTGTTACAGCTCTGCCTTGATATGTATTTGCCTTACATAAATGGGGACAGATTGCTTTAATTTTAAATGAATTGTGCCAAAGAAGGTGTCCCTGGCATAAACAGTTTGATTCAGACTGTGAATGGTATAGAGCAAAAGTATTCAGGGAAGATGTCCACTACAGGCTTGCTAAAGAGTTCTTTTCAAATGGTGGTGTTTATTAGTTTAATACAACTGTTAACATGAAACATTGACTGATTCTGCTGACAAATTTTTGTTTGTAGGCTTTTAGGTACAAACAGTATTCTGATTTTCAGATACAGTCTTTCTAATCAAAATTTACTGAGATATTTTTGCAGTGCTATGCTGTTGCAGGATAGTTTATCTGATACTACTAACTCAGTATGGAAAGTACCTATTTTTCTTGTTTGCAAGTGTGGTATTCAGTTACAGTTGAAGATGTACAAAAACAATTAACTGTGAAAGCTCCAGGTTGGTTAAAACAAGTTCTAAGTGCTTTGTATGTTTTCAGTAGCCAGAATAACTAATGGGAAACTGTAGGAGGTACAGTTCAGTGGAGTTGTGTTGTGTGACTGTTTAAAAATGAAATGCTAACTTGACAGAAATAAAATAGATTGATTTTGTTTAAGTGTTACTCTTGTTCTGCTTCCTCTCCCTCATGTATTACTAAAAATGAGTAAGATTTCACATTTAACAGAAGAAGATAAAGGTTTTACATCTGTTTTAAATATCTTAAGTAATTTATTGATTGCAAAAACTACATGGTTTCTGTGAACTGTACCAGAAAGGGCAGTGTGACTTGTGATATATTTGCCATATACCACTGTCCATTTAGTAATAGAATATCTCATGTTGGAAGAAAACCATAAGGAGTTGGAAAAGACCATTAAGGTTCATTGACTCCAGCACTCTGCTCCTTGCAGGACTACGAGAAAATCCAAACTTTCTCAGCCTATCTTTGTAGGGTGTCCTGGTTAGAGACAAGTGCTACAGTCCCCTTATTAACTTCGTGGCCCTCCTTTGGACTTGCTCCAACAGTTCCATGTTCCATCCAGAGCTGGATGCAGGACTCCAGGTGGACTCTCACAAGAGCAGAATAGAGGAGCAGAATCCCCTCCCTCGCCCTGCTTGGGATGCAACTCAGGACATGATTGGCTTTCTGAGCTGTGAGTGCACATTGCCTGCTCATGTTGAATTTTTATGAGCCATCATCCCAAAGTCCTGCAGGGCTGTTCTCAATCAATTCCCTGCCCAACCTGTACATAAAAGATTGCTTTCCTTCAGTAGCAGTGAGAAGGAATAGATGTTGAGACATAAACCCTTCCTTGACCAGGAAAGGGTCAAACTGCTAATTTAATCATCTCTACAGGCAGAACAGGCTGTAACATAGGAGGAAAGGGTTAAGAGGGGACACTCACTTAGCCCACACACTCAGCCAACATATGACTTTGCTCAGGAGAAGAAAATGGGGCAGGGCCATGGCCTGTCATTGCTCCTTCCTTAGCAAAATGTAGCTTGATGAAAGACTATTTTTTGTTTGACTTTGTATCATTGACTGGCCTATTTGCATCTGTTGAATTAGAAAGAAGGGATATGCCTTCCTTAAAGGAGGTAACAGCCAATTGAAAAGAAAGAGATGTTTTTTAAAGTGATTTGGAAGTGCTATCAAGTGATCTTGAACAGAATGTAATAATAATTGAGTGATGTGTATTGTCAGCACTCAGTTACCTCTGAGTGTGCTATCCCAGCTGCTCTGATGTTAGTTAGCTTGAGCACAGCTCTTCATGAGTGTTCCAAAACTGCATCAAAAGACAGATTTAGCTGTCTGTAGTCTGGCCACTTTGCAGAGGATGAAGACTGAGAATAGTTAAGTACTGTTTGACCTAGATAGCTCTGTGCCTGGCTGGTGCTAGAGGATGTGCTGTGCTTTGACAGCTGGGAACCATGAGCAGGGCTGTATGGCACCACATGTCTTGGTCAGATGGGTTTCTGTGCACTTGCACGTGCCAGCCCTGCAGAACTCGGCAGCAAAACAAAAGTGGTGCAGGCACCTGTGCAAGTCTTTGGAACAGGTGACAGTCCAAGGTGAGTTGTTCAGTTGTAGCACAAAGTGAGAGAGCTGGTGGGCTTTCCTTTTGTTTCCTTATATTCATTTAAATAGTGGAGAATCATCTGTAAGTGGGGGGAATTTCATTGTTGTTTTATTTAAGTTTGCTTAAAGATGAGATTCCAGGTAAGTGCACAAGGGCACATCAGAGCTTGACAGTCAAATGCAATTCAAAGAATTACAAAGTAGCAACTAACAATATTTTCTGAAAATGGAGAATTAATAGTGGTGGTAAATAAAAACATATATGTCTCCTTGTGGTTTATATTAGCCATGTGGTTGTGAATTGAACACTTCAGAGAGGTTTATCCTGCATGTGAAATGGTTTCAGGACCACTTATTAAGGTTTTTTATTGTTACAGTACCTTCTGCAAGGGGGTGCTGCAAGAATATTTAGACCCTTAACAAATTGGAAGGATTTGGTTGTTTTGGATCCTTTTCTTAGGTTATTTTCCATATATATTTTGTATATTTATTCACAACTGTATCTTTAAAGTTACTTTGCCAGTAACAAGACACAGCCAGTAAGTAGTTTTATCTTAAATCTCCCTGCCAGGTTGGGCTCAAAGAGTTGTAGTAAATGGCATTACCAAGCTGGCAGCCAGTCACCCCAAGGCTCAGTTTTAGGGTCAGTGCTCTCTAATGATTTTATAAATGAACTGTACATAGGAGTTGAATGTGCATTTAGGAAGTTTACTGATGATACTAAATTAGGGAAGCTGTGGACCCCCTCTGGGATAGAGAGGCCTTACAGAGACATCTGGATAGGCTACAGAGCTGTGCAGTCCCCAGCTGATCAAAATTTAACAGGAGCGAGTGCCAGAAACTCAGAGGAAGTTCAGATTGAACATCAGGAAAAGACTTTTTACTGGGAGGGTGGTTGGAACAGGCCCTCCAGGACAGTGGTTACAGCACCAAGCCTGTCAGAGTTCAAGAAGCATCTGGAATATGCTCTTAGTCATATGGTTTAGTTTTAGGTAGTCCTGCAAGGAGCAGAGTTGGTCTCAGTCCTTATGGGTCCCTTCCAACTTGAGATATTCCGTGATTCTATGATTTTAAGTTATGGAAACACAAGCCTTTTGTAACAGCAGAAACATAATATTTATGTAGAAAGGAAAATACTCAAAAATTAGTATTTTTCAAGACCTTTGTGAAGACTTCTGTAATTCACATTCAGTGAATCACTGCAAAAAGTAATGTAGTTTAATTCATGGATGGGTAAAATATCCAACTGGATTTTTATGAAGTACTGAGGCATCTACTTCTCCACGTTTCCTTTAATAAATGTACTTTTTAAAATCCAGACGCTAGCATCAGGGCAGCAAAGCGCCGGTAGTTAAATATGGATACTTGCAGGATTTTAAACCAGAAAAAAAGAAAGCTTCAAGAGGATGTTCGCTAGGGTGCGCTCGAAGCACATGGCTTTCGCTTTTGGGGAGAGGACTGTGGCACTGAGCAGCTGTGTCCTGGCCCTGAACAGCCTCCTCTAGTTAATCCTGCTTCAGTCGGGGGGTTGGAGTAGGTGGGCTCAAGAGGCCCCTTCCGACTTCAGCAATTCTGTTATTCTCTAGCTCATTTATCATGAACAATTTCTTTTCTTCGAATATTAAGAAAATATTAACTGATTTTCTGTAGCAACAAGGGTGTAAGCACAGAAGGCAGCATAAAAGTAAGTGCTGTGAGAGTTCTGAGCTGATGTGGTTGATTATGTCCTAGGCCATTAAAATGCTGGGATAAGTATTTATAGTTTGAAAACCTAAGAGTACAATTGCAACTCCTTCTGAGACAAAATATTTTTAAATGACTTCCTAGAAAGGTGTGAGAAAATAGCATATTTTTCTTGTTGAGAAGTACAAATGAGATGGGTCAGGATGGTTTTTGGGTGACTATCCTTTGAGCCTTAGACTTTCTGAAAAAGTGTTTTTATGGAGCTACACAAATGTCTTTTGGCAACAGATCTCTAAGTACTCTTTATTTTGGGGGTACCTGTACTTATGATCATTAAGGAATGATCTCTATGGGCAAATCAATGTATCACAGTTTATATGTGCAATTTTCCTAAACAAGAAGCCCACCAAACCAATGATTTCAAAATTAAATTCTGGCTTCCAACAGAAATTCACCTTTCTCTGATTTTCATATTGAAGTGTGAAGGATTTTGATGTATTCCTATTCATATATACAAATCCATACATTTATTTTTTAAGTGCACATAGAGAGATGTATCTCACACCCACTGGCGCCTACGGATATATAGACCACTCACAGCAAGTGACAGACTTAGCTAAGAGTGGTCCTTGGGCTGTGTGATTCCTGATCAGTTCAAGAGACTATTTCACTGCTTAACACTTGGTCTGGATGCCTGCCTGCAGTTTCCACATTCCCTTGTGCTGGGAGTTGGAAATCTTTACTACCCCATTAGTCCACATGCTTTTGGGGGGGCTGATCGTTCCTGCTGAGAAGAGATGCCAAGGCAGAGCTCTCTGCAGATTTTACACCTCTGTCCTCAGAGTGGAAATGTGGACATACTCCCTCCTCTGGAAGATGTTAACTCCTTCATCCAAGGCTTATAGGAAGCAGACTCCTAGTCATCACCCCTTTGGAGAGAAGAGAAAATAAATAGCATGTTTAGAAAGAGGATGAGAAGGTGCTGGTGTTTTCTCAGCTGTTTTTCATGGCTTCTACTTTGGTTTCATTGGTAAGTTTGGGGAAATCCAGAGACTGACTTCCATTCCCAGTTGTGCTGGCAGTGTGAAGGTGCTCATTCTTTTTAGCTTCTAGGGAAACAACGATCTCAGTGCATTTTGGCCTATCCAGCTGACCAGGTGTGTGAGCAGCCAGGCAGACAGGACACACAGAACTCTGTCACAGCCTTTCCTCAACACTTGTTACCCCCATCACATCATGAAGTGTGACAGGACTCATTTGACTTGCAGGCTCTGGTGAAAAATTCATACCAGGTACCATCTAGAAACACAGCAGGCAGTACTGATGCACTGTGCAGAGGAATGCAAAATACAAGTGCTGGTGTACGGCTGTGTTCACAGTAGATGAATGACATCCAGGCTTTTGCCCCAAGGTCAAATCAATATGTACCCCTAATAATTTAAAATGTACAAATGTGCAGTGCGAATACCTACATGTGAGAAATAATTCCATTGCCTGTCCTGGTGGGGTTTGAGATTGGCATGTGCATTTTGTCTCCAAAGTTACAGAAATTCTTTCTGCCTAAGCTAACTTCTCAAGGGAAAAAATCTCTTAGGCAAGTTAGACTATCTTCTGAGTGCTTCTCAATCTTCACTGTATTTATTCTCACAAAATACACTAACAAGTTAAAAGATACTGCACTGGAAAATGAGATCCACAGTGGGTAGGGCTCAGATTTTTAAGCATATTTAGATTTTTTTTTTTTGCACCCACTCCATAAAAATGTGCCATGGAAATAAATGCATCATATTTTTTAATGTGTAGTTACAGTCTCACAGGAAATCTGTGGTGGACTAGGTAGTTGGGCTACCATCCTTTGCTGGTACAAAGCACAAGCCTCTGCTCCCTGAACGTGTACATAGATCTCAATCCTACTGTTTTTTTGACTGATAAATAAAACAGAAGAGCTTTTGTGAAGAGCGATCTATGTAAAGAGGATAATGCATTCTAAGTTGTGACTACTTTGGGTTAGGTTTATATGAGACCTTGGTTTCCCTAAATACAAAATTTCAATACTTTATGCTGTTGCATCTTGATTTCCCAGCCACTTGGGTTTTAGAGAGGAACTCGCATACATGTTTAACATCTCCAAAACCATACTGGGTTTCCTGAAGGAATGTGGTCCATGGTGTGGACCTGAACTGTCTGAGTATGTCCTCGTCAGAGGAGAGGCTTCCCTAATACATAATTTATCCAGAGTTGTCAGTCCATCTTGCTGGCCCTTTCCAGCCTCATTTAGATGGTAAAGTATGCATTGATTGTGAAAGAAAAAAACAAAATTTCCCAGTTTAAGTTCATGTCAGATTTTGCTCATTGCTCCAGTATGAATAGAGTTTCTCAAAGATTCCTTAGCCTGGTAGACAAGCTCATTGTCTGAAATATGAGAAAGCTCAATTCAAATCCATTCTCCAAGTTTGGCAGAGGAAGGGGCTGGGTTTAAAACTCTTCACACTCTGAAATAATTTGTGAATGTATTTCCTGTCGTTTCCTACAGGGCAGGGCTTTCTCTGGTTGCTGAGTGACAGTGATCTTTGGGAAGGCAGATGTTTAATGTGTGACTTCTTGGAGTCTCTGGAGTCATCAGAAGTTAAAAAAAAAAAAAAAAGAAAAACCACTTTTAACAAACTCCATGCCAAACTTCTGTTTCTGGCAAGGCAGCACTCTGGCCCTGGGTACTGGTGCTTGCCAAAAAGTCCTTTGTAGCCTCCTGTCTTGATCAGACCCCAGGCTCATCCCTGACCTCACTGGTCTGGCTTTGGTGGGGCTAGAAATAGTTCAGGTTATGAATCCAACCATTGAAAATATGATCACAGAAACTAAAGATCACAATAACCTGAGGGCACTGCTGATGATATTATTGATCAGTGAAATGTAATTATGGTGGGTGGCACAGCAGATTGCCCCAGTAAGGGCTCCATGTCAGTTGTGTGTTTTGAATGTGCTGTTCTGTGCCTGCGAGGTCAGGAGTGTTCCTCGAGAGTTTATGGGATGATATAATAGAGGTTGTGTATTGGCAGGTCTTACTGGATCAATAAGTAAAGATACTGCATTGCAAGCTGAGAATTAACAATTGCTGCAAAGAGTTGGCAGAGGTTGCTGTCACTTCAAGTAGGCAAATAAAGGAATTACAGCCTAATACAACTGTTGCTAAAAGCTGTGTTTGGAAATTTGCCTGGATAGGATGTTTAAAAAAAGCCAATACAATCCTTACATGCTTCTAAAAGATTATTTACAGCTTTAAAATTTTTATAAGGTGCAGTAATACAAATGTCATATCTCAGAATATAATACCTGAAGCAATAAATTCTCTACCCTCTAACAGAAAGACAAAACCTCCCTGCAGAAGATTCTGGGCCCTGCCTTGTGCAGCCTGGGAGGCTGCAGGTGCATTGGTGAGTTTAACTGGATAGGAAAAAGAAAGTATTTGCTGTTTGATTTGAAATGAACTTGAAATGTACTAAAAATGGCAAGCAGCCCATTCAAAACTGCAGAGGAATTTACAGATGTGTGTGATTTCAAATAAATTCATTTTACTCTGGTAAGCATTCAGTCAAGACTACACAAATACTACAAAATTATCCCTAATCTTGTAACTATGGCATATATAAAAGAAAAAGCAACTGAAGTGTCCTCTGGACATATATTTTTGTATCATCCTTAATCTGCTCACCTTCAATAGTTAATGACTTACTAAAAGGATTCTTCAAATAAAATGTTTTCATGTAGCTGCACAGAAGTAAAACAGATACGAGACTCAGGACTTCTGTTTTTTGAAAAAAAAATCTGTTTGCAGGAAAGACTGTTTTTTTAAAAATACTACAATTGTCTTGGAAATGTAATCTCTTTGAAATCAGGGGGAAAATGTATGTTGTGGTTGCTGCGAGTCTGTGTTTCTCTGGATGTTCTATTTGGTAAATTTTGGGTTTATTTCTTCTCTTTCTATTTTAAAAGCCATTTTGTGGAAGGTGCCAGTGAGGGGTGCTATGTGATCACCCCAGAGAGAATGGAGCATCTGAATCTGTGTCCTGCTGCCAGCCAAAAATTATGTTTAAGCATAAAAACAAACCCCCAAGTAAAGGAAAGCTGTGAAAGCCTCACTTTATAAAGCAAAAATTATAGGATTGTCAGGATTTTACTCTTCAGAAGCAGCCAGAATGGAAATCCTCAGGCAGCTTGTACTCCATGGAAGTGGAGTGGCAGCAGCGAGGGATGTAAATAGCTGGCTGGCCAGGGATGAAGCGTTCAGCATGAGCAACCCGGGGGCTGGGGTGGGCATGGCAGGATAGTTGGGAGAATCCTGACCTTCCCAAGTTGGGGGTTTTCATACAGTATATTCTAGCCCTTGGATGCGGAAGGCTCTTGAGATTTTTGTCTCATCTTAGTTGTCAAACACACCAGGGATTATTTTGATTTAAACCAGTTTAACAGTGTATTTTATCATTGCATGCTTTATTTTCTTTAATTCTAGACATAACAGCATATCCTTCCTCTTTCATCTTAGCTGCTTGCTCTCTAAATCTGGTGAAGGTTCTCAGCCTTAAAGCTGAATATGTGCATTACCTAGGTTCAAAAGAATGTTCTTTGGTAATGTACTCAGTGGTTTGCATCCAAAAAATACCCTTCAAAGTGAAAACTGCACAGCTGATGTCCCTGTCCTGCTGTGTTGACACTGGAGCTGGAAGGCACCTTGGCTCTGTCAGGCACTGTGCAGATGCTCACTGCTTCCTGTGGTGTCTGAGGATGGGTTTGGAACTAGATCAAAGTAGAGTTTAAAAGTGC
This sequence comes from Erpornis zantholeuca, assembly GCA_013400515.1. Classification (NCBI taxonomy): domain Eukaryota; kingdom Metazoa; phylum Chordata; class Aves; order Passeriformes; family Timaliidae; genus Erpornis; species Erpornis zantholeuca. Next base: position 15,226 of record VZTN01009934.1, read on the forward strand.
AGCTATAACCAGGTAAGACAACAGAAAACTCCCTATTTAGAAGAAAGAACTTCCATCTTGGATTTCTGAGGTGACTTCTTTTGGAGTTAGAGTGGGTGATGTCTGATCCTCTTAAGGAGGTGCAGTAGGACAGGAATAGTTCTGTTGCAGTGAATGTTAGAGACCATGGAAGAAGTTTACCAGCTGAGATTCAGCAGTGGCAGGAGCAGTATTTTCTCTTTCTGTCAAAGGGAATGCTTGAGTCCTGGCTCTTACAGAACCCTGAAGAGAATGCTTTTCTTCTTCTTTCTGAACAAAACCCAGTGAAATAAAACGTAATTTCATTTCATTCTGCACAAATGGCTCCTCTGGACAAAATGAAACATTTTGTTCTCTGGCACAAGAGGGTCAGTGTGGTCTCAACACTCATCTGCTGCGTGAAGTTTATCCTTCAAACTGCCAGACAGGATTTGTTCTGGGCTCGTGTGTCAATGCCTTGGGCATCCTGATGATGCTGTGGGGTGAACAGGATCTGGACTAGGCAGCAAGGGACACTGCTCATGCCAGGTGGTCTGCAGGATAGCTGAGCCTTGGCCTTGCTAGGTGGCTGGAGGAACCTCCTCAGAGCCTGATGGAATATGTCTGTCTTCACTAGGGAAGAAATGAAGGCTGTCACTACCCCTTTGCTCTTCAAATAAATTCCTGGATTGCTCAGCTCATGGTAGCAGGGGAGGGGCTGATTTTAAAAGGATGTATTTACCTTTGGGCTAATTTTCAAAAAAAATTTGGGAATTAAACCCAATTTTTTTAGCAAAGAGAAAAATTATCTGTGTCTCTTTCTCTGTTGGTTCCCATTCCAGCACCAGCTTGCTTTTTCTTTCCATGCCTCCTTGTTATTTCTTTTGTAGGTCATAAGGGTCTTATCCCCTTGCCTTAGTGTCTGCAGCCTGCCAGGGAGCTGCTGGCAGCAGGGCTGATGCAGCTGTACAATCTGCCCGGGAGGGATGGGACTCTTCCCTGGGAATGCAGTGCAGGCACATGATGATTAACAGCAAGCTTTTGGTTCACATGATGCAGACTGGACAAGAAGTAACATTTACCATCCTTTTGCAAATGTTTTGAACACAAGAGCTTGCCGAGTCCTGCTTGGGAGGGTTTGCTCATTATTTATCAAATCACTACTTTTTTAGGCACTGCTGCACAGTCTGTCACCTCTGCAGCACAGGACCGTGTGCCATGGAAGGAAAGCAGCAGGAGGGAGGAAGCTCTGCAGTGCTGGTGGCACCCTTCGGGGGGCACCTGACTGCGATGGAGCTGCCTGTGGCCCCTTGCACCATGGTTCTTAACAAGGCAGAGGCTCTTGCCTGGGGGCAGGGAGGGATTTCTGCATCCTTCCCCACAGACAGTGCTATCCCAGGATTGACTGTGTGGAAATTAAATATGGATCTCGGTGTCCTTAAAACTGCAATATGACCCCAAGCTTGTAGTGCTGTGTAATTCCCACTGAGAAAAGCTCATCCAGGCTCCTATTTGCTCTCTTTCACTCATGCACATGCTCATTCTTCATCTCTTGCTTTGCAGGTATATATTAGCCCTTGCTTTCTGGTGCCTCCGCGATGAAATGTCTCTGCATTTGATTATTTTCCCCAGCAATATTGGCTTGCACCTTCTCCAGGATATCCTTCTGTCAGGCTTTGCCTGTGCAGGGTTTGTAAACATTTCAGGCCCTCTTGTATCATTTCTCTGTGCACACTTGTGGCTCTAACACCTCCTGGCTCCATATTGTCTCCAAATGCAGCATGCTCTTTCCTATGAAGACTAATGAGAAGACATCAGCTTGACATCAGCTGGGATGTGTGCCAAGACACGTGCTCCCCACTAGGCTGCTCTTCTGCCGTGTACCCTGAAGGAATGAAGCAGTGACAAGCCAGTGGGTGCCTCCCTGCCTGCCAGGCAAGGGTGTGAGGCTGTGCCTTGTGCTCCTGGTGATGAGCGTGGCACAGCTGGCTCAGCTCCGAGCGGCTGGGTGGGCATTCAGGCTGGGCCATCTGCGTGCCACTGGTGTGCAAAGCTGGGTTAGCCCTGATGGGACACCTGAGGAGTGGGGGTTCTCCAACCCCTCCTGACCCAGCCTGAAACTGTGATGCAGTGGGTAGACAGCTCTGCTGGAACTGTTGGTATCAGAGAGAGCTTTTAGCCTTTGCTGGTGCCTGGAGATTCCAGACTACCTGTATGAGAGTGTATTTATTTAGTGGCATGGCATCAGCCTGGCCAGGGACACTTACCACAAAGCCTCAATGTTTAAAACGTTACAGTGGAAGAAGTTGTAGTGTGGAGAGGGGTTAAGCTTGGGATTTAAACCTTCTTCCCTGCTCTTCCCTGGCTGAGGTCACTTGTTTTGTTCAGCCTAGAGAAGAGGAGGCTGAGGGAAGACCTCATAGCTTCCTGTAGCTTCTTCACAAGGGGAAGCAGAGGAGCAAGAGCCGATCTCTCCTCTCTGGTGACCAGTGACAGGACCTAAGGGAATGGCCTGAAATTGTGTCAGGGAAGGTTTCGGTTGGATATTAGAAAAAGGTTCTTTACCCAGAGGGTGGTTGGGCACTGGAACAGACTCTCCAGGGAAGTGGTCACAGTGCCAGCCTGACAGTTCAAGAAGCATTTGGACAACAGTTTGAGGCACATGGTGTCATTCTTGGGCTGTCCTGTGCGGGGCCAGGAGGAGGATTTGATGATCCCTATGGGTCTCCTCCAACTCAATTTTGATTCTGTGATCCACATGGGCCCTGGGATCTCTGTTCATGTTTAGCTCTGAAACAAGGACATTTCACTGTGGCAGGAGTGCTAGAAAATAATCTTTCTGGGCCTAATATGAGCACCTATCAAAGACTCAATTTCTGTCATTTTGTAAGACATTGGATAAGTATGGTAATTGCTGTCTCAGGGCTGGAGCTCCCTTTAGGCTTGCACAAAAATTGAGTAGGTGATAAGAGCCAGGGCTATGGGCAATTTTACATGGGTGAGCCTGTGCATACATATCCATTCCTTCAGAGGTAAAGCACTTTGTACTGGATGCATAAAATATGATAATTCCCCAAATGGCAGATTAGAGCAGGAAGAGCACTTCTTTAATGTTTTTCTACCCTTATATTTTCACAAGAGCTGGATAAAAACATTAGCAGCCAGGAGCTCTTTTGTGCTTGTTGCTGGTGGACGTGCTAGTCTGCTTTATGTCTGTACAGGCTTCACAGGTCCCATGGTCTTAGATGAGGGCTGGAGTTGCAGTAGCTTTGGGGTCACAAGAGATGGAGGACAGAAATGAGAGGAAGGAAAAAGCCAGTGGTGCAAAAGAAGAACACAGCAGGACCCACCAGCTGGTGAAGAATAACCATGGGCTTACTTGCAGACCTCGCTGGGGCAGTGGGTCTGCTGGCAGAGGGGTGCCCTCCGCGCTGCCCTGCTGCCGGCACTCACGGCTCTGTGTGTCGGCCTGTGGCAGCCCCAGCACCCTTGGGCCAGAGCTGCACTCTCACTGGGCATCCTCCAGGTGCTGGAACAGCCATGCCAGCCACTCCACTTCTCCCCGTGTGCCTCAGCTCCTGCTGAGCCCAGAGCAAACCCAAGAAAAGCATGCAAAAGCATGGGGTGGTCAGCCGGGGTCAGGCACGGCAGTGGCAGGGGCTGATCTGAGCTCACATCTGTCTCCCTGTGTTGAAAAGACTTTATAAACATCTGGAAAAAGGAAAACAGAAGAAGAAATAAGTTTGACACACTTTAAAAAATGAACTATTTAGAAATAGGTTGCAAAATGTATTAATTTAAAAACAAGAAATACTTTAACAAACACAAGGCAGTGTTATAACTGATTAATTTCTGAAAACCTGAGGTAAAAACTGAGCTGTACTTATGAGGATACGATGGAGGTTTAAGTGAGACATGAAAGAGATGTGTTCTGACTAATATATTGGATTTGCTGTAATTTTATTAAGTCTGGGGCATGCCTGGCTCCATGCCTTCCTTCACTTTACTGCTGCATCATATGAGCACTTGATGCTGTCAGCAGAATGAAAGGAGCAGGCACCAAGAGGGGATTTTTAAATGCGTATTATCACAGTTTGGCCCAAGGAAACGTGATGGCTTAAAGGAGCTAAAATCAAGCCCAAAGCCCATTTTCCTGTAAACGCCTGTGCTGCAGTCCTCTTAAAAACATCATTTTAGGGTCTCCTCGACTCATTTCTGGTTGTGCTCAAGCCATTAGAAAAGCCTGTACTGCCACGCTACTTCCCATACGATGACAAGGGACTTGGTGAGAAAACAAAGAAAGAGCTGTAATCGGCATCAAGCCGTAATGAAACTAAATTTTGCCTTAACTGCGTTCAGTTGTTCTGCTGCTGCTGTCACATGCCAGAGGCTTTTGTTCCTAATTGAAAATGATAGCTCCCCGGGTGCTGGGGAGGCATGTGGCAGCCTTTTATTGCCGTGTGGATTATGTGCCCGCTATATTTCACACACTGCCTGGAGAAATGCGGCAGATTTTATTGATATGAGGGACCGTCCCTCATCATGGGTTTTTTTCTGTTTCTCTTGCATTCTTGGTGCAGCTCATTTCCAATTTTATTAACATCTGGGATGTGGTAGGAAGGCTTCAGTATAAAACTTAGCAGAGGCCTCAGGAAAAAAAAATCCCCAATGCTTGGATTACAGAGATGCACACAAATATAATTCCAATGTTTCAGTGAAGTATAACTGAGGGGAAAAAATCCCCCTGAATTTGTTTGACCACAAAAAAGTTAAAAGAAATTTCATTTGTCCTCAAAAAGGTTAATTTAGTCTATCAAACCAAGGAGATTAATGGAAGTGCAAAAATGAATATAGTTTAGAAACTAAGTGAGTTTTAGAAAGCAAGATAAGGCTAATGACAAAATAAATCACTTTATAACCATCTACAAAGAGTGGTTAATGACTAATGAGGTACTGGGTGGGTGTCCCTTCCTGAGCTGTGGCTGTGCCCCAGCAAGGGTGGACCAGCAGCTCTCTTGTCCCACCATCACCCACTGGGATTGCATCTTTGCACCCTGCCAGGGCTGTGCTGAACAGGGGGGATGCAGTGCCCAGCATCTTCATGGGCTGCAGGGCTGTATGGCCAGCCAGCACTGCTGCCAGCCCCACCAGCACTGAAGTCAGCCTCACCAGATTTGGTATGAGTTTACCACTTCAGTAGAGGAGTTCCAGAGTGTAGTTTCCTCTGCTCGTTGCTGAGAAGAGCAGCCTTTTCTGCATGATAAAAGCTTCTCTGCATCTGTGTGAACCTGAAGTAGTTGATGAGAAAATTGGCTGACCTGGGGAGCTCCTCCTCAAGCTGCAGCCATGCCAGCAGTGTCCCTTGCCTGCACGCCCCCCCACAGCCCAGAGAGGGCTTGGATGCCCACATTGTGCAGTCCTGATTTTGGGCTGAGCCCCCTAGGGAGCACGTGGTTCAGTAGCAGTGACAGCTGTGTCTGGGCAGGTGGGTGCCAGCAGGCTGGTGTCTGAGCCAGCACTGCCCAGGGGGCCCAAACCCTGACCTGACCTGCACCCTGCTGCTGCCTGAGTTGGCACAGGGAGGGGTCAGCAGGGAAGGAGCCATGTTATTGATAGATGAGCCCTATTCCAGCACTTCTGGGGCTGGCCAAAGTGCTATGGGCTGCTTCATTCCTTCATGGTTGTGCTGAACCTCAGCAGTTGCCTGGCTGAAGGGGCAGTGGGAGTTGGCTGCCCCACCAGCTGCTGAAGCATTCTTTGCTTCAGGCACCAGCCAGCATTGAGGCAGTGAAGTGATTCTCCATATCCTTGGGACAACCTCCTGAGCTGCTGGCTCCCCTCCCAGCAGAGTGTCTGACACCTGGGATGGGGAATGTGGAGGATGGAAGGTGCCTCAGGGCACTCACCAGCTTTCTGCTTCATATAAATAACTAGACACCACCAGACCTGATCCTCCCAACCCCAGTGACTCTCCCTGGCTTTCTTGTGCTCCCCTCTCTCGGCTAATGAGTATTTAGACAAAGCAAAACAGTGCTCCTAACAAACTGTCTTGGGCAAAATCTAGCATTGATTTGGTATGAGTTTACAGAGCAAATTACTGTCCTATGGTCAGGATAAATGGATGGAGGTACAATATGGCAACTGCTCTTCATATTAAGCCATGGGAAATGCTCAAGAATACATTTTATTGCCTTTAAATCTGAATGACTGCTGCTCTATTTAATTAAGAGCTCTTCTATGAGGAGTGGAGAATTGAAGGAAGCAGGACTTCATTTTTTGCCTCAGTTTCCTTACAAATTACCTGTTTCAGAGTCCTCTGACATTAATAGAAAGTTTGGGCATTGGATGATTTCTTAAATGGATCCAATTGCTGCATCTCCTAACTGGTGGGAGGAAACCAGGGGAAATTCAGAAGCTGCCAGAATGGCCATGCTGTTCAGACAAAGGAGTCACTTGCAGTTCAGACTTTGGGGTGGTTTTCCTCAAATTCCTGGTGTTGCTTTACAGCTGACGTATGAAACTCTTCCAGTGCACCCCATGCTCTGGTTGCAAACATGGGTACCCCTGGACCAGCTTAAATGACATCAATCAAGATGACCTGCAGCTCAGCAAGAATGCCTGGATCTTTTCTGGTACTAAAGGGGGGATGGTGATGTGCATAAATAGATGTGTGTGTAAATGCACATATACATGTGTGTGGTTTATGTGTTATACATATGTATTTACGTATTAGTAGTGGAGGCAAAGCCTGTCATGTGCTCACAGAGTGTTCACAGAATAAGCAGAGTCGGAAGGGACCCATAAGGATCATCAACCAACTCCAGGCCCTGCACAGGACACTCCAAGAGTCACACCCTGGGTTCAACTTGTGGAGCAATGACCACTGTCTGTCCCTCATCTCGGCTGCTGCTGAGAGCTGCAGGTTGTCAGGCATGTCACCAAAGCCTTTGGAAAATCACCTGCTGTGATTTCTAACAGCAGTAAGTTAAACAAGTGTTCTAAAATTGGTCAAATTTGCAAAACTTTCCATAGTCCTTCTTCTCCCCGTGGTTCAGTGAGTTCCTTCCAAGGGATGTCCTGGCTGGTCCCTAAAGGTCTCTGTCCCAGTGACAATGGGTGAAACTAAAATCCTGGCCACCCCCTCCTAAATGGGGCCACAATCACTGCTCTCTTTCTACAAATCCAGCTTATCATGGCCTTTCCAGTTGTATCCTCTTATGTTCGAGTGTCCTCTTATCCATGGATTTGTGTGAGTTATTTGGCCAGTCTACACCAAGTGGTCTACAGGCCCAACAATTTATATACACACAACTTGTGTCACTTTCACAGATATATTGCTTTTTTCCTGCCTTGCAGAGATTCATGCTCATTTTTCTGTATGAGACATATTTAAATTGGAAAATAAAAATGACACATTAATCCTTTCCTTCCTTTGCCTCCCAGATGAGCGAAAGTCTTGGAGTAAACTCAAGCCTGTTTCATAATTTATGGAGAAATGCAGAAGTCTAAATCAAGCTCTGAGAAGATTAGATTACAAACTTGGAGTGGAAAAACTTCAGGGAGACCAGTTCTGTGAGCTGCTGAGAGCTTCGAGTTATTGAACGCCCCCGAGCTGCTATGGACACCTCTTGCCTCCCAGGACAAGACAAAAGAAAATTGTTTCCCAGTGTAAATGCCACATGGTACAGACTCCAGCATGGGCACTGCTGTGGCTGCTGGCATGGCGTGCTGCCCTTGTGGTGTGGTGCCCTGGTGGAGCTTTGTGCAGCAGAGCTATGCTGAGCAAGCCTGAAAGTTTTGACTTTTGCAATGACTTTGTTCTTACAACCAACTGGCACAAAAGCTGCTGCACATCCAGCGTGGGACACCCAGCATGAGAGGCAACCCCAGCACATGGTGTCTCAGGAAGCAGCTGATCGTGGTTTCGTTTCATTTTTTCAGCTGTGTCCTGTAACCGTTCCTGTGTAAGAGCATTGGAGATGCCTAGGCAGTGCTGGCATGTATAAACCTGGTAATCTAACAAGAGAAATAGGCCACGAGTGTAGCAAATGTTTTTCTGCCTCTTCGAGGCACAGCAGTGTGTTTCATCAGAGGAGAACAAGCTGGGAGCAATAGACATAACAGGATTAAAATGATGGCTGCTCTGTCATTTTCCATGCTAACCTGGGTGCCTGAGAATTGCTGAAATATGGTTGAAATGCCACCGTGCTGCATCTTGTTTAAAAGAGTGATTTGTTAAAAGAAAATCCAAGCCAAATAACTGAATCTGCTCCATTAAAATAACATGTAAACACTGGCTCCACGGTTTAACCATCACACATTTCGATACCCTTTAGGAACTGAAAGGCAATTCTCTCCCCCCTCTGCATTATTATATAACCTCATCAGAAGATAAACAGCATCCTTACCCCCAAACATTTTGCGATTTGCATTTAGATTGTTTGGTGCCAGTGTTCAGGATAAGATGCTTCCTAGCTCTGTCAAACAAAACCTGATTGTCATTTAGCAGAATGGCAGTCAATTTATGTTTCCATTAACGCAGATCCCAGACAATTATCCAGGGAGGGGAGAGGGAGAAACCTTAACAAATTGCCCTCCTGCCTTCAAGGCTGATTTTCCAGTGGGCAGCTGTAAGGCAAATTTGACATACTCACGAGGGACAGAAAGGGAATTCCTTTTTGCTGTTGCTGGGAAGAAAGGTGTGGGGGCAGCTCCCAGGCCCCTGGGCTGTGCAGCATCACATGAGAGCCAAGTGCCTCGTGGAGGCAGCAGTGATGTGGGGCAGGGTCACCTGCCCCAGGCCAGGGATGTGTCTGACTTTGACTCCCAGTCTGAGTCCGTGGCAGAGCCAGGGATCCCAGTGGGTTTCCTTGGGTGTGTATCTACTCAGCAGCTGGAGATGCGCTGTCAGGCACTGCCCTGTCTCCAGTCCCCTGGGCTGTGCCTGTGCCATCCTTGGGGACCCTGGGCCTTAAGCACTCATTGTGGTCCTCCTTGGCCTGGTGGGATGGCAGAGGACATGCCCTCCTGGTGATGGGATTGCCCTCCACTCCTGCCACACACACCCCACAGCTGCACTGCTGGGGCCAGCTGGGGGTTGCACACAGACAAGACTGACAGCAGCTCTGCCAAGCCCTTGTGTGGATGCAAAACACAAGTGTAATATGCTTTCCTTCTCTGATGGTAAGTTGAAGACACTTCTCCCTTCCCTCCCATCTTAATGACTTCATTTTTCCAGTGCCCCCTTACTTAGCTGTGCTCCCCATCACTCCTGTGCTCCCTGTGAGGACTCCATGCATGACAGCAACGTCTCCACCAAAGACAGCTCCCCCATCACTCATCCCTGTCGCTTGCTGGAGCGCAGCTCTGATGGCATTGACCAACCCAAGGTTTCCCAAGGCAAGGCATTTCCTCCAAGGATACTTGCCCTTAACTAAAAAGCCAGTCCTCTCCTCTCCAGTGCCCTCTCTGAGAGGGGTGGGCAGGTAGCAGCAGGGCAGCCCTGCTCCCCAGCAGCGCTCCTTGCTCATGGGCTTTTCTGCACACACATGTGTGTGCCACACAGGAGGTCCCAAAGCTCATAATCCTGTGTGCAACACTGTTCCTGCTGCCTTTGCAAAAACAGTGTTGTGTCTTGGCTGGTGCAAAAGAGCCATTTGTGCTCAAAACAGCTTTGATTGACTCCCTGGCCAAGTCAGCAGGATACTGGTTGTCTTCCCCTGGGGCTGCTGGGGTCTCCTTAGGGAGCAAAGAAGAGACCCAAGTAGAGGTGGGCTCACCTGCAACTGAGCTGTACTGTAAACGTGGGGGGCTCACACAGGCTGTCTGACACGTGCTGCCAGGGGACCACCCTGATACAAGCTCTTTGGTGTCTTGGCTTGTGACCCCTTTGCGACACCGTGGAGCAGGTGGTGCTGCCTGGGGACTGAGAAAAATCAAATGGTTTTCTGAAGGGAGGGGAGACACCCATGCCCCAGTGATTGGAAATACATCTGTGGCCACTTGGAAAGATATTTTTGCTACATGAAAGTCTGGGGCGCGAAGACAGGGTCTTCTCCAGACTGTATCACCTCTTGGCTTCCCTTCCAGTACAGCTCATTTATTTGGTTTGGCACCAACTAACAAAGCCATGTAGCTGCCAGGTTCACCATGTATAAGGAGCTGCTGATGTCAGGAAGAGCTTTTGGCTGCAGGAAAGCCCTGCAGATGTTGTCCAGGTGGTTCTGCTCTCTGTGAGCATTTAGGAACAGTCAAACCATGTAACAATTCTACAATGACTATTTTTCTTTCAAAACATGGCCTAAATTTCTATCAGGCACTGGAGCAGAAGCACGGGGCAACATGCGGTACAAAGGCTGGGTGAGGTGTGTGGTGTGTGCTGGCAGCAGGAGACCAAGAAATGCCAGAGGAACAGGACCTGGCGAAGTGTGGAGGGGACTGGCACTCCAGACCAGCTTGGAAGTAGCTGGCAGGCTCCTCTGTGCAGCGTTTTGCACCACACTGCTGGTCAAGCAGGGCAGCCAGCAAGGCCTAGCCAAAGGAGAGTTGTTGCCTGCCCACATTTAAATTCTAGTTATTCCCACATTTCAGAATTTTAACTCAGGATCCAGCTGCAGCAAAGAGAGACTTGTGTCACCTGCCATGCAGATGACCTGGTGTGCCAGCTGTGCCTTGTTCCTCCCTACCCTCTGTGCTCCCTAACTGTGCAAAGAATCATCACTCGTGGGTGCCTCTCCCAGGGGCGTCTCCCAGCCAAATCAAGAGAGACACATCCAGACCCACGCATGGACTCATGTTCCTTCTCCAGATGTTCTGGAGTGTGGTGCTGAATGGGAATCTCAGGCCTTGTCCAAAAATGGGCTCCCACCCCTCACCTGAGTTAAGGAGCATTCAGTTGCCCAGGGTACAACCTGCTCCTTCCTCTCAGTTCCTTGGCTGTACTTTGCCTGGAGGACACATGGGCCCTGCTGGCACCACACCCAAGCCTACCCAGGGCAGGAGGAAAGGGGTCTTCCTCTGCCTACAAACCTGCTTAACCCGGTGTCCTCAGAGCACCCCTGAAACCCCTTAACACTCTTAGAGGCTGCTCTTTTCCATGCAAATTTTCTGCTTCCACATCCCCTCCTAGCCTCTCTGCCTTACCTTTGCCACTTTGCTCCCTCTTCCTGGCCCATCCCCACCCTCTTTCTCTGCACCTACAGACCTCTTCTCCACAGATAAGTTGTTAACTTCTCAAGATTTTGAATAAATGTGCCAAAAGAAGAACCAAAGATTCCGACTCCTGTTCAGGCATCTCTTACCCCTAACAGGTTTTTATTTATGTGGGAGTAACTACAGGGTTTGCAGAGGAGTTTTCCCTATTTTCTTTGCAAACCTCAGAGCCACTTACACTGCTTTTTCACCTTGTTGTCTAATAGAGAAACGTCAGTCAAGTTGCCTTAATATTTATTTTATTTAAAGAATCAGAAACACAGTCATTGTAGTTCATTTGTACTCATATCTGCCAACATTTCCTAAACCACATTAACATTCATGTATAACAAAAACATTTTCTGAGCTGTGCAAAGTTCAAAGGAATTTTTCAGTTACTTGAACCCATTTCTAGAAGAACAAACCTGGCATTTTACAAACTGAGGCCACCAGAAGGAATCTTTTCCCCGCTCTGTTGCAGGAGATGGAGATGCTCCCCCTTTTCCTGGCATGACAGGTAAAAAGCTAGACCACAGTATGCATCGAACCTCTCTCAGTCCAGGACTTTCTGAATGGCACTGGGTCATGTTTCTGTATCACTGGGCTATATTAAGTTCACCTTAATACTTGTGCTCCTCGCATGGAAGTGATTTGTCCAAGAAGATTACTCAGTAACCCAAACTGTGATGATAAGCAATAAAGAGGGGCCAGAAACAGCTGCTATCAAAATAGAACACCTTCCCAGCCCCTCCCATCCATATTTTTCCTAGCAGAAGACGGGAAGGGCTGTCGACCATTTAAAAAACCATCATCCGCCTTGCAAAATATATTTTAAAGCACTGACTTAATGATATAACATCTGCATGTTTTCCTTGATACTCTCACACACCAACTTTTGTCCTCTTAGAGTTAAGCATAAAAAGGTGGAAATCTGGAATCATTTTAGATCTGGCTAAATAGAATAGGCAGCATGCAAGCTGTCATCCTGTTTCATTTTTCTGACTGTAGTAAATACACCATGGAAAGAATTTTAAGAGCATTTTAACCACTGTAAATTGTCAGAAAAAAAATCTCATCTCTGACAGATCTTACCTAGAATTTTTACTGGAATCAATAACACACATTTTGGCATTGCTGACTGCCTAACTGTGCAGTTTACTGCATAAGGTGCAGTGACACCAGTTCTGACCTGGACCAAGTAAGTGGAACAGATATGGCTCTAGTCTCAAGCAAGTCTTTCCAGAAGACATTTCTTCAGTCTCTTATTGGTTATAAAAAGGCAATTTCCTCTCAACAGTAACTAAATTTTTAGTGACTGACTCATTACAATCTGGAATATCAACAAATGCGGCAACATCAAGTATAAAAAGAAACACCCTGAAAGTGATGCCTCCCAGTTTGAAGGTGCTATACTTGGCCATGAGCTGTGTTTCTGGAATCGGTTTGTTAACATGTGACAGCAAGAAGAACTTATTTTACAGAGAACAAAGTCACAGAGCTGAACTTAAATAAGAATGCTCACTTACATGGGTTTTGATATGTACTAGTACACACGGCTTGAATGAAAACAAAACTTACACCTTCGCATATGAAATACTGGTAACGCAGTGATGATGTTCACCCACTGGGCCTCTTCGTTTTAATAAGATCATCTCCAGGTTACAGTGCCTCTGACATGCTTTTAAACACCCACCACATGTGGGCTTTGGCAAAGAGCCAGCTGCTGTCAGAGGCAAGGTATGGATACAGCTATGAAAAGCCTTTCGACACGATTCACTCCTCAAGAGCTGATGTCTTTTTAAACACTCTCAACAATTGCATTATGACTTCTTTTTCTCATTCTTTTTCATACAAATAACTGGCTAAACTCACATTTATTGCACCTTTAAGTCCCTGGTAGATGGAAGCTTATATTGCCTGATACAGTTTGTATTGTAGCTTCACGACGTTAAGAAATCCAACAGTCTCCAGAACTGTACATTTCTACAGTAAGAAATCACATTTCCATAACACTAATTACTGCTTCCGTCATGCAACGACAGAGGAAAACTCCACGGTCCCTGCGTGTGCTAGAACCTGCAGTGTTCTTCTTATTGCCATGAAAAAGTCAATTAAAATGACTCCTCTGAGAATTACTTCCAATTCTGGAGTCATTATCACTCTCCAGACAGAATGCTGTGCTTCAGCATGGATCTTCAGCCACTCTAAATATGTAGGAGAGAGCAAGCACGGGTGTGTTGCACAGGCAGCTCCCCCAGGTATATTTATCAGTGACCATGCAGCTTTTTCTCTTTTCCTCTACGAAGCAAGAACAAGCAGTCTGATCTCAATCTTCAGGTATGTTTCTAATTTCGTATGTTGAATGCAAATCTTCTTGCAGCCTCTCTGTTTAACCAAATCTTTAACAATTAAAAAAAATAGCACCAGATGTATGAAAAAGAGGAAATGTCTGATCTAGTAGGAATATATATAAAGTAGAGCAATTCTTACAGTAAAAAGGTACGTTGTACAAAAAAGCAATGGAAAGTGATACCGAAGGGCAAAAATCCATGCTGCATATAATACGGGCAGAAGACAGGCAAAAGGGATTCTGCTCAAATAACCACAGTTTAATGGTGGAACCGTACTTCCTCCAGGACCTCCCTGGCAGCAGTGCCAGGACACAGGGTGGTGTGGGACTCTGAGTACTAACACACTCACTGACAAACCTGCGCAGCATATCTCTGAGGTATATAGAAAGCATGACGTTAACGTTTTGGACTCCTCATTCTTACTTGCACAATGATGCACTGATCTTTAGCTGAGGTTTTCTCCACCCTCCCTCTTCTTCCCTTGGTAAAAACAAAATCCCAGTTTAAGAGCTTCCTAGCCCTCCTCCTTGAACTCTCAAATCCATCTTGCATAGGCCAGTAATAAGAACACTGCAGCTCTGACAAATAAGTTACAGCAATATAACAGCTTTCCTCTTAATTTTTTTAAAGATATCTTCTCTATAATTTACACAAAAGGTTAACAGCCAGAGTTTAGGTTACTACAGTCCAGATGGGCATCCTTTCAGTCTGTGATTCCAGGTGGAAGGCACTACTTCAACATACCACTGTATGCACTGCACACGGTCTCGGGAGCACAGCGGGGCACTGTCTCCAGAGCTGCAGACTGAAGGGCCTGGGGGAAGTCTTTGGAAATAAAAATGGCAGTGGTTATCAGTCCAGTTTCTCTTTGCTGTCTCTTCTTGTGCTATGCAGTTTCCCCTGAAAGCTCCTCAGTTGAGAGAGCAGCGATTCGTCCTCAGAAGCTCTCGACAAAGCTCCCTGGGAAGAGGCCTGTCCTGCCGTTCCTCTGCAACGTCCCTTTGTACCAGCCATCCTCCCGCTTCTTGTGCACAAACACAATGTCACCTTCCTTCAGTTCGATCTCCGCCTCGCTCTGCGGTGGGTATGGGACCACAACGCGGTACCTTTGGAGAAAAAAGTGCAAAGACTTGGTTAGTCTGCACTCGATGGGAGCAGCAGGGCACCAATACCAGAGATCTTGGGGAAAAAACTTTTTGGAAATGTCAGTAAGTTACATTTTCGCACACTAGTTGTATGCAATGTGCCTACATTTGCTACAAAAACTGAGTAAGATGAAAATTTTTGGCCATCTTGGCTGGAGAATTGACCAGGATGTACTCTGGAGCCAGGCCATGAAAGCAGGAACGTGTTGTCAAACGGATGGACCACTCATGCTCCCAGCTGTGTGCTGAGTCTGTGCCAGGACTTGGCTGCTTTGTCTTAGTGCTGCATCTCTGCTGTAATATGACTTATTCAGCTCTGTATCTGCTCCATCTGAACATCATAGCATCACAGAATGATAGAACAGTTTGGGCTGGAAGGGACTTTAATGATCATCTAGTTCAACCCCTCTGCCAGGGGCAGGGACATTTTCAACTCAAGCAGGTTGCTCAGAGCCTGTGTGTCAACTGCATAAGTCAGCTTGGTGTCATCTGAAAACTTCCTGAGGGTGACCTCAATCCTACCATCAATGCTATTGATGAAGATATTGAACAGCACTGGTCCCAGTGTGGACCCCTGAGGGACACCACTTGTCACCAATGACCATTGGGACATTGAGCCATTGACCCTCCGGATGTGACCGTTCAACCAATTCCCTATCCTCCAAACAATCCACCCATGAAATCCACCCTTCTCCAGTTTAGAGAGAGATGTTGTGAGGGACCATGTTAAAGACCTTATGGAAGTCCAGATACATGATACGCTCTCTTCCCTTGTCCACCGGTGATGAAAAATGGGGTTTGCAATGCTCCCACTGCCTGTGACACCAGCAGATGTTAGCTAAAGCAGTTCACATTTTTCTCTGTATAATGTTTCTTGAGAATGCACTTTGGGTCCCTCAAACCTGGAAGGGAAGCTAAAATGGAGAGGTATCAAGTGACTTTCAAAGCACTCTCCAAACCAGTGGGGAGCCCCAGTCCTGAACCATTCACAGGGCTCTCTGGGAACTTAGTTTTCAAGTGTCACTTCATTTCAATGAAGTAATGATGTGTCTGAGCCTGATACAGCTATTCTGCACTCAGGGCTTATCAGCAGGCATCCTTCTGAGAGCACAGACTGGGCCATTTTATATCAAGGCACTTGTGTGCAGAGCAGGGAATGTGTTTCTACTGCACGATTGGTTTTTTTCCTTCAGCACTTCTGCAGTCATCTGGCATTTGGTTAACAGTCAATAATTGTCTTGCTAATTGCAAAGTAATGAATATAGTAAGATAGTTAAAAGTTGCCAATTGATTACCTAAAGCCCATCTCCTGAGAATTAATATATCCACAACTGCTGCCTGGCCACCAATGCCCGAGTGCTGTCTGTAACAAGGTGAGTATTTGTTTAACATAATATCCTGTCCCTGGGGACTTTAACATGCCCAAGAGGCTGTGGACCACTCCCTGAGGCCACCCCCAGTCAGACAGTACCAAAGCAAGGGGCTGTCTAGTGGCAGTCACCCATTTTCTTTGCAGACTTTGCTCAGGTGCCTAGTGACTCCAGTTCTGAAACTAGGCACTCCACTTTGACCTGACACTGGAAATATCAGCTTTGACTCTATGTCTGGACATCTCCACACCCAAACAACCCATTACCTGGAAAAGCATTAAACTGCCTTTGGAGCAGGGGTTCTGTTCTAATACCTGACTATGGCTTTTTTATCTTGACACAGCAACATGGTCGTGGAAAATTCATGTCTTCAAGTGCCATCAAAAATTTGCTGATCCTCTCTGTACCTTGGTTAATAAATCTAGTTGTCACTTCCTTCCTCTGTGGAAAAGCAAATAACAGGGGTTGAAACGTGTGCTGCTGGCTGGCTGCAGGAAAATGGTCTATCAAGCTATCATCTGTGGAACTGCTACACTTATCTTACGAAGCTTTGCCAATTACACTCATTATGCAAATGAATGCACACATTATTTCAAACACTCTGCTGCAGTGTTGATTAATTAAATTATCAGAGTGGAACAATTTCAGCTAAGATGATGCCAAGTTTCAGATCTCACTACTCTTATGCACAATCACAGCACATTGGAGCTCTGCATCAGGAGCTCAAGAGGCCCTGAGAAAGAAAAAAGGCTGGACCTCAATATTAGTTGAGTGCTGTGGAGGTACTCACAGACTGCACAAAAGCACAGAGCCCTCCTTTTAAAGCTTCCTTTTAACTACACCCTCAGAGTGATGAGCTGCTCGTCCCTAAATGGTTCACATGAGGAGGCAGGTGACCACACTTGACAGGAATGCACCCACCATCATGAAAGGGGTTCTACACAGCATCCCCTAAGCAATTTAGAAAAATAAATCTCAGTCACTGCATTAAAAAATGAGACACTTTTTCTCATTCAGGAAACCCTAAATGCTACGGTTTAAATTTAATTAGCTACAGTACCTCACAAGATAGCACTGATGAGGTTTTTGATAGAACAACGAAACACTAGCTAAGAAAGACCTTGCAAATCAGTTAAGAACTCCTCTGTGAGAGATGGAAAAAGATGTGATGTCTTTCCACATGAAAGATTTGAAGCGGGGCCTGGGAGAGGCAGCCCGGCGGGGGCTGCAGGGGGAACAGCCGGGCACGGCGCTGGCACAGGGAGCTGTGCTGCCCCTCCACACCTCCAGGTGGCACCTCAGCCTCGCTTATGCTCTGGAATGGACTTGCAAGGACAGCTATTAGCCGTGGCTTTTTTGGCAGAAAAGGTCTCTTCTCCCAGACATCCTCCCTCACTCCCAAAAAGGCAGGCCGGGATACTTCTATTTATATCTCTCCTTTTTATTTCCCCTTCTGCCCCCTTTTCAGGAAAATGCTACAAAACTGTAGGTTTTCTTATACTGAACTGTCGCTTGGCATTTTACATGGATCTCAGTCTTCTCAATTTTGTTTGTCACATTACACCTCTAAATTACCAACTTTCCAAAATGCTAATTAGCTAGGCAATAGTTATGAGTGCGGCAACCACCTCTGACTACTATTAACAACATTTTGTATTTTCTGTTGTAAATTGTGTCTTATATAGTTACAATTCTGCCATATGTTAATAATTTTGGCCCAAATTCTCCACAGCAGTTGGCTGTATCAGGCCAAGGGTTCAACATACAGCCCAATGGCCTCATCACTTCCAAGAATAACATGAGCACAACACTTCCACAAACTGCTCTCAGGTCCCATATTTGGGAGCAAAGACCTGTCCTGGGGTCCCACTGGTCTGTCAGTGATGGTGTTCCTTCAGAAAATTACCCACTCTCAGCCAGGTCAAAAACATTCAAACCATCCCCAAATGGCACATGTGTAGGCTTGTATGAACACTGAAAGTAAAATCTCCGCTGATTCATACTACAAGCTGTCCTAGCTCTGTGGGACCTCAGAGGTTGCATTTCTCTTCATTTCTTAGTGCTGGGCCCATCTTGTGTTTTTCTCTTAGGGGGCAGACTTGATGTTGGACATCCCCACTGCTGACTGTTGTGGCATCCTGGGATTTGGTGCTTCATCCCTGGAAGCTACTGTCCAGGATGAGCAGTGGCCTGGGAAGGGTCCTTGGTGCTCACGAGATAATACATGAGGAGAGGCTGCAAGTAGTATCAACAAGGACAGGATGTATTTTGCCTGGGCAGGGAAACCCCAAGGAGCTGGAGAGTGGAGTAAAGTAAGGGACAGGGTAGATGAGGAGGGAGGCTGATGGGAAAAAAACTGGGAGAAGAGGAAGAAATGTGACTGATGAAAACTGGAAGCCCTGATAGAAGGTGTGGGTATGGCTATTGAGGGGGGAAGCTCTGCTGAGCTTAATCTGGGAGAGCAAAAAGAGCTCCCTCCTCCTTGGTGGGAGGGAGCCTGGGGCAGGGACATGGCATCCCAAGAAGCAGGAGACTGCATTGGTAGAGGCTAGCACGGGGGCTGAGGGTGGGATGGGCACCCTGGCAGCAGTTATCTCATTGAGCTGGGAATAGGTCCATCCTCTGCTGCCAGCAAAGACCTTGAAATCCCACTGTCCCCTGTCTTCATCGCACTTATTTTCACAGTCAAAAGAAACACCTCTCCCACCCATCCCTCCATTTGCTACTCCTACTGAAATCTCGAAGGTGCAAATAAGACTCCTAACCTCAAACACATGTCACATGATGGAAGTTCTGGCTTTGTTTCTTTTAAAGAAGCAAAATGATTAAAAATATCATGTGTGTAGATACATAAAGACATCTACAACCTTAAAAGAACACAGTATTCTTGAGTATTTCACACCCATGCAACTGAGATGAAGAAAAGGCAAATAAAATTGCCCATGACTTTACTTCTGCTGCCTTGCAACATAATCTTTCATTATACGATTGCATACTATTTTTCTCTTAGGATGCCTGCTTCATTTAGTGCACAAGATGCTGCTCTAGATGTAAGTCAAGGCTCTCACATGGGAGCCACCCCACCTTTTGCAGAGGTTGGAATATCTCTAGCTAAAGTGACCATGATGAACATCACTGAGTAATGCAGATGTGGGGAAAGTGGCTTCTCTGACTCCTCCAGCTGCAAAGCCTCGTGCCACACTTTCCACAGAGACTCATCTCATGCACACTGGCTGCGTAGGAGTCCAGTGTGGTCTAAGTGACTCATACAGGCCCTCTGTCAGTGTGCAGGCAGGCACTGAACAGCATTGATCAGAACTGATCAGTAATTAAGGGCTGAACTCAGGCCTGGACACTGTAAAAAAAAAAAACAAACCAAAATACTCACTGAGTATACACTGTCCTGTGTATCCAGGACACTGATGGAACTAGAGCAACTTAGGAAAATATGCAATGAGGCAAATTAGGTCTTCAGGGCTAACCTCCAATCTGATCCCATTTAGAGTGCTTGAATTTGCATGCTTAATGCAAGTTCCTGTTTCTCAGAGTATTGTGCAGTATAGACAGGTTGCATGAGTCCAGTCCTGTGACCAAACAGTTTTCTTATGCCTTAGTTTTGGAGGGAATGGATAATCGGTGCCAATGGAGCATCTAGCCCAGTTAGGCATTGCTCTTGTTTACCAGTGGAGCTGTGTTTTTTCACCCTTTCACAGGCAAATTGCAGGACCTGCAAAGCACCTCTGCACACTACAAGCCAAAATCTGCTTCTCCATAGTAGGGTGTCTGAATCAGCAGCCTTCAAAGAACAAATCTTAGTTGGGTCTTTTACCTTTCTGGAAATATCTCAGGATTCAATTTCTGAGATGGTTGATTCCAGTTTCCCAGTCCTAAGGCAGGTATCCCTACTCAGAGAAGCACTTAACCACATGCATACATGTCACTGTTCAGTCAGAAATTACTCCTTGGGTCATTTCTCTAGTATCACTTTCCAGGAATGAAAAGAACCCTTCTTCTGCTTTCCATTTTGGCAAAGAAGACATACGAGCACAGCAAAATTGAAGTCAATGGGCGTTAAGCACACGCTTGAATGCTTCCTAGAATTGGGAGCTCAATTTCTAATGTGGCAGTGATTTGTAGAAAGATACATGGAAACATGGAAGCATCTATTTTAAAGGTTAAACTTACTGTTCCCATCTTATTCTGTAGCACTGTTGTGGTTATGATTTGGTGGAAGGCTGCACGAAAACCATAGAAACACAGTACAAATATGCCAGTCATGACAGTAAGTCTGGCCACAGCTGCTTTATCACAATATAACATGGCAGAGTTAGTGCCAGTTACTATAAAAGAGTCAACAACGCGTGACATGTTTTACTCAGGTTCGCCTCTGGGAACAGTGCCAGGCAGTGAGGGGAACACGACTCACTCACACACACACACACACACACTCAACTCTCCTGTTTTGCTCAATGTACAGTTACATTTTCTTGAAGGGGGTGGCAAGGAAAGGATTTTGTTTTGGTGCTGCCAGGCACACAGCGCACTCCTCCTGTGAGCCAACAGAATCGGTGGGATGTGGGCGAGGCTCTGGCACAGTGCCTGTCTCACCACAGTGTGTCCCTGTACGGGTCCCGTTTCTCACACCAGCAGAAACGGGATGGAGCAGTAGGTGGAAAAGAGTGTGTAGGGCACACACAGCCTGACAGGGTATTCACTTGGCAGTCAATCACTGCCATGTGAAGGGACAAGGACACCACCTGGGAAATTTCTCTGCTCTGCTGCTTGGACTGCTGGATGCTTTATGTCAGAGAGCAGCTGAAGGAATGTGGTTTTATAAACTGATAGGGGGAACTACACCCAGAAGGCAGAGATGGGCTCTGACTATCCCAGCAAACCAGACAAATATGAAGGCTAAATGACAGGAGAGCTAGGAGCAATTTCCTTCCTAATCCTGTTATCCACAGCCAGGCTTTGGAATATCAAGAAGAAGAAGAAGATAATTGTTTTCCTCTCTATGTAAAGAAAAAAAAAAGAAAAAGAAAAAGAAAAAAAAGAAAAGGTGGAGAGTATAAGCATTAACAGCACCTCCAAGAGGGTGAAGCTTGCTTGCTTCACCTTTCTGTCTACTGGCTGCAACTCCCAGAAAGGTCTGCACTCTCAGGCAGCAGAATAGGCAATTCATCCCTTAAATAGTGAGTGAGCTGCAAGCAATCAGAGCCTTTTAATGCACCTCTTGGTGCACTGGGTTTGATCAGTGGAGAGGGCTGGAGCTGCAAGCCAACCTCTATAGGAAAAGTAGCGGTGCTCTGCTGCCTGCATGAGCCTCCTTTTGAATGCCGTAAATATTAAGGAATGTGCTACTTCTTCCAACCTTTCAGTGCTCTGTTTCTATGTGCACAGATGGGCGTTGGGAGACAGAAAGCCAAGTACAGCTAAGTGTACTGAAATGCTTTGCAGCTTTTTAAAATTTCATCCAGCATCTGAATCTGTTTATCTAACCTTTTTTTCCCTCTCCTCCCTTTTCTTTCTCAGAGAATTGCTCCTACTGTGTGGATGAAATGCACCAAAATGCAAACAAGCAAAATATGGAGCTGAGTGACGTTGAATGCAAGTTGCTCCACTGCCAGATGTGAAAAGAACAAGTGGTTTGAAAACCGTAATTTGTTTAAAAAAAAAATAATTTGGTACTTCTGAGGAATTTGATGATTTAATGAGCACAGATGGATGTGGGATGAATTTCTAGCAGACAAGTCTTTAATGTATCTGCTCAGATTATTCCAGGACCAAGCATTATCCTTCCTAGTGCATGAAGGTAATTAATATTTCCCATTATGGACATGAAAAAACCCATATGATCAGTTAAGGAATGCAGATACACCAATGATATGGAAGTTAATTCATAAATCAATTAAAGAATCTTGCCCGCTGTGTATAATTATGGTTACTTCAATTATAGCTTATTTTCAGATTTAAAGACTCAGGAATCAAAATACGTAAAATCAGAGTAAGTTCCTTATCACCATATACTGCAGCTGGAAGTAATTACTCAGTTTTAGCACTCTAAATCTATTTGCTTCTGATTCTAGCACAGCTAAGAGAATGCAGGTAACCTTTGTCTCTCTGGTTCTATTCTGCCACTTAAAGTAGTATTCAGTTCACTGTTTCCCTACCTGGACCACCCTGAGGTGGACAGAGAAATTTGTAGGGTATATATTGTATGTATATATTTGCAGGACTAGCCCTGGCATATTAAATAATGTGTCTGGAGTTCTCTACAGTAAAGCTTTGAGAGCAGCATATTAACGCCCAGCTCTGGAGATGTCAGGGGCTGTACTCCCCAGCTTCTTTTCACGGTTACATTTAACTAAAGGTGCAGCAGCCCACTGATGTAGTTACACTGGTGCTAAATCTGGTTTATATTGATTTAACTTTTCTTATAGCATTAATCTGAACTGATGTAGACCAAATTAAGTGTGCCTAAATAGGGATTGGTTTTTCACTCCTTTTACTAAATTGCTTTTTCATGGATTTTAAGGGCAAGAGACTACTGCAATAGTCTGCTCTCACTGCCTTCATTACAATGCTGAAGGACTTGCCTGTATTTATTTCTGCTTCAAGTCTAACAGCTGCACCTGAACAAAAGCATCACTTTTAGAAAAAATGCCAAATCTAGTGTAAAAATATTTCCATATCTGTCCTGACTGCAGTCTCCTACAGACTGTTACCATGCCATTCCTACACTCTTTACCAGGTGTGCCAGAGCTCTCTGTGTCTCTCATTGCAAGTATATACTTTAAAATCTTCCATTTTTCTTATGATGCTTCTCTGAGTCCACTTCTATTTGTGTCACATTTGCCTCTTCTGAAATACACTGTTACTCTGTGTTCACCTACAAGGTTGAATTAGCTCTGTACCAACAGACCTGCCCTACCCATCACCCACCTCCTACCTCACTCCTCATTCTGCAACAGCAAAGGTTTTATGTTGACAGTGCAGGTTCAGGACCCTGCTCTTGTTGGGTTACACTACATACATTAATAATAATTTTCTAGTGATTTCTGATGTAGAGTTAGATTTGATGCCAGTGAATCAATTTTCAATCCACTTAGTATTTGCTGGGTTGATTGTGCACTGTTTGCTCAGCAGGAGGTTTTATGTTAACAAACCAGAAGCCTTGGAAAGTTTAAATATATTATGGTATCACTGTCAGCTTCTGAACCAGATTCCAACCTTCATTTGGTAGAACTCTGTATAAGGTATGGACTGTTCTGTAATGTCCCTTATTATGCATCATCTGCTTTATGATCCCAACTGGATTCAGGGTCAGGTGGCTCACCCAGTCCATTCCCTTCAGCCTCTTTCATACACTCAGACAAAACTAGTTTCCTTCCAACTTCTGTGATTTTAATGTTATTTCAAAATTGTTTTAAATACCAACTCAAGAGTGTTCCCTGAACAGCTTTTTGAAAATTCAATGCTTTTGTAACAAATATGTTTTCCTCAATCACCTTTTGAGCGTAAAGTATTTCAACAGCACAGTAGCTGTGTATTATCTATTCCCTTCCCAGTTCTCCAGCTACAGTCTTGTAGAAAACATTTACCTGAAGCCAGTGTGACTCTGCACATGGTGACCTATCTCTTTTCTGCACCCCCTACCTCTTTTCTGGTTGGTTACCTCTCTCTCCATCTGCTTTTGTATTTTGGTTTTTCTATTCTTATCTTTTCAGGTTTGCAAAGTCAGTTACTTCAAGGTACCAAGGTGCAGAGCAGGATGCAGAAATGAACTCCAAAATCACTGGCACATCCCTCTCTAGAAATGAGGTAAATTTTGGTAACAGGTCACTGAAGATGGTCATATCTGTAAGTATTCTAAACAAGAAGAATTTGAAACAGTCTTTGGTATTGCAGAACAGGACATGTCCAGATGAGATATACTATGTCAAGTCCTTAAGTTAAAATACAGGAATCCCATTCAAAATGTAGCATTTGCCACATTTATATTTACACCATTTGTACACCCATTAAGCATTTTACACCATTTGGGCTGAGAAAGCACTGCTGTCCTTCGCATTTACAACAGGGCTATACAGTGTCATGGACAGGTGCTCTTAAACACTTCTTTAAACCTGCACAGTGTACCAAATGATTTTCAATGGGCAGATGCATGTAAGCCCTGTCTTCCTAAAAGACAGCTGAGCCACCTACAGTCAATCCACATAACACCAAAACTGCAACAACCTTAGAGCAAGCTAAACTTTCATCCCTCCTCCACAGGCTCCCTGTGGATGCAGGCAACCTCAGGAGAAAAACAGCTTACCTTTCCCGGGGCAAAGGCTTGGGCTCTGGCCGAATAGCTGCCATGGAAGAGAGGGGTGGCCTGGCAGGTGAAGGGATGGAAAAATTCAAATCCAAGGAGCCTGTTTTCCTGTGCAGAGGCTCCAGCCCCATGGCTCCTTGCATTTCACTCTCGATAGGGCATGAGCCGGCTCTGCCATGACTGGAGAGGGAGGACAGCTCGGGCCCCACTGCCCCTTGCAGAACTCCTTCAATGGCTGTCTGGGGGTCGTGTGTGGGGGACACAGATGGTGGGGACCGTGACTTCTTTTTTGTTGATGCTCCTGCTAGAAGTTTCAACAGCCCGCTCTTCTTCTCCTTCTGCAAAGGAACCAAACAAAACATGGGCAGTGAGGAGACATACCACTCCCTTTGCTTTTGTATTGGAAAACCTCAACGTTGAGAGGCAGGAAACCTCTCAAAACTGCCACAGAGGTGGATCCACCTTGAGTTTTCTGTAATAAAAGTTCCTATGAAAATCCCTCTCCATCAAAAAGGGCTTCAACTCATTCAGTAGAGCAAGGACCAAACATACTGCAAAGATTATCCTCATTTTCAAATCTATCCAGGCAGTGATCATATGCCTTTTGAAAGAAAGAGTGCAGCTACAGTGATACAGCAAAGGTACAAACTTCACATGTAGAGAGGACAGCAAGCAGAGCGCTGCCCTCTCTCAAGGAGAATACTGACCCTCAACAGAGATACAACCCACAAATCAGGACCCATGGTTAAAAACTTCTGCTGAGAAGCACAATGGGCTGAGGAGAGATTTCAGATCCCAGCCCACTGCAAGAGAAGCATTCATCATTACTGCCTCTTTTACTACCTGATGCAAATTTACAGTATGGAGAATGGAGGCACAACAGTCTGGTTTAATAGCTCTTTCCAGAATGTGCTCCCCTTGACATCCTGCTTCACAGAGCAATAACTATTCGTGCCTCCCTCACAGAAGTGGGTCACTTCCCCTCACGTGTTAAGGTAAAGGTATTGCCCTGATGTTTGAAGATAGACCACAAAATTCACAATTGGCAATTGCAGTGGCAGTGCATGGGAGGTTTCAAAAGTTCTATAAGGGTTTCTGACACAGAGAAATGAAAAGATGATAATAGCACCCTTTCAATTAATGGGGAAAAAAAAAAGTTTAACCTGCATTTCTGAGGAAACACATCTGACCTTTTGGATTTATAACAGGGTGAGAAATCCTGCTGCACATTTACCTCGAGC
Source organism: Erpornis zantholeuca (assembly GCA_013400515.1). NCBI lineage: Eukaryota > Metazoa > Chordata > Aves > Passeriformes > Timaliidae > Erpornis > Erpornis zantholeuca. The sequence goes on from VZTN01009934.1 coordinate 40,837, forward strand.
ACACACAAATACCAAATACTATGTCTTTCACCTTGAAAGTTTTTTGGCTAATGGTTTGTATGTAGAAACTGGCCATCCTCTGGTACATGGTCCACAATGCTACGTTAGAGTTGCAACTGTTGCCATTCTCTAGTCTTAAAATTAAAAGCCAAACATTGTTATGGGGAAAAGGGGTTTTTACCTCGGTACTTACTGAAGGATCCCTTGCAGCACTTTGGTCAGGTGGAAATGCACAGAAATTCACACTGAAAATGGACACACACGTATGATACATTGTGTATACAATGTATAGGCTTTGCAAATTAACATCTCTATCAAAGATTCTCCAATCAGAGACTTGAATGAATCCCCCATTCTGAGTAATCTCCCCCTGGATGGGCCTATCTCAGTTTACAGAATGTGTTCTAGAGAGGACCTTGGTGTCTGGGGCTTTCTGACCCCTGACTGTGAGGCTTCCAGGATGTTTGGTCTCCTGGCCTAACGGAACAGTGGGTCTTCAGCTAATTTATCAAACTTAAAGAATTACAAGTATGTGGCTTAAAAGCACTAAGAATACATGAAAACTATATAAAAGACTATATAAAAGGGGTATAAAAGGCAAAAAATCATCCTGGCATCATAACCAGCAACGCTGTGCAGTATATTTTCCATTCTTTAAAAATGATACAAGAAGTTTTGCAAAGGTCTATTAGATTTCTTACTCTTGTGAGAAGAGCAAGCCATTACTCAAACTATCTTCAGAGACTCAGGGCTGTGAGCTTTAGCTGTATTTGATAATTTGCTCAATAATAGGATCCCAGGGGATAAAATCAAACCCAGAAATGGCAAGACTTATGGAACAGAAACTATCTTTCTATATTCAAGCAGGAACACTCATTGGAAATACAAGTCAGTAATTTATTTATTATCTGTAGACAAAATGTCCCATGCAAGGTTTAAAATTATGCTCTTTTATGTTCTGACTGCTGAAGTAATTTCTCAACGCAGCTTTAAAGAATAGCAAGGCTACAATAAAATAAATATAAGCTTTTAGAAGATGCTTGGATTTACTACAGTAAATGTACTTGGAATGTCAGGTATCTCTGCTTCCAAAGTTCTTGTTTGCACTCTTTAACTGTCATGGATTGGTAGGAAAAGAGAAATACCTTAGATGTCAAGATACAGAAGAGATAAAAGGAGGCACAGTTGTTGCCACAGAGCCCAAGTCCACTGATTTTTGAAGAGCAGAGTCTGAACTGTGCCTCAAGATCCTGGTCTCCTGCATACCACTGGTTGTGTCTTAAGAGTGATTTGCACTTAGAGGATAAAAGGATCCATCCTGTCAAGATGTTCACCCAGGCAGAATCCATGGAAGCTAAGGGAGGCTGGCCATATGGCACCACCAGGTCAAAAAAATTAAATCAATTCCCCTGGAAACAACAGAAAAACAGACCAAATGCCCCTGATAAATATTTTCTTTCCCCAATGGGAAGGTACTGTATGGAAAGTGTGCATTCTACAATTCACCTGAAACACCAGAAAAAATGCTTCATTTTTTCTCTTGTCTTATTAAGAAATATTGTTGCTGTCATCATTATATAAAATTTTAAAGATCTTAATGAAATTGCAAAATTCTTCTTTCCCTGCGGCGCACTGAAACAATAGCTCTAATGATCCCAGCATCCTGTGTCAATATGCATTTGAAGGTGTCCAAAGGTCAGTGCCAGAATACAATAGCCATTGTGGGGCTCTGGAGGAACGTCTATTGTGCAGCAGTGAGCACTTTGAGCCTCTTTAATTGGCAGCCTTGCAAATGCAAAGTAACTATGTGAACTAAAGCCCTGTATAATGAACAATTAATATTCCTATGTGGTAGCAGCTTTTCTAATTTTTGCTTCTAATTTAAATACCTTGGCAAGTTTTCATTAGAAAAACCTTGTGCAACTTAGACCATTCAAGGCACAGAAGCATTCCTTGGAATGAAGGAGGTGCATACACTCACACCCACCTACACATTAAAAAGCAGATGAGTCTAACAGTCATTCAATTTTGTTTACAAGAATGGCTTCCTCTCTTCATGGTTAGCCCTGGCATAAATTTCTACTCTTAAGGTACTATCCCTTAGATAACAGAAAGTCATAATGAACTTGCTGACCTACCCTTTGTTCTACTTTAATAAAAGGAAAAATAAAGAATTGATTTTTAGCCCCCACTGAGCAATTTACTAAACTTTTGAAACTAAGATCTGTGGTCTCAGAGGAGAAAAGATGACTTAATTAAATTGCTAAGCCTAGTCAAAACCTGAGCAGTACCATCCTTCTAGTTGTGGCCTTGGGCAAGATGTAAGAGGTGACCTGTTATCAACCACTTTGTGTGTGTGGAGATTAGACAATATGTCCAGCTCTTTCTCCCTCTGAGTCTGGCTCTCAGCCTTCTGGTATCACATGGCCAGATCCTCTGCTGATGCTGCTCAGAGCATTTCAAGCAAAAGAAGGACCGTCAGGAACTGATAATTTACTGTGATGTCTCTCATGAGAAACAGATTGGGTTTGAACCTTCTGTGATCAGCAGTTCAACCTAAACCACTTCATGCCTCCTCCCTCTATCTGTAAAATGGGATGAAGTTGAAACTCCTCCTTGTGCTGTGGGAATTCGTTAATGATTTCAGTGTTACAAAGCTCCATATTTCTTTGGGAGCAACCAGCCCTTTTTCATGGCCTTAATATTAAAAAAAAAAGAATGGGATGTAAGTATGTAGTCCCAGTAGAGATTTATTGCAAATGTCCAAGTATTATGAATTCATTTAATATTTAGTGTAATAGCAGCCATCCTTCACAAGAAATTAATATTTATATGTCTATTCAAGACAGTCCTTCAGCAGTTTCACTGTAAATCAGTGAAGCATTAATGGGCATAAATGCTGTAGAGAAATCTACACTGATTGGTTACAGACTCTGTCGCTTTTGAAAAGAGATAAGAAGTTTACAGGAGACATATCTGATGACTTTCAGAAATTAAGCTTTTGAATTAAAAGAAAGATAGTTCACTTCTTTTCCATTCACAGATGGTTGTTTTATTGTTTTCTAGGAAATCTGTAATCTACCGAAACAGCTGTGTAATTATTGAGTTTTCTTTGTTTAGTAGCTACACTTCCAATTGACTGCAAACTGTGTTTGACATCGCTACCTCCTGAATCTGCCAAGGTCAGACCTTCACATCTGTGTTGATGGATGGATTCACAGTGTGGACAGCACTTCTCCCATCTCCTGGTTACTGCCCACATGTTTAACTGAATTTAAATCATCACCTTTGTGTTGCCCAGGTTTTATTCATTCTAGGACATTCAGAGTCAAAACTTCCAAACCATTAATTTCAAAAGGATTCAAAGAAAAGCAAAAGAACAAAATTAGCCCTTACAAATAAATTCCAGGCTGCTTCTAGTTAAGCAAAAAAAAAAAATGGACTGGAAACACAGACAGTATAGAGAACTCAAAATTTTTTCACTGGCAAAGCTTACAGTGGAGGCTCTGTTTCTATGGTGTAGCATGAAGGAATCTCAGAGGAAATCAGTCTCTAGCAGCACAGGGATGGGATGAGCAGCACTTCTGTGACCCTGCAGCATACCCTTAGGGAAGCCAGCACTTGGACAGGTGTAAGTTTCTCTCGATACGCTGCTGTGAGAATGTTTGGAAAAGTGAATACTGTCTGAGCTTAAGAACTCAAGAAGGATTAGACCAAAATTAAAGTCTGAGATATGTAAATGTTGAAATATTTTGCTTCACAGTAATTGGGGATGATTTTTCCCCTCATTAATAACTCACTTGAAGATAATAACTAGCTCTTCTTTCAGCTTCAGAGATTAGATGAGCACAGAATGCAGCTACTTCATTGATGACTGAGTGATAGCGGAGTCCCCTGTCTGCAAAGCAATAATCATGCCATAATCTAAATACCAATTACATGTACTGGCTATATTAATATAGATATGTTTTTTAAACCACCCAAATACACAGAACATTCTAGTATAGTTTTCTTCCTCTGCAGCTCCTAATACTTAATTTTCTACCTATCCAGGTTCATTAAACAAATGAGGAAACCTTACTGCAGCTGATAGAAAAGCTGTCTCCAGTCACTGAAATGAGGTAATTTCTCATGCAAGACCAGTTACATCAATAGGTAAGAGAGCCAGAGGGAGAAGAGGTTTCATTTAAAAATGAAGAAAAAAGAAACAAAACGGCTTAAATGCTGCCCTGAGCCCTATGAGGGCTCAAATGCCCTCACAAATCAGGAACTCATCTATCAGTCAGTATCCCCAAACCACCACTTTTACTGCTTGTTTAACGTGGTCAGTGCTTGTTTGAGTAAATTTAAGTTAGTGGCTAGAGAACAGTGCATTTCAATTCTGATTCCAATGTGGCTACTGGTGATTGATGCTTGCATTGAAACAGGAGATCATATTTTGGATTATGTTTCTGAGGAAAAAAGCTATCTGGGTTTTTTAAATCTGTAAAATTATTTGACTTGAGGTTTTGATAATCATTCAAAAAGCCCTGCCAAACCACCCCCCCAACCAAAATCATCTCAAAGGAAAGCTTTGGGTCTGAAATATCTTCAGATATGTATTTATCATTTGCAATTTGCCACTATTTCTCAGGAGGCATTGATGACATATTGAACAAGACAACAGCAATTACTTACTACACAATTTCTTCTGATTTTAGGGAAAGACTAGTTTAGTATCATATATTGTATGTAAATACTTGCCAAAGATTCAGTTTTTAATGGAGACAACTGCTCCTGGCCACAAGTCTATTATTATAATCTCAGTATACATGTTACATGCCAAGAAACAAAAAGGATTTTAGGATCATAATATCTTTAGCTTTTAAATTCCAGCGACAGTAACATGCATACAGATGTGCACAAAAATGTTACTTAATTTATTATTAACTTGAAGATAGACACTATTAAAAACAGGGGAAAATCAATAAAATGTCTTGCTAGACCTGACTGGGGATTTTAAATGTTTTGAAAACAAAACTGAGAATAAGAAATTAGTGTTCAGGTCCCAATACAGCAAAGCACATAGGCACTTCATCATGTGCTTTTGTTGAACTGAGGCAGATGCAAGGCTCTAGAGACTACAAAAAGAGATAAAGAGGGAATCTAAAAATATATTTCAATATTCAATTTAGATGGAATATTAGATCTTTCAAACACTGGAGCAAAGTTAAAGGCTAGCTCAAAGGGAAAAAAAAAAGGCAACTGAAGAGGAAGCAGAGTGTCAGCTATCGTTAAGCTTCCTGGAGGCTGCTGAATTCAGAAGAGGTAGAACGTAAAAGGGACTCTAACACAGTTAATGGTGAATGAGGGACAGATGACCTGCTACACTGATACTGTAGCAGTTTTAGTGCTACTTTTTCATGGGAATAGCTGAAACACAGCACAGGGAATTGAAAACTACTGCTATAATGAAGTAACTCAAAATTCTTTACAGATAAACTGAAATGCAAGAACACCACCAAAGAAGTGATGTAACCATCCGTGTAACCACAGTGAAGACTGTGTGACATTTCCATGTATTTCCAAGTACCCACCCTCTCTAGAACTAAGGTCAGATGGATGTGTTTTAGTCCTAATTTTAGTTCACCTCTTTCTTCGAAGCGTGAGCAACCTCTTTGGTACTCAAAAGAAAGCAGTAGGCCTGATATACTTGTAGATTTGACATTCAGCTTCTTTCTTTGCTCAGCACTGAGATCTCCCCTCTCTGCTCCACTCTCCTGCCCACCACACTGCCTACATAGAGAGGCATAAAGTATATACTTTGGGGATGCTTGGAAATACTGACCTACAAAATCCTTTCCTGTGAAGAAGGTACTTGGGAAGTGGATCGGTTATTTCCCACAGTACAAGAATTAGGGGGAACCTAAATGAGATTATCAGGCAAATGGCTGAAACTAAAAAATAGGAAGCACTTTTCCACACAACACATAATTAAATGGAGACTTCATGCACATAGTGTCGTGGAAGCCAAAAGTATGAAGAGGTTCAACGGGGATTAGACAAATTAATGGCAAACAGACCTAGCAAGGGCTATTAAAATAGTGGTATGAATCCAAACTGTTCTTCAGTAAATCCCAACAGGTAAATGAAACAGTACTTAGAGCATACATAGGGTAACTCCACCTCACTACAAAGAGATCGTAAAAATAGTAACATTCTCAGAATTATTGCTATGGTAAAAAATTTAGGTATTTTGGCAAAACCTTAGGAAACAGGACAAAATAAGGAATGAGCCCTCCCCCGTGGCCTCTCAGCTTTGGGAAATCAGCTGTTCAGAGACTTCTCCAGCTGCAAGGATCTGAGAGAGGGCAAAAGGCAGCCATCAGGATGCAGTGTCAGCCAAGGAAGAGACACAAAGAGTTGGGAACCGCAACCCCAGAGCACTTTCACAGCCCTGCAACTGCTGTTTGGATTCCTCAGCTCTGCTGTGCAAACCACAGATCAAGGGCCGCTGCACTCATAGGGGACCAAGGAGCCACAAAAGTACCGGTGACAGGGCTGACAAGGCCCTATTCCTTCTTGGATACCAGTTTGCTTCCTAACCTGACATTGCATTGACTTTTTACTGCCAAGGGCTTCCTTGCAGCAACCATAGGGGTCTCCTACATTATGATACACCATGTCTTTAAGACCTAACCTAATCTGAAGCCTAGAAATGTTATACCTTTGTTTTAATACAAATCAAGATGCCTAAATGATTTAGGCAACTGTGGTAGACTAACTGTACTTTCTAGAGAATTTAAGCAAAACAGCTGGACAGACCATGAGAGTTCTTGTGAAACTTTAGGTTCATTTATTTAAACTAGAAGATAATCTATCACAGCTTGACTGACAGTACATGATTCTGAAATGAGAAGAAGATGTACATATAAATTAAGTGCTAGACGAACTGCTTAAAATTAATGTTTCTAAATAAGATGATTTAGACTGACTGGTTAGCTTGCTGCTCCTTGTCTCTCATAAGGAAATGAAAATGATTTATTGGTCCTGGGAAGCACTGGGAGCAACATTCACATTTTGCAGAAAGCCAGAGCAGGCTCACTCACTGAACACTTGAATGAAAGAGAATCACTGGCAGAAGTCACGATGTGCTTCTTTAGTCTTTAGTCTTATACTATAGTCTTATATGTAGTTGGCTCTGGCTCTACCCATTCACAAGGGATAGATTTTGTTCCAGAAGCAAACAGTTAAAATTGCTTGGCCTTGCTTTGTAATCTTGTTAACTGACAGGGAAGTGACATTTGAACTTTTATGGAAAGCAGAAACATGAGGGTAAATGGTTTGGATCAGTGGAGGCCACCTTGTGTCTCATCCCTGATGTATCTATTCCTGCTAGGTTGATCTTGTTCCAGCAGCTGTGCCACCTCAGGCTGTAATTTCAGCACTTCCAACAAACTACACAGTATTGGGCTGGCCTGCACTCAGAGGCAAGATTGCTTGTGGAAAAATCAGGTATCACAGGACGTATATTCTCTCAAAAACAAGTCCCCACCAGAAGAGAAAAAAGATCTGCCTGTGAACAGTGCAAAATCGCCAGAATTTGTGTGTACTAGACACTGGAACATGTTACAGTGAAGTAATTCCTTCCAAAGATTAAACAGTTCCTAAAAGATGCATTTAGCTGGAGGCTGAGGAGTCAGCTGAGACTGACAGAATACACCATACCTCCATGGACTATGGCCTAGAGGGGATCAAAGCAGAAGCTCCTCTTGCTTGTATTTCTGAAAGTTATCTGGGCTTTGCACTGCTGCTGGGGCAGCCTGGACTGAGTGAGGGACAGGGATGAGAGGGGCCCTGATGGTCCTCAGATGGTCTGATTTTAGAAGCAGGTCCCTGACACCATCAAAGCCAGAAGTATAAAAATTTTGCTCTCTCCAAAGGCTGACATCCAGTTTTTGCAGCTATCACAGCATCAACTCTGAGCATCCCCCAAAAATTTCTGATTTATTTCATGCATTAAAAACATCAAGCCTTGTCCCTCCTTCGTCCTACAATCATGACAGCACATCTCACACCAGGCAAGTAATTTGACAAATATGCTCAAGCTGCTGGCTTTTTTTTCTGGACATAAGAGAAGCTCAGCCTCTCAGCACACAGAGGTGTGCAGGAGTCACAGGTGCTATTTTTCCATGGGCATCACAGGCCCTTCTGGGATGTCTCTTGCACAGGGCCAGAACTACTGTCTTGCACACTGATGTGTGATCAATTACTGAAGTGCATAACCTTTGCAGGCAAAGCAGCTGAGGTGTCTGCAACCTCTCCTGTCAGCTGTGCTACAGGCATTTTCACTCCTACAATGTTTCCAAGCAGCCCTGTGAATTACTCCTAGGACACACTAAGATGGCTGAAGTAGTTTTCTCTCATGAAGGTCAATTGATCAAGTATACTCTTCAAAAAAATGAAGAAAGAATCACAGAATAATTTTAAAGTATTGCAAAGAACGTGGCTGTCGGTGTCAGAGGAATGACCAGGAATGTAAATGACAATTTCCTTGATAAAATCACCAAGGAACTGTCACTTTCCAAATGCCGCAACACTTGGGTTGTAATTACTAGTGAGCTTTGCAATGGCGAAAAGCTTGCTTTTTCATGTCTTGGCAGCACATGTCATAAGAGCATCCTCCCTTCAGCAAAAACTAGTATTTAATCTTTTTTCCTAGTTTCTGCTTTTTCCTTTTTGCTGCTTAACACGCCCCCGCCCCCATTTGCTAAAAATATCCTATTCTAAAGACAGGTTTTTACGAATATAAAATTCCTCTTTGTTAAATTAAAGTGCAGAGCAAGAAAGATCAGCAGTGAAAAACAGAGCTAACCAAAGGGAACAACTAGGGCATAAGCAGGGAAGGGTAGTCAATAGCACTGTGGCTTTTTTTTCCCTTTTGTACTAACCTCGGTTTTACTTTGCTATCCTGTCCTTCCATTCTACCTTTCCTTCATTTGTCTGTTTAGTCCTTTTCTTTTTCCTTGACACATGACCTGCAGGTATGACCATATAATGAACTGAGTTACACTGATTTAACTAATTACCACTTGTCATGTGTGCCAACGAAGCCAATGTCCTCCATTGCCTCATCCTACCCCAACTGTGAGACAAAACACATTAGCTCAAATATCAGGCTTAAAGTGACTTGGGTAACCCAAGATGTCTGAGGATATTCTTTATGCCAGAGCTGACAGTAGGTTAGTATCAGTGACACAGACACTGAGAAGCATCTCACATAGGCTACACACAGAATCACATCTGTAACCTCAAGTGCTCTCTGAACACAAATTTGTTGCATGTCTGGATTGTGCTATGCAATAAGGCAGTGACATCTGGTTGGTGTTTTCATTTGCAGCTACTGCAGAAATAATTACCAATGACAGCATATATACAGCATATTCCTCTTCACTCTGCCAGCTAGTTGACTGATGCAGAAGAGGCCAGTGTGACCTGAAATAAATGGTGAACCCTGCCAACCATTGAAAAAAAATGGTCAATTTTAACACATAAGTTAAAAATGCTTCTGTGAAGATGTTGGGAAAATATATCTCACATCCGAAAATGATGGAAAGTATATAAAGATAAAATCACTACTGCACTGGAGCAGAAATGACAGCTTTGTCATTCCATCTCTGAGCCTGCCTACCACAGATGAAGATGAAAAACCCTTTACACAAGTCAGATAATGGTGCAGGACTGCAGGGGTTGATCGACAGACTGGCAGACTTTCTTATTTTCATTTTAGCAAAACAGAGTGGGCAAACATTAACTTAGCATTGTCCCATCCTCAATTTGATCCTGGTTGATTGGAATGTCTCTGCTTATAAAGATAACAGAATTAGTAGCCCATTAGTTCAGCAATCACGACTTCTCTTCAAGGTCCTCTGCTATGATTACTTTGCTGTATCTGACAATCTTCCCAGAGCAGTGTAGGCAATACGATGAGTATCTTGCACAGGTTTGTTCTTTCAACTTCTTCCTGCTACAACAGCAGTGTGTGTGTTTGAGGAGCCCCTTCCAGTCTCTCTCTTTTTAATTCAGCAGTATTCATGCAAAAATTCCAACCATAGATAACCAGATGCCACCAGGTTCTTTGCAATGTTTTCCAGTTAATGATTTTCTGTCAAATCAAGAGGACATTTCAGGTATGTACCATCAGGGCTTGTCTCAGTCCCAGTGCTAGTCAATCTTGCCATTAATTACTTGCCGAGTGAGCTACTGAGTGTACTTCTAAAACCAGCAGTGGGTACTGAGCCGATTCAGTCCACAAGCAGTGTCCAGGTTTTACCTGGGATAGAGTTAATTTTCTTCATAGTAGCTTGTATGGTGCTATATTTTGCATTTGTGACCACACAAGGGTAATAACACATCCTATTTTAGTTAGCAAGCAGCCCTTGCACATTGTTAAGGACTTTTCTGCCTCTCATCCACCCCACCAACAGGGGGGCTGGGGGTGCACAGGGAGTTGGGAAGGGACACAGCTGGGACAGCTGACACTAAGTGACCAAAGGGATATATATACCAGACCATATGGTGTCATGCTCAGCAACTGAAAGCCTGGGGAAAAAGTAGGAAGTGGGGCACATTCAGGGTGATGGTGTTTGTCACCCCAAGTCACCATTACTGTGACAGAGCATGGCTGTCCTAAAGATGGCTGAAGATCTGGCTGTTGATGGTGAGTGAATTCCTTGTTTTGCTTTGCTTATGTGTGCAGTTTTTGCTTTATCCATTGAAGTGTCTTCATCTCATTCCATGAGTTTTCTCACTTTTATGGATTCTTTCCCCCTTCCCACTGTGGCAGGGAGCGCGTGAGTGGCTGTGCGAGTCTAAGCTGCCTGCCAGGGTTAATCCACAACAGTAGGATTAACAGGGTAAGAATTCAGAAGAATTTTCCTAAAATGGAGAAATTATCGCAAATCACCATAATGAAATTTGCAAAGACAAGCATGATATTCAACTTTTAGGAACGGGAAATTAAATGCACAGATGCAAAATGAGGAGTGACTGGCCAGCCAGCAGCTCTGCAAAGGGACACAGAAGTTACACTGGATCACAAACTGGGAGTGAGTCAAGAGGCTGCTGTGAAAAAGACAAACTTCATTTGTAAACAACTTACATATTAAGTCAAGGAAAGTGCTTATTCCATCCTAATTGGCACTAACAAGATCTCAGCCCTACTCCACTCTGGGAAACTGCTCTTTAAGACTGCAGCAAGCTGAAGACTGCCCAGAGAAGAGCTGAAAGTGTAATCAGAGGCTTCAAAAACATTACTGTGAAGGAAGGCTGGGAACTGGGCTCAGTAAGGTTGAAAGAAGAGAATTCTCAAGGACTAAACACATTATTAGTTCTCTAACATGTGAAAGGCTATCAAGAGAAAGCTGATCAGCAGTTCCATCTGGAGCAAGATGTGAAGAAGCAAGACTGAGTTATAACCATAAAAGATCCATGAGGGTTAACAGGGAATTTTCTGGCCTGAGGAATATGAAAGAACAGGAATGGATTGTTCAGGGAAGTTGCAGAATGGTCTTAGTGGAACAATTTCAAGAAAAGTCAGACATCTGTGGTGGGTAGTTGGCATCCACCTGACTTTCTCACGGCTGATGAATGGAAATCCACCCCAGGCTTCGGGGCCACCATCCTTACTGCCTCCCCTGTGCCACTGTCTCTGCTGGCCAGCTGTATCTCTTAGCCAGGATCACTCTAAGTCTGCCAATCAGGAATATCTGGCTTGGATATAAAACCTGTCCAGAAAAATTTGGAAGTTGGAGAATCGGTTTCCTCTTTTATGTCCGGATCAAAGCCCAGCCTATGCATTTCCCTTGCCGCAGCAGGCACCACTGTGTTGATAGGATCTGCCAGCCTGACCTCCTCCCTGTTCTGTCTCAAAACTAAAGATAGGAAAAATAACATGATGTTGTACAGGAGGGAATAGAGATCTCTGAGGTCATTAAAAAAGCCAGCTAGTTCCATTTTAAAATATAGTAGTTCTGGACTGATCATGAATTAGGACAAAAAACTATAGCACAGGAAATCTACTTTACTGCAAAATAAGTTGGCCATGGACTTGTATTAAATTACTTCTTCTCTCCCTGAGGCATCTGGTCATGAAGCCCAATGCCAGTCTGCTTCTAGTGTGCTGAATACAGTGAACTGGGACTGAAAGTTAGTATTACATCTTCTGCAGTTTTACCTTACAGAAGAATGTCAGTGACTATGAACAAAACAAAATATATGCAAAAAAAAGGCAAAGCAACAGGTTGAGTTCCGCCTTTATAATGATTTGCTTTTTAGAAGGCTGACTGCTTGACACACAATATTAATTAATTACAGGCAGCCTGCAGATATAGTGTCAGAAAAGTGACTTTTGCATGGTGTACTTTTTGAATTCCTGAGACCGATCTTTTCTCCGGAGGGGAAAATAATAATTTTTTTTTTCAGTCTTTCAGACTGACTCCATGTCTCCACGTGATCTGAAGGGAATTACTAGATGCTAGAGACATTTTGTAAAAAAAAAAACAAAACAACCCAGGCTGACTGGCTAACTCTAAAGTGTCTTTACCATTTGGCAAAATAAAGGCCGAGGGCTTGTGAATCTTTATGCTGCTTCTGCAATATGAATAATAAACAAAAGTGTACAAAATAAGATAAACATCCCTTTGCTAAAACTTGGTTATGCCCTCAAGTTACATAACAAAAACAGAAACATGCCACAGATATTTGTTGACTGTTGTAACATGCTATTCCTACAGTATTGATGTTTGTCAGAAACTGCAATTTCATTTAGTTTATGTAATTCTTCTAGCAGAGCTTGCTGAAAGATTTCTGCACTGATTGTAGATATTTTAAACCACCTAGGAAAAATACCAGTACCCATGTGATGAGAAAAAGAAACATGGGCACTGAAAAGTTGATTAGAGACAATTTTCACAGGAAAGTTCAGGCTTTGTCTCCATAAAAAAACTGCATTGGCACTTGAAAGTCTTGTATCTCAGTGAGTAATCTCTGTTGCATCTTGGTGGTTTAGGACTTACTGCTTTGTGAATTCACAGCTGGAAAACCACTGAAGAAAACAAATGAGTCCTGAATGTGTGAGATGCCAAGATGCCACCAACTATGACACACTGCAAGTTGTTTCCTTGTTTTCAAGGCATCCAGCTTCCTACTCTGTTCTTCTGCTGGAATGGTTTCATCCTGCATACCTTCCTTCCTGGGAGTGGTGGGGTAGCATCAGCTCATGCCAGCTCCGTGTGCTACTGCTTCAGGCAGAAAGGAGAACTACAGGAACAGGAACAGCATTCAGAGTCTGGGGTTTTTAACCCATGCATGGCAGTTGGGAACTTAACATCACAAGGGAATGTGAGATCAAAACATGTTCTTCAGGAACAGGGCAGGGAGAGAGCAGAAGCCATGAGGGGATGCTCAGCTGCTGAGCTCTGTGGTCTGGGGTGGGGATTGGCCCCTGTGATCCCACAACAGGCGGAATGTGTCAATGTCTCCCATTGATAGCACAAGAGCACTTACATTTCACCCGACTAATCCAAGGATGTACTTGCCATCCCCACCCACAGCCTGGCCCCATCCAGCCATCTGGTCCTGCATGATTTCTTCTGCAGGCAGGGGAATGCCATGGGAACGCCAGTGCCGGGATGCTCACATGCAGACACACACTCGCACACACATACGCCTCCAGCCTTCTGCTTCCAGTGCTCCCTTGCATGCTCTTTCTTTTGTCAATTCTACTTCCTTCCTCAAGCCTACTAAGGATTTAGCAAAAGCTCGTGGGTCCTCTGTGCTATAAAATTAGGTCTCTACAGGTGCCAGGAGAATGCCGTGCCTTGGCATCCAAACAGCTTCATCTCCAGTTAATAGATAAACTGAATTTCCTCTTGAAGTTAAAGCACTCTCCATCTTCTCTTCCCCGGGATCTGCAGATCTTAAGGCTGCAGAATGCAGCACAGAACCACTCAAAAGAGTGTTAGAGAAATCCACTGCGGACACTTGAGAAATCCTGTGACAGCACTGTGAGGCAGATAAGCAGAGGTGGGGGGAGAGGAGAGAAAAAAGGAATAGCTTTTGGAGACTGCTTGGCAGCAAAGTCAGTGCTTGAAATATCTGTGGGGAGTTTGAAAGCATTTCCTAACATCAAAAATGTGAAGAAGAAAAAGAAATTTTGATCAATGACTTATTGCCCTTGATCTAAGCAAAAGAATCCTAGCCAGTCAAAAATAACAGAAATCTGTTTTATTGTAAAGCTTAAGTTTTCTATGTTTTGACAGCTGGGGCTCATGCTTTTGGCTGGGTTATTTGCCAGCCTTAAAATATTCATCACTCAGTCGCCAGGTTTTTGTCCTTTCAAACTGAGCTCTAAAGATGAAGGAGAAGGTGCTGGAGAGATTTTAAGCATGAGTTTTCTGCCCTAAAACAGAACTTTGTGGCCTGAATTCACATGACCAGGAAAAGAGGTTTCCACTCCCTGGCCAAGTTTCTGGTGAATCACTCGCTGGTCACTGAGCCAAGATTCACATTCTGGAGCATGGGAAGCAGTGGCTCATTTGTGATGAAGACAGGCCCCTTGCGTTTGTTGAGAGGAAATGGATTAACAGTATGTATTCTGTGCACAAATCTTGAGAGAACTGAGCTAAAATATTCCAGACTAAAGCATCCTTACCAAGAAACAAACTGGAACATGTTACACTAAAAGTCAAAGCTGATTCTGAAAACGATCAGTGAAATGCTGGTGTTGGTGGCTCCAGGATCACCTCAGATGTCTTGCAGAGTACTCAGGAAAATTAGTGTCACAGAATTTATAATCTTGGATGCAAACCTTTAGATTACTATTCCAGCGTTGCTTCCTCTTAATGCATCAAACACTTATTCTAAGAATTCAAGTCAGGCTCTTCTGGTCTTATGCAATTTTTTTATTGTTATGTCTTGCACTGTTTTCATTTAATCACTTGATTGTTATCATTCCATTTTATACCTGTGAAACTTAGTGGGCTTTCTTAGCTGAACATAAGGGAAATATTTTTCCCCAAACTGAAAAATGTTAAATAATTTCATATCTGCTATGAAGACTAAATTCCTCTTCCACAAACTCAGGGTCAGTCTTACTGACTTTGTATCCAAAAAATGTGCTTGCATCAACTCTGTATTTAGCTTCCTCTACTTGTCCCAGGTGACCACTATTTTTGTCACATCATTTTGTATCTATAAAGTCCTTGCAAGTGCTCAACACTTCACTTTTGAGACTTATCTTTCATTTTCTGTATAAGGAATTAAAATGTCTTCGGGGATATGAAGTGATAACAAATCCTTTTCACTCAGGGACAAGTTAACATGAGAAGAAGTTGCAATGCAGAGACTAACAGTAAGTAAAAACTGAAACTGCATAACTGTGCAGGACCTGGTTCTTCAGGCAGTTTCAGGTCAACCAACTGAGAGCTTAATCTGACAGCTGTAATGTGAACTAAGGTCAAAGAGCATCTCAAGAGTTTATGAAGCCAAATTTCTAAAGGGCTTTAGATCTAGTCTCCAACTCTACATAAAGCCAGGGTAGGCAATTAAAAGTGCAGGTAGGAGGCTTACACTGAAGGATGCTGCTAGGTAGGACTGGGCACTGGGCTGCAATTTAGGAGAAGGTAGAGGAAGGCACTGACAGAACAAGGAGTGGTGGAGAGGGAAGTCTCTCTCTGGTTATGTCTGTTCTGGCATAAAAGACAAGGTCAGGATTTAACAAGAAACCTATGTCTCCATCCATTAACCTATGTGGGTTTGGCTTCTATCAGCTTCCTGCTCTGCTCTGCACTGGTGCAGCCTCAGCTCAAGTCATGTACACAGTTTTGGGCCCACAATATAAGAAACACTGCTGTTAGAGAGCATCCAAAAAAGGGCTACAAAGAAGTTGAAGAGCCTTGAGGGGAAGTCATGTGAGGAGCTTCTGAGGTAACTTATCTCATCATGGAGAATGAGAGGTTGAGACTACACCAGTCTACAACTTCCTTATGAGGGGCAGTGCAGGGGTAGGCATTGATCTCTTCTCTGTGGTGACCGGTGACAGGACCGGAGGAAATGGCCTGAAGGCGTGCCAGGGAAGGTTTAGGTTGGATATCAGAAAAGGTTCTCCACCCAGAGAGTGGCTGGGCACTGGAACAGGCTCCCTAGCGGGGAGCCAGCCTGACAGAGTTCAAAAAGCATTTGGGCAATACTTCCAAGCACAGGGTGTGCTTCTTGAGGTTGTCCTGTGCAGGGCCAGGAACTAAACTTGATGAGCCTTGCGGGTCCCTTCCAGCTCAGGATATTCTGTGATTCTATGATCTAGCACTCTCCCAGGAGAACACAGGAGCATGGTTTGGGCCACACCACTTACCAGGACTGCTCTTGATGAGCAGTCTCGAGGTAGCCACCCTATTTTGGGCAGACAAAAAAGCTTAGAAGCATGGATGCAAGTCATGCAGGGACATATGCAGGGCCAGAAAACAGGCCTTGACTTGTTCTGTTTTGCAATGTAGTTCTCACACCAGCCTCATGCCAAACATACTGTATCATTTGAGGAATGCATTTATTTTGAGCAGTACTGATACTTGAGAAAGTGAGTGACACTGGTGAAAACAGACAGATGTTTACTTATTCAGTCTTCCACATGCAAAGCTCTTGGTGCATGTTCAAAGCAATTTTCTGAAGATGTATCTCTTCATATCTTAACATCAGGAAACAGCGGCCTAGTGTATTTTCCCATTTGTTGTGACTTGCTAATCTAGATCCTCTATATATTCCAGGGACACAGTTCCTAAATTTAAAGCTGCAAACAGACTTGTTCTCTCAGCACACTAGTAAGAAATGTTTAATTTTACATTGCCAATTTTCAAATATTTCAATATACTCTGGCTAGGTAAAACAGTAAAGAATTACTGTAACTCAGTGATGAATTAATGACTTGCTTGATAGTGCAAGCTCTTATTTTCCTCTCTGTCAGCTCTTGGGCCAGACATTTTGGAAGAGTTTAATCAAAATCCTCATCAAAAGCCAAATGAGTGGATTTTAAAGAAAGTTTAATTACAGTGGTCAAACCACCCAGCATGATTTGCTTGATTTGATTAACATAATGAGGAGCTCACTTAATGAGAAATGCATTAATTCATTCAAACAAGTGGTTTTATCAGTGGTATTAAGCATCAACCCAGATTATGTACAGCAGAAACTATTATAGCAAAAATTGAGTAAGGTCAAAGCAGTAGTCATACCATAATTACAAGCTCTCAGCTGTAATCTACCACTTGAGCTTGGGTAGTTTTCACCCTGCCCAAAAGAGCTGGATCCCTATTTTAAAAAGCTCCCAAACCATGCAGTTTTGCTCCAATTTCACAGCTGAGATCTCCATCTCTTTCTTTCAGACATTCAGAATGTTTGGGGACTGGGACTGAATTTTCTGAGTTTCAGATGGCTACACATGCAGATATTAGTAACAAATGACAAAGACCTCAAAGGAACCCTGCTATGACTCCATGCCCTTAAAGAAAATGCATGTTGTCCATTTGCTATTTGTTCTATTTCTCTCCTGACCCTGTGATGTCTTAGGGATGCTCGCATTCCTAACCTGGCATATAGTGACTCCGGGGAAAAATTAGTGTTTTACTTCTGGGGAAAGGAACCTCCTTCTTGGAAAAAGAAGAAAAAATTGCCTCAAATGGGAAGTATTTGAGAAAAAGAAGAAAGAGTCTCCGTCACACTTTCCTCTTTTCAACTGCCTTCTTTAGATACATTTCACACCCGATATTTTACTTCCCCATTTCAGGACCCATTCCTGTGGGCTTTACACAGCACCCTTCACCTGCATGCCCCACTGGTACCCCTTCTCTGGTGCTCCCTGCTCCATCTCCCAGCAGCTGCCAATGCTCTTCTCTCTCCTCTGCTGCCCTGACCACCATTCCCTCTTCAGCTTCTGCCGTGCTCCCTTACCTTTACTCAGGGCACTTGTTATTCCTGCAGTGTCTGTGCTACCCCTGCGGGAGCTGCCTTTCCTGCTGCTTCCTACTGTGCCTGTACAGCACTGAAACTTTGATTTTTCAAGTGCTCTACTTCGCAGACTGCTTGGTTGCCAGAGTACTTTCCAAGTACTGTTGCACAGTGGACTTAAAAACTATCTATTGCACAGTTTTTCGTCAGCTACCAGCAGCAGCTGATAAAGGAGACCATACTCAAAACTGTTGCCTATGCAGGCAGGAGGCTGGTCAGGGAGACCAGTTGCAGATGGGATCATCTGGGAATAGATGCATACCAACAAGTGAAGACTGGCATGGAGGTGGAATTTTAACTCCTGATTAAGTCAGCAGGAATAGTAAAACACTATTATTAGGGTACCTAAATGAATGTAAGTACCAAGGTTTGCCTGCAGCTTTGGAAGTTTGGATCAAGATCTCCAAGAAATAAGCCGAAGCAGAGAACTAAAGATGTCAAAAAGTAGACCTAAGGATTTATTTGCTATATTAATAGAAATGAGCAAGAAAATCATTCATGCTGATCTGAAAACCATAATCCTTAGGATTATTTTTGCCAGTTGCCTTTAAAGCACAAGGAAATGAGTAAAAGTTGGAACTGAAGTCCTTTGATTTTAGACAAATCTTGGGATCTGCCTAAATGTGACAGCTGCACACCAACAGGAACCTGTGATATTGGCATATAAATGTCTCCACAGAGGAAAGCATTAACAGTGATGACTGCAGCAAACGCTGAGCAAGGCATTCCCAAGGTGAAGTCGATTCCATCTTGGAACAAGCAACACAAACAGCATACATGGACTCACTGCAGAAGCTGCCCCTCGGTGTCACAGTTAGTATCCCTGAGTGGAATCTACATAAGAAATCATAAAACATACATTTTTAGAAGATAGTATTGTAAAAGACTTTTCCCCACTATCTCCCAGCCCAGCCTTCAAGCAGACAATCAACCTTGCTAAAGTCATGATCTGAAGGAAATTCCCCAAGGACCGATATATCTCCCTATACTAGAGTGATAAATGCAAAATTGCAATTTATCTCCACAGCCCTCAAAAGAACCATGCAAAACAATGAATCCTCATCATGTCCATCCCTGAATGCAAACTACTTCTTACGTACTCTGTGTCCTTTGTACCATAGTGAACTCACACTGACAATTCCTGAATAAAACATGGTTAAAAACAAGAAAATGTCTCCTAAACCAGTTATTCTCTGATCACTCAGCCTTTATCCTCAAGGCTTTCCTACAAAAGACACTGGAAAGACTAAGCCAGGATTGAAGTGAACAATTTCATGGGACACCAAAAATTGTTAAATCTAACAACAATGCAAATTTTATGGCACATTACAATTTACATCACATATGACTTGCTAATCTCAGTTTCCCAGGAGATAATTACCTGTGCATTTCTTCCATCCTGTGTTCAGTAGAGCTGAAGACCTTATTACCTCTCCTCTTACTAACTTCCCCTCTGTTCCTTTCATCTCAAAATACCTCACTGATTAATATAATGAAACTGAACTTAGAAAAACTGCTTCTGATCTTTGCTTATCTGGCAGCTTGCTAGCTATGTCCCTCCTTCTGTTTTCTGCTCCTCGATCTTGACTGATTTTTTCCTATTACATGTACTGATAACAGATACTGCCTTTCTCCACAGATATTGCCTCTAAGTGTTATGACACTTTCCTGTTTACCAAAAAACCTGCCTAATCAGCCTTCACTTTGAAAACATCAAGCCCTGTTCCAGATATGGTTCAAGTTCTGACTCACAGATGCCTTTCTGAATAGTTACAGGGCTTTCAGTCTGGCATTATCCAAGCTCTCAATTGCTTCAAAGAAATATTTGGGCTTAGCAAAGAGTAAGAACACAACTTATCTGGCCAAACATCAGTCACTACTTCTAAAAGGAAAGGAAACATTGCTAATTCAGAACTTTCTAAAATGAAATGGAACTGTAACATGGACAAGATTCAGGAATATGTTGTTCAGCCAGGGCAGTTATGTATTACCCAATCGAGTAAGAAATGAAAATTTTTATTGTCACTTCTCTCTGGTACTTCCCAGATAGCGAATTGGTCTTTGGCAATGCCCATTGCAGTGATGTTGTATAATATTTGCTTCTCCCTTCGTCCATGGAGTTCAAAAACCTCTTAACTTTACTTCTCTGCATCCAAATGCAGTAACTTCAAGCTGTAACAGCTTGGGAAAGGTTAACCAGTATCTTAGGACTGTATTTGAAATAATTTTGCCTATGGACTTTCAGTGTGCAGTATCACATGAATTAAAATATATGGACCTATCATTTAATGCTTTTTAGGAAGTATTAAATAAGACAGTGCACAAAGCTCTGAGGTAATGTACAGATCTACCACCTCCTGCCAAATGTGTTCCCTTCCTTGGACTTGCAGAAGTAGCAGGTGTTGTTCTGCTTCCACTACATGCCGTCATTGACGCACACCTGGGAGTTGTTCTTTGTAAGCAAGTAACTAAATGTCACATCCAGGGCAGCATTTCTACACCCTTTTTCTTTCACCAAAATGCATTGTGAGAAAATTCAAGACAGGATTAAGAAAAGGATTTTAAAACTTGTATTCCTCATTTTGTGAAACCAGGGGTTATCTGTTATCCTGATGACACATGAGACCTGCCACCTCAATACTACCATGTACAAAGAAACTGTTTACTACATATGTGTCTGTCACCATGGAAAAGCTCAGGGAACATATGGAAAGGATTTTTTTCAGGTTCAAAGAAAAAGCGGGCCCCCACATCTCTTCCTCCTACTCAGATACAAACCAGGATCTTGCTCTGCTAGCCAGAACAGAGATAATCTTCAGCATTGATATATGGGAACTGCTGACACAATGTAAACATTAGGTAAAAGTAAATTATTTGCCAAGAACCTAAAAGGCTGGGTGCTTAAAGCAGCTCTCCACACTGGCTTTCCTTAGCAAGGTGTGCCAGGGAACATGTACCCATCTATTGGTCCCACTGCTGGCTCCTAAGAGACTGGTCCTACAGCACACTGTACCTACATCCCAACGAGCACTACCCAATTCCCTTCTCTTCCGGCCGTGCCACTGCAATGAAACTTTCTTGAAGAAATTGAGATGTTTCTGGAGGAGCAGAACAGCTCCTACCACTCAGGAGCTGATATTTTACTGTGCCTGAGGCACCTGGTGTGCGGCTGGTGCCACCATCAGCCTCCTTGACTTAGGGAGGCAGACGGATTTCTGACTTGGCCATCCGGTTCTGACGGCCAAGAGCTCGCCCCAACATCTCACTGCACCACTGCAAACCTGCAGATCTCAGCGCTGATCAGGGGAAGAAACACACAAATTCAGCCCATTCAGCCTTGTTTCCCATTCGCGAGCGGGCAACGTGACAGCAGTGTTGAGGATGATGGGGGGAAAGGATGAAGTGTAGAAATAGTGTGAGATGAAGATGCCCAAGCTGTCTGGCGATGGAAACCAGTTTCTGCAGGGCGCCTCCTCAACAGCCCCGCGGGAGGGAGATGTGGCAGGAGCATGGGGCACGGCAGAGGCACGGCGGCCCTTACCTTCTCATTCTTCCTCTCCTCGGGTTTGCCGGCAGGCCCGGGCGTGGCGGGGCCCAGGGGCCCGCCGCCCACGNGCGTCCGCAGAGGCGAGACCGTGGCCGTGGGTCGCTCCGGGGCCGGCACTGCTGGGTGCGCTGCGGGAGGAGGACAGAGCACTATTAAATTGCCCTCGCGCTGCCCTGACAGGCCCTTCAGTGGCCGTAACTCAGCTGGTGAGAGCACGGTGCCAGTAACACCAAGCTTGTGGGTTCAGTCCCCTTAGGGACCATTCACTTGAGGAGCTGGCGTCGATTATCCTTGTGGGTCCCTTGCGACCCAGAATATTCTGTGATTCTGTCTGTGAAGGTGCCAAGGGTCCGATGGAGACATGAGCCTTAGCCCAGGGTATCTCACCCTGCAAGTGGTTTTCGCTAATTCCCCTCCTGGCTGCAAAAGGCCTATCCAAAGTCACCAAAATTGGTTTGTTCCCCCCACGGATGCCACTGGGGAATGGCATTCGCTATGCCTGCCCATGTCTGGAAATAAATACCTAGCCTGCTGTCTTTTTTAAATATATTACCTCGTTCCAGCTGAGCTGTTTTCTGCACGCCCAGGCCCCCCTCCTAATGTGACAGGTTTTGGAGCAATGCAACGCGGGACCTAAGGGGTTGGTTAGCCCAGATGATCCACGCTGACCCTGCAGACAGCAATTACAAAGGGAGGTCTCTTGTTTCAGCCCTAACAAAATGATCAACATCACATCACTGTGCTGCACAGGATAAATTAAGCAGAAATCCACCGGAGGATTTCTGAGCTCAGCCTCCTCTCTGCCAGCAAAGTCCCTAAGGGACTATGCAGTGCCTTTTAGTCTGGCTGCTCCTGCTAAGCACACCCTGCCTGCAAGAAGTGGGAAGCAGGAATTAGAGCTTGTCCATTTAACGGTGGCTGTGACACACCGATGAGGTCAGCTCTCCAGGGATTCCAGAACCTGTTGCATGCTTCAGGTTGCAAAAAATGTGACAAAGCTCTAGGTCCATTTCTAGAATGGTGTTTTCTATGACTTCCAGCTTGGTTGATTGCTTAGGTGTTACCTAAATACAGCTCCACTTCAAGTATGTACAGCCTAGAAGCTGAGTCCATACTCAGACATTCTCTCACATAAATGATTCAGTAACAGGACTGGCTGGAAAGTGCCCATTTTATAAATGATTATAAGGTTTCATAATCTTGTTTAGTTCTGTCTCAGTGCAAAATTTGAACCTCTGAACATTTTTTCTGAGCATAACATGCTCACTTGCCCCAAAATAGCCTCTATTTTGGTCAGGTTATTCACCTAGGATGTGAAAACATAGATTGTCATCATTGCACTGTTATCTTATGTGGAGAACATCTTTGGAAAGCCAGTACAGCTTCGTGGTTGGTCTGGTTGAACTACATCCATTCCCGACAAAAAAACCCCAACTTTGAGTCCAGTGAATCAGCTTTACTTTGACCAACATGCATCTTACGGGAAAATTTCTCGCCCACTTTGATCTGTGATTTTCTGACATATTCATCTGAAGGACAAACTTTTATGCAGCTGGAGTTCGCTCAATCTATAACTAAACAATAGTGCTGAAAAACTCAAACCACTAGTTTCTCTTCCTATGGTTATCAGTGGCACCCATTAACAGGGATTAGATTGATAAAGTGCCATTAATCATACTCACTACACCAGCTGAGCACTCCTGCCAGGAGGGAATTTAATCTCCCAGCCTTATGCCCTATTATCTGACATTATACTGAACATGATGGCCCAGTCATCATCAGATTAGCACCTCCAAAGTTCATATGATTCTCCCTCACAGTAGCTCCTTGACTCTAAATGTTGTTTATACCAAATCAGCTAAACTATCTTTAGTCAGTCTATAACTTGATACAACGTTACCATGTAGCACGATGAAGGCCCTAAAAGGTGTTATTACAGACACCTTCAAAACTATTTTTACTATTAGTTAATATCTTTCCCTCCCAGGACTACCAGTACACTGAAAGTGCAATTCACTTCCAGACAGCCAGCAAGGTGCCACTAGTTATCTTGAAATGATTCCCTCCTGATTTTCCCATTTGCAACCTGAGTGATGAGCAGCTGTGGCTAACAGAAATCTAATTTTTTGGGATGGTTAAGCTTGCAGGACCTAGGTTTTGAACTACTGTTTGTAGGGAGCAATGGCTTTCCTAAATTTAGAGGAAAAGAATACTAATGGAATTTCACTGCATGTATGTGGATGCAGAACCCTGATTATTGATAATCATATTAGGTACATCACTTCTTTCTTGTAAGACTTGATATTTCCAGACACAAAGGAACATGAGAAACAGTAAAAGAAATGGTCTGAGAAAAATCTGCTCTGAGCAGAGCTCTCACATTTTATTCTGCAGTTTCATCTGCTTACTGTTACAATGTATGCCTTTGCTCTGGGATCTCTGGATCTGAACTGTGCTGCATCAAACATGCTATTAATTAGCAATGCTCACTGAGGGCTATTTTTGTTCTACACCACTCATATTTCATTTTGGGTGTATTCCTACATTAGTGGCCTTGTAGAAAATTGATTTGTTACTCATGTATATTGCAAGCCAACAGAAATGTGATTTGAATATTGTGCCAGCTTGCCTCTCTTGGAAAGCTTTTCCAAAAGTCAGTGACTGACCTGTTCTGCAGAGGCTCTGGTCCACCAGGATACTGGTGAGAACAACCATTATAGAGACAATTGCTGGTAATCATGAACACTTCCTTTATTTATCCTGGCAAAGGTTTGTTTAATTAAAACAACAATCTCATGAACCTTCTGGAGAGGTTGGAAAACCCTCTTCTTAGGTGGTTTTGGAACAGCTCTGCGGTCCCTGGATCACCCTGCCTGCCAACATTTTGGCACTTTAGAGATGTCAGAGTAACCTGGAAGAGCAGTCTTAAATCAGGGAAGCTGCTGGAGGTGTAGCACAGCAGCACTGTGGAAAGAAGGTGTGGGGCATGCCAGGTCTGTGGGGCAAAGCAGTCTGTCACCTAGGTTTCAGGGGAGTCACCTGCCTGTTGACATGGGCACAAGAAGCACAAGGAGCACCTGAACACTTCCTGAGCGCTTCACCCAAAAGGGGACATTTTTGCTTTTGCACTGTTAGAGCAGGAGACCTTTGGAAGAGTGTGACTTGAGGGGAAAGCAGCACTTTCTGAAGTAGACAAAAAGGATAAATCGATTATTCCCCAGTGTGGCATAGATACCGTGTAAAGTGCTGCGCTGTTTACTGAGCAGAGGAATCTCCACTGTTTGAGACTGAGATTCACAGGTATTTGATTATGTTTTCTTCCCTTTGGTCTGCATGGTGTAGGAGGTGAGATGAGATGGTCATAATGGTGCTTTCTGGCTTCAAAAGGTATGAATTCATGACTTACTCTGCAGGGTATTTATCATTTGTGTTTGCTCTGTTTTGTATCTAAGACCTCAATTTTCAGCAGTCACAGTCCTTACTGCCATTGTAAATACAATGGCTCACATCCCTATAAAATATCAGAAACAAAATGTTTTAAATTTTGCTATAAAGTTCCACCACAGCATTTACTTTTACTTTATTCAACATCAGAAGCTTTTTAACATCAGGGAAAGGGGAATAAATTGTACTCTAGAAAATTGTGCTGTATATCAGAAAGGGAACCTAGAAAGAACAGAGGCCACCAGTGCAAGAAGCTCTTATTCTCACTTCAAAAAGGTGGCAGCCTTTTTCAGATCTTTTGCTTTATCACTAACATGGGGTCCCATTCTGCCTAAAAAATACCTTTCATACCTGAAGCCAAATGAAATGCTTCTTAATTTCAAGGCATGTATTACTTGCTCTGCTATAAGGGCAATATTTTTTTATCAGCAAGCAAACTGGACTCAGGACTGTTAATCTCCTCAGTATATAGAGTGCTTGCTTTCACTCAGATAAATTGTATAAATATTTGTAAACACTACAATCTATTTCAGCTGTAGCAACAGAACAATCTGATAAACACAATGTGGCTCCCAGAGATCAATAGAAACCCATAAATATTACAAGCAAAGAAAACATACTCTATCACCAGTGGACAAACTCCACATTGACTGGGCTGTGACTAAAGTGAGGAAGAAAGCTGTGGGCCGGGCACACTTTAGAGGGTTGCACTCGAGGGGTGCCACATCAATCCTGCCAGTGCAGGGGTGAGCACTTACCCATCTGCATGGCGCTGCGGGGCTGGCTGGCTGCCTGCTGAGCCGAGTACCTCAGGCAGTTGTTCAGCTGTGGAGAGGCTGCCTGCAGCTGTGGATGTGTCTGGGGAGCAGTGATGGGAACAACTGGTCTGACAGCTGTGGTGGCATTGCTGTGACCAGCCACAATGGGGTGGATGGCTCCTGGGGCTACTTTTGTTGTTGGAGCTCCTCCAGCTCCGCTGTTCCTGGGCTGTCCAGCTCCTGCTGGCACCCTGCATGGAGACAAGTGCACAGTGTAAGCATGCTGCAGAGACCCCAATACCCAACCACAGTGCTGGTAAGTACCCCCAGTTACCTAGGGGGTTTAACATGATACCCTATCAGCTGTTAAAGTAAACTGAGGTATTGATGTATATTTATCTTTATAGGACCCATCTATAAGCGTGCTGGGGGATATTTTCACCCCTTTATCCTATGAAGACGTGCAGGGTAAAAACAGAAAAGATAATTTTTCTCATCATGTCTGTTATTATGTTACATTTCTGTCTGAATAGTTTCTAGTGAAATCACCAATCTTAATTCAGAGGAAATGGGTGTCTCCCAAATGTCATTTTGTGTGCCAGAGGCTATTTCACATGGGGTGATAATTAAAACAGACTCAGAGATCTTTTCTTTGGACCAAACTTGCATATGGCCCTACAGGGAGGAACAAAGATAGATAACACCAAATCTGTGTGTGGCTGTTGAAGGGGACTGAGAAGCAGCAGACTTGACTGGGTTTGGCTTGTCTGAACATTCATCCTATTCATGTAACCAGCCCTAGCTCAGACTTGCTAAGGGAATGCAACAGGGACAGGAATGCAGCTGAATGAAAAGGAAATCCAGACAGTCATTGATGCCTCTCCCAATTCTCGCTTTAACTGCATGCATAATTTGTATTTCACCTGAGTAGCCATGTAGAGCTCAGAGGGAAGGGACAAGGCTTTTTCTGCTATGAATTGAGATCAGACTACAGCATGTCTTCATCCTCTTACCACTGAGCTAAAAACTCTGACCAGGACAGAAGGACACTGAGGAGGACAGAAGGACATCAATGGAAAAATTCAGCTGCTGCTCAGCAGCTCTTTCTTTGAGTTTCTTACTCAAGTTCCTGAATCATTTTCTTCCCCAGCTATAGATGCCATGAAACAGATGGATCATTTTGTGCTGTTCTCTTCTCCTGAGCTGCTTCTTGTGCCAAGGTCCTCTTCCAGGAAAGGACAGCACAGGGGGTATGAGGCAGAACAAAGTAAGGCAGAGGAAACGGAAATGAGGCAGTGCAAGGGTTTAGCAAGAGAGGAGAGAATAACAGAAAAAGTGTAAGAGTCAACTATGGCGTATGGAACTGGGACAACCTATGGGTCCCCAAGATTGTGTAGGAACATAGAGAGGAGAAGAGCAGAAAGGAGCATGCTGAACAATCTGGTCTGGTTCAGAGGACCTGGGTGACAGAAGAAATAACCCTAAGAAAAGAGTGGAAAGCCAAAAGAGTGAAATTCTGATGGAAAAAGACCAAAGCACAGGCTGGAGGATATGGTCCAAAAGTGCAAAAGATACTTTTGCCAAATCCCCTCCCACCTAAAGTCACAGGAGGAAAGACAGCACTGTGGTGTCATTCACTTATCTCACAGTGGAAGGTTTGCCTGGATTACATTTTGTTAAATAAATTGGATTTTTTCTTTTCTTCAATTTTTTTTTTATAAGCCTTCAGATTGGGAAAAGCTGGGAATCCCACCAGATGGAAATCTTGACTGTCTGTCATCTGCTGTGAAGAGCTGGCAGGGTGGCAGGAAGGTTCAGCTGGAGCTGGCTTGGCCATCTGCACTACATTGAGTTTGCCAGAAAAGCACATCTAACAGTCCACTGAGAACTGTGTTCAGGGAAACATGCACACCAGCAAGTACAGTAACTATCTGTGACTCCAACAGAGGTGGATGGATGTTGGATGTGGGAAATTTTCTCTGCTGCCCTGTCCATCTAAAGAGTTTTGTTCTTTTTCTGCAATGCTCCACTCACACATGGCAGCTTATAAATCTAGTTCAGTGTTATTAAAGTCACAACTTCTTTTCCTTGGGTTTTGTTGGGAGTGGCAGAAAAACATGTATGTAATCCTCTGCTTTGCTGTCAAAGGGGAACAGAATATGTCAAAAGTAGTGCAAATAGGAGATTTTGTTGCTATCAGATTTTTCCTGCTGTACTTACTGAGGGTTCTTTATACAGAAACTTAATTAGCCCACAGGATCATAAATATAATCATAAAGTGGCTTTCAGGTTTTGTGGAAAGCACTTTTGCCCTTTAGCACTTCTCTGTCTTGTTCGAGCTGTAACATGCTGAATTTAAGCAACCCTTGCTGATTCAGATAACCAAGCCTTCAGCACAAACTTCCTTACTAATTAAGAGCTGAAGAGGCAAGGAGTGAAGGCAGCCAAGGGGCTCTATAAAATAAGGTAAATACATTAAGGTTGATGAAGAGTGAATGAATGTTTGGAGTTTCCTTACTGAAATGCATTATTAGGACTGTCAGCAGGCTTAGTTATCGCCTTCTGATTTGTTCTTAACTTTTGGTGTTACTGAGAACACATGCTACAGACTTGACATAAACTGTAGATGCAACAAAGCTGGATCAACTTTTCAAGATCAGCAGTGTCTGAGTTGTGAGGTGCCCTTCTCTGAAGGGGAGTCAAAGATGGTGGAGATAGTGTTCATGTGGGAGGAGAGACAGAGAGCACAAGAGAAGGAATGAGTTCAGTTTGCAAATCCACAGTTGCTCTAAAGGACATGTGGGCATACAAATGCCAGCATTTGCCTGCGAGGAACATGTGGACAAACAGTCTGGGACGCAGAGATGGACTTTCTTCTCAGCTTTGATTTGGCGTTGTCCTATACAGAACTCTGACAAATGGTATTCCTCCCCCAAAAATGCCATTCTTTCCTTTCCTCATCTTCTGCAGCTGAGGCAGGGGTGGGTAAAATCGGACAATTTACTTAGCTCTCCTACCACTTTGGCATTTTAACAAACATTAGTCCAGATCCAAACCATTCCAGATCCTTGCTTTAAGAAGAACGAAATCGAAATGAGGAGCTACTGAAAAGCAAGATACAAGCATTTCTTATTTTGTTACGTGTCCAGTAGTTTTATAACAACAAAATCATTAGCCAACAGAATCTTTACAATAGTAAAACCTATCAGAGGTTATAAATACCATCATCTAATATAACTAGTGTGATCTTCTGAGGACATGGATAACTCCAATGCTACAACCCACAAGTCTCATTACTGGAGTCTGCAGTGCCACTGATGCCTTAGGTTTTAACTTTTATATTTTTTAAATCCTGTACTGCCTAGTGTGTAATGCTGAAGTTTCGTGTGGCCTGTTAAATACTGTTCTCTCATGCTGGTTAGACATAACAAACCTCTCTAGGTTTGCACTTCAAGGACACCTTGATTGTCCCAGGCTCCAAAACTAAACTAACTTTTTTTTAGTGTAAACTAAAAGCCTCTGAAGAGGAGGGGCAAACTTGGAATAATTACATCATTAACTGAAGTTATAATTGGAGAATTAACCCTGATATGCAAATGAACCAAACTTATAAAAGTGTGAAGAACCCATGACCCAGCATCCATCTTGAGTGGAGTCTTTTGACTGCCCAGGGTGTACCTTTGAAGGCCTTTCAAATAAATACCTACCTCTTATTTTGTCTAGCCTCTGTTTTTAGGTAGCCACTTCAAGGCATCACCACCAGAGAATTTCTGGAAGGGGAATTTCTGGATTTAACAGCAGAGCTACATTGTTTTCAGTGCCATTCACAATCCCTCCCAGCCCAAGTACAGGCCAGTGGTCCTCACCTTGAAACAGGTGTCACGTAGTTGCCTGGGAAGACACCGGACATGCCACTCCTCAGAGATGTGCCCTTGAACCATCCGTCCTGGCACTTCTCAATGACCCGGTACATCTCCCCTTTGCGGAGCTCCAGCTCATCGTTCTTCTGAGGCTTGTAGGCATACAGGGCTAGGTAGCTATGGGGAGAGGTTACATAGGGAGAAAGCACACAGATGACATCAAACACCGCCTGTCTTGCTCCAACTCCAGCTCCACAGAGCAGAAAGCGAGCAGAAGCACTGTTCAGAAGCTGTAGTTAAAAAGGGACACCATTACAGGCTGCTTCACAAATAAGGAAGGGCAAAGACTGGATTCTAAGACAATAAGGGAATAACTAATGAGAGTAAAAGGTAATTTAGAAGTTGATGAGACATACTTCTCACTCAGGACACGACCAAAACAAAACAGTGCCACAAAGCAGCACCAAAGTCAGACTTAGCAACAGTTTCAGGAAAACATGACAATTACAGAGACAGGCAGAGTAACAAGGGCTCGAGTAAGAGGACTTTGCAAATCCTGACATCTGGAAGAAGTATATATTCAGATGCTTCAGGGTGGGATCCACCTCTCTTGTGGAGTTTAAGAAGAAACTTTTCTCATGGGTAGGCTATTTCAAAAGCTTTTCTTGCAGCTTTCTCAATGCTATTTATGCTGGCCAAGTTTAGAAACAACACACCAAACTGTTCTGATCTGGTACAGTAATTCTTGTACTATACTGGTAAAACAAAAACTGTGAAAGAGCCACATTCTACAAGGGGGTTTTTACTTAAGTAAGTGAAGTGGTAGAATTTGGTTTTGAGTGTTTTGCATGCAAGTATTGTAATAAATCTTTAATATAGGATCCAATATGTAGAACTTTTTATTTATTGAATTACAGCTTTTATTTATTCCCTTTGTTTAAAATCTTCCTATTTATCTCTCTTTTGTTCTTCTGGTACTACTTCGGGGATGCATCTAGTGTTGTGAAATGACTACAGCTTAAAATCCCTACAGATACTCTCTCTGTTTAGAGAGATTCTTGTTGAAAATTAAGAATGATTGCTTGCACTTTGGGAAATAAGGGAGAACTGGGATAGAGTAGCAAGAGTGCACACACAAAACAACACTCTCTTTGTAAATACTATATTTTTTTTGTACTGTCGCTTTTCTACAGGTGCAAAAGGGGATTTCTGGTAATTCTTGATCAAGGTTGTGCCTTGAGTTTTTTTATTTATTTGTGATTTAGAGGCAGTGAAGATAGATTAAGAGAAATGGGAAAACAGAGCAAGTGCATTTACACTACAAAGTGCAGCAGAATGCTCTTGGGCTCAGAGGTGGGTGAGAAGAGGCTTGCTGCCCACCTTATAGCAGTAAACCAGAGAAAAAATGAAAATTATAACAGCTGTGATTGTAGATTTTCAGCCAATAAAAATGATACATGACTTTTTACTTCTGCTCTCCAGGAAATATAATTGAGGAATAAATCCTGTTATTTTTCTTTATTCTACTCCTTTATTGTATGGTAGATTTCCTTATTTTTGTTCTGGAGGTAGTAAATAAACAGCAGTAATGAGCAGAATATGAAATATTTGGTAACAGCTCCTTGGGGAATCTTAGGCTGATGTGCCTGGCTCTGTTTACCACATGCATGGAGTACAAAGGCCTAATCAGAAACTGTATTTCATTAGTCAATACATGGGAGAAACCACCCTGTGCACCCTTTTTTTAGCCTAGGTAATCAGGTGGTTAATCAGGTGGTCTTGAGCAGGTCTGCAGCTGTTTACCTGATGGAAAACATGAGGCTACATATGATCTGAAGAACATTAAAATGTGTTGCCCTGACAAGAGATGAGGTTGCATGCTTCAGTGCTAATCCTTGAGCACTGTGCTCTGCAACGACATAACAGAAAGTGCCAGACTGCACTCACTCAAGGGAGCAGAAAGTGTGGCTTTGACTTTTGAAATTGCTTTTGAAATTGCTGCCTACACAGGGCTCAGACTCGGAAGCTATGGGTAAAGCAGGGGGTCAGGAATAGAATATTTTAGATAGACTCACTTAGCCTTTTTCCCCAAGTGGCTACATGTAATAATGTAATTTACAGGTGGAGATGCTGGAAGAAGGTGCAAGGAAAATTACCTGAAGTGGATCATAGGGTGTTGTGCCTTGCAACTACCTCCAGCTCTCCTATTTCTGTTCTCTCCTACTAGCTTCACCCAGAAAACTCCCCCAAATCAGCCACCAGTAAGTCTGAATATCCAATATCACAATGAGCCTAAACATCCTCTGGATAGAGTATCATAATCATTGCAGTCTAAAAGAAGGTGTACAACAGCATGGACACCATACCAAAAGAAACCAATCTCTATATGGCTAAAGTAATGAGAGCTTGTGTGCAACAACCGTATGGGGTGACCCTGGGGACAACACAAGAGATCAGCACTTTCTCTGTGGACCAGTGATCCCACCACCTGTGTGGGGTAGTAAGGATGCCCATCCTCTTTAGTTGCAGAGGCATGGCATTCTCCAAACCCAGCAACAGGCTCTGCCTTGGTCTGCAGCACACCCTGTGGCCAGGCGTAAGATCCATTGCTGGCAGAGAGGGGGCTATGGGAAAGCTGGGGAGATGCCTGCTCTCATCCATGGCTGAAAACAATTTTATTGCAGGCAGCTTCCCTCCTCAGAAATTGTTTCTGGGTTTTTCCTCTGGCAGGAAATCAGGTCTAGTGGTCCCATTTGCTGAGGATGATTTTGCCTTAAGCCAAAATCTTTGGATTTGGACACATTTCACTGTTCTCTAGATTTTAGGTGTGAAACTTCCCCAGCTAACTCTGTACAGCCTAGAAGAAAGTGTTAAAACAACAATCTGAAATCTTGCAAAACGTAGTATCAAATTATTCTGGGCTATGTGAAACAGTGAGGCTAAGGGTTAGGGAGTGGGACCTAGAAGAACCCAAAATGTTTATTAGAAATTCCTTAAAAAAAGGTCTAAGTGTGAAAGTGGCTTATGTTCTTGGCCTTGGGTAGCTGCCTGTGACTGTGCTTATAATGCAGAAGCCCCAGGGCTCTGTCTGTAGTTACACCTCCCCACTACTGCTACAGCTTTCAAATAATGCATCCTCTTTGACTGGAACTTGGCTTGCAAATACAAAATGACAGACTGGATTACAAGGCTGCTTCACAAGGGAGATGACAGGAGAAGCATGGGAGGGAGAAGGGGAGGCTTGCTGAGGCATGGAGTCAGGGACATTGCCAGAAAGCTGGAAAATGTCCTGATTCAACAACTAGGCACTTCAAATATTGCGTTACTGCTTCCTAGTCAGGGCAAAGCTTGAAATAAACATGTGCCCCACTATGTACCACACAGGCTGTGCAAGATGACCACAGGGTGATGATGAGACCTCTCTGTGGGGCATTCAGGGATGTGTATCGTTCTTCAGGTATAAAAATCTCACATAGGTAGCTAAGAAGAAATTTGCTTGGCTCTGTTCCAACACCTCTATTGTTCTTAAAGATCTCCTCTATTATTTTTAGGATTTTGTGAATTCAGACCTTGTTTTAGCCATATCATAAAACCCAAAAATATGGATGTGCGTATGTGTGTGTGTGTGTGTGTGTGTGTAGTTGTCCTGCTTTAAAAAGGTGTATGTGTTGAGAGGAAAGGGTTCAATAGTTTAACTAGACAAGTATCAGACAAACCAACTAGGCTAGAAGAGACTCGCTATAATGAAGTCTACTATTTTTGCTCTGTAAATCTTCTGTCATTCTAAGCACTATTCAGTAAGACCATATGCCAAAGATGTGAAGTTCATTAATTGCCTTTGTTCATTCATTGTTGATGGCACCAAAAAAATGCAACTGGGTCATTTTTTCTGGTTAATGATGAATATATCAGGTGTTTGATTCTGTGGGACTATACCTTTGTAAGAGCTTTAAATTAAGGAAGATTTTCTCTAGCTCAGAGGTATTCAGTTTGCTTCACAGTGATCCATACAGCTATAATAAATAAAGTCTAAAAGGGCTCACACAGAAAGGGGGAAGTCTTGCCCTCCTCTATTAATTTTTTAATTACAGCAGGGGCTGCCTCATGTTTGAAATTGCAATCTCTCTGTTCTCAGAATGCACCCGAGCTGAAATTTGGGCATTCAGGTTTCAAGCACACACACACATGCACAGACACAACTGGAAACAAAGAGTACACAGTGACTGAGATGAGCTGCTTACATATTGAGAGGGAGCTGGACTTTCGGTGGTGTTCCCTGATCTCCAATTATTGCACTTGTCCTGGGACCAGCCACTGTGGCTGTTCCAATCAAAGAGGAATCCTGAAAATACACAAAGAAGACCACACAAGGGTTTAAGATGAAGCCCATCATTTCCTAAATTGCTATGGGGTGAAGGCACAGAAGAAAAAAACACATACTTTATAAATTCCTAGATTTTCCAACTTCAAGATATTGCATTAAAAAAGACATGTTCTAGCATTACACATTCCAAAAATACATTTCTGACACAAAGGATTAGCAGAATTTCCATGCACCTGTCAGAAATTTAGTCGTATATTGTATGCAGATCTTAAAAGTTTTACAATGTAAAACTACTTACCTGCTTTGTAAAGTCAGCTCAGCATGTGCATCTCTGCAATAGTACCTTCTCTGATAAAAGTAACCTTTTTACCCTCA
The DNA here is from genome assembly GCA_013400515.1 of Erpornis zantholeuca. NCBI lineage: Eukaryota > Metazoa > Chordata > Aves > Passeriformes > Timaliidae > Erpornis > Erpornis zantholeuca. Next base: position 75,181 of record VZTN01009934.1, read on the forward strand.
AAAACTTGTTTTAAAACTGGTACTCTTTTGGTTAATGGTTATGAATCTCTGGAGAAGAAGATACTATTCAATTTCCAAAATGAAGTCTCATTTCTATGTACTCTTTTTATCATCAGGAATATTCTTCTCCTTCAAAAAAGGGTGACTACCCAACCCAAAACTTTCTCTGAAGGGAGAAAATAGTTCACTCCACTTTTACCTTAGAAAATAAATCTCCACTCTCATAGAGACAGCTGGACAGATCTTCTCCAGCTATTAATGTGAAAGGCAATTCTAAATGTAATCATTCATTTCTCAAAGCCTAATGCTCAGCCAATTTATGTAGGGCAATCTCTTTTTGAGTTGTCTCACCAAAGTCCTCATTCATCTATGTCAAAAATGAATTCTGACTGGAAATGTCTCCTGAACTAATGCCAAGGCTTGTAGCAACAGATCTTCACTGCAGACAGGGCAGAGCTGGGTTGATGGGACTTGTAGTGGTTTACTTTAGCAAAAAGCTTTTTTAGTAAGTCTAACCATATGCTGTATGCATGTCCCTATGCAGAAGAGCTCTGCAAAGTAGGAACCAATACACAGAAATTGCAGGTTCAGGAAGAGTGTGTTACACACAGCAAAGATTCTGAGCAGTTCACTGGCCTCCACTATAGCTTTTCTGTTTCAAAGTTCTATCTAACAAACAGTAAATACTGATTTTTAGAACACAACTTACAAATGACACTGAATTAAACCAAGACACGGAGTTAAACAAAGACACACATTGCTACTTAATTACTGGATTTCAAGGTTACCTCATTCCAAGGAAGTCACATAATTATTATTGTTCTGTCATGACAGTGCATTGCTGAGCTATATTGCTTTGCTGTGTGTAAACACAGTATCATTAGGAAATCGTGCAGCAAAAGATGGAGACACTGCACTGTGATTCCATAGCTTTTGGCAAAAAGCAGAAAGATGTCTCATCTCTCACCAACATCTACACTCAATCATGAAGCTGTATTGACAAGTACATCTTCTTTTTCTCATTATTTCATCTAACTTTCTGGCTGCTTGCTCAAACAAAGAAGGATCCAGGCAGCTCTTGGTCCTATGTGTAAAAAAGCATTCTTTCCAGCTCTGTGACTATTAGGCTTTATTAATACTGCCTGTTACATCAGTGAGCTAGTATCAACTTACAGGAAAACACACCAACCCGCTAAAAAATTTAGGGATAGCTGGAGAATGATCCCTCATTTGTTATGTTGAGCTGGTTAATGGGGTTAGGGATTGCAGAAGGCATTGGGCTGAGAGACCTGGCAGCTGCCTCATCCAAGATGTAAGTGAGAAATCAGGTGGTTCAAACTTCTTCATGTTGTGCTACCACTGTATGCCTGCTCTGGACTAGAGAAGCTGTCTCTAAGAAAACAGAAAATGCATCAGTCCCTACCCTTCCTTGCTAGGAAAAAAAAAATTGATTTTAACTCATGAAAAAACCAGACCTGAATGAACAGCCTCAGGGTAACTATAAAGGCAGAGAAGATCACAGCAGGAGAGGATAGGATAGGACAGAATGGAATAGAGCAGACTAAAATTGGAAGTGACCTGCAACAAGTATCTAGTCTAACTGCCTGACCACTTCAGGGCTGACCAATCAAGAGCAATGTCCAAATGCCTCTTAAACACTGACAGGTTAGGGGCATCAACCACTTTTCTAGGAATTCGGTTCCAGAGTTTGACCATCCTCTCAGTAAAGAAATGCTTCCTAATGTCCAGTCTGAATGTCCTGTGGGGCAGCTTGGAACTATTCCCATGCATCCTCTCAGTGGACACCAATGAGAAGAGCTCCACACCTCCCTCTCCACTTCGCCTCCTCAGGAAGCTGTGTAGAGCAATGAGGTCACCCCTCAGCCTCCTTCTCTCCAAATTAGACAAACACAGTCAGATGATCACCTTCACCAAGTATCAGCCCAGTATTTTCTTTAGACCTCATCTGAAAAAAAGCCCTTCTTGTTATTTGAAACAACACTGGCCAGTTTCAACTCCAATTGAGCTTTGGCCTTTCAAATCTGTTCATTTGCACTGCTTTGCCCTGTGCAAATGAACCACAGCTCTGTACTCAGGTTCCTGAGAAGCCTAACCTGGCTTCCAGAGGTCATGCAGTTCCTGTTTCCTCCTGACCTCCACAAGGAGTTCCCTGTTCAGCCAAGCTGGTCTTCTGCTCTGCTTGCTTGACTTACAACAGGGTGAAGTTGTCTGCTCCTGTGCTTCTGAAAGGTGAATCTTAAAGACTGACCAGCGCATGTGGACTCTGAAGTCCTTAAAAGCTGTTTCCCAGGGCACTCTGCTAAATAACCCTCCAAATAGCGTAAAGTTTGCTCTTATGAAGTCCAGGGTAGCAACTCTGCCATACTTTTTTGTCTTTACAGTAAAGATCTTAAACTGAGCCATTTCATGAACACTGTAGCTAAGACAGCTACCTACTGTCACATCCCTCATGAGTCCTTCTCTATTCACAAATAGCAAGTCCAGAAGGGCATCTTTCCTAGTTGGCTCACTACGTATGAATGACATGCAGTTTTTTCCTACAAACCTCAAGAACTTCCAAGACTTGTCACAGAAGTATGATATTTCCAGTTGATATCTGGAAAGTTGAAGTCTCCCATAAAGACAAGAGCTACTGATCCAGAGAGTTCTCCTAATTGCTTATAGAATAATTCACTGGTGCTTACATCCCAGATGGGCAATCAGTAGTATACACCCTCTGCAATATCTGCTTTGTTTTCCTTCCTTCTGATTTTCACCCAGAGGCTCTTCAACATGTTGTGCAATGAAACTCTAAGGGCTGTGCAATCAAAGATCTCTCTTACTCACAGTGCCACACCTCCCTCTCACCTACCCTGCCTATTCATTCTGGAGCCTGTGGCCCCTGGTGCCAGCCCTCCAATCAGGACTCATTCCACTAGCAGCAATGATGTCCAGCTCTGGGAGATGACCAATGCTTCATTTTTTTTGTAAGACACATGCCAACCCTTCCTTAGTTTCTATGATCCTCCCTCTGCACACTGCAGCAAAGTCAGTCTGCAGAGATGCAGCTACTCCATCCTGGAGAGACCACTGCAGGCACCCTGGGCTAAGCCTGGCTGACTCTGCAGAGAGATGAGTTCAAGCCCAGAGAGCAGAGCAGCTGTCAAAGCATCATCTATTTGCTTGTTTGTGCTGACAGTGGTTCTCCATAGTTCTGTATATATCAATCTACCTAACATTCAGTTTCTTGCCTACATCTGGTGCCAGCCTGGCACCTACAAACCATTCATTTTTGCCACTTTTCACAGCCTAGTATCCTATACATCCAAACTCTGAATCAGTGCCTGCTTCCTGATTGTGCTCTGGTTTTTCTTTAGCTGCTCTCCCCACAGGCTTTGACACGACCATGTACTTTCCAGTCTGTCTATGACCCTGCTTTTCATCATCAGGTTTTACTCCACAGGACCTGCTGGCCTTCCACACATTGAATTCAGCTCATGTGTTCACATCACACAAGTAAGTATTCTGCTCTGCAGCTTCATGTGTCTCTGTGCTCCTTGCTGAATTCTCTCGGTGGCTGCTTGATTGCTACTATGCATCTGAATGTTTACCAGCTTTGCATTTAAGCTACAGTCCCTGACAGAGTGGTGAAGGCTTTCTAAGCTGTTTCTTTCAAGGGCCTGTTGTCTCTTGTATGTATCACTAATTAGCTTATATTATAAAAATACAATATTGCTAGATTATTTTGCAAGATAGTATTTACAATAAGATTTTGAAGAGACTGATTTTTGCAAAAGAATAATCTTGTATTTTTTTATACTTTTGATTACCTGTGTTGGAAGTTTACCTTTCTACTCTTCATTCACATAAAATTTTATGTGTATCTCTCCAGTTACCAGTAATACCAATAATCCTCCTGGAGAACACAGCAGGCCTTTCTCCATCACAGCTGGTAGCAGGACTTAGTTTGTTTTCCTTCTTTATTTAGCCCTGGAGCCAGGTTGTACTTTTGCTACTGTGATCTAAGGAACAAGGTACTAAACATGTCCTTTCCTCTTCATCTGCTCAGGGGAAAGGGAATCCAAGGCAATGCTCTGATTTTCTTGTTCTCTACTTTGATGCCGTTTAGGAAGTCTGTGTGCCACATCCTTGCTTTCTGATGGCATGTCCCTACGTGATCCATTTTCCTGTGGCACCAGACACACAAATAGAGCCATGCACAGACATTACACAGGGAGGGCTCAAACACTGAAGTGTTTGTGTCTTAATCCTTCTTCTGTCTCTGCTACTCAGCATTGCTAAAGCCTTACGAGTGGGAGATGTCTCTGACAGCCAGGATTTTAAGAGGCACATAGGCACTTACTGATAAAAACAGGCACCTTGCAGAGTTTTCTCAGGGAGGCATTAAGTACTTCACTGCCTGATTCCCACAGATTTTATTGCAATTTAAGTAATAGGAGTAATTTCTGAAAATACCATTTGGTGCTCCTCTCTATCCTTATGAGCCTCTAATGCCTTTAAACATTTGGCCATTGAATTTCCAGACGTGACCTGCTGAGTGATCACAAGTAGCACACCTCTTGATTAGGAGGCCATTTACTCTAATGGTGCCATGCAGTTTTCTGAACTAGACACTGCCAACTCTGATCCCGTTTACTTAGGCCACTGAACAGCCAAATCCAATTTCTTCATGCTCCCACTTCAATCTGTCACTCTCCAAGCACCACGTACCATTGTTTCAGCTCAACAGTGACAGCTTTTCTCTTCCTCTGGACACTGCAGACCCAGATGCCAGCCAGCAGGGAAAAGAGGCTGCACAAATGCGAGCTAAAAGCCACTTCCAGATCCTTCTGCACTAATTTCTGCTTCTTTGTGACCATTGGTAGCACAGCAGCACCACCTGTACTGTGCAAGGCTAAATCTTGAGTAAAACTCCCAGACTATGCACACAGGCGCAACTTTTCACTCCCAGCTCATGTGTGCCATCTTTTTATCACCAGCTACTCTGGTGTAGTACGTGATTATGTACCCATGGACTGGAGAGTAATATAAAAGGACTATTTTCTTTTNAGGAAATTAAAGTTAGTAACTATGCATCTGGGCTAAAACATCTCAAATGCATTCCCCTTCTCTTGTCCCATCCAAACCTTTATGAAAGCATAAGAATTACTAGTATGGGATTCCAGCATTAATTATATTTTTCTTTCCCTTGCAGATTTACTTTAGATTTTCACCAGTACTTTAAGGCTGCATTTGTGGTTTAATTTGAAAAGACATGGTACCTGTAGGGATTAGTGAAGTGCCTTGCGACAGCAAGGGACTCAGTCTTCGAGCAGAACAGAAGTCAAGAAGACAGTGATAAAACTAGGAACAGAGTACAATAATACTGCAGGCTGCAGTAGCCTTCACTGAGAAATAATTGTTGCTATCAGACGAATGTGCTTATCATCTAGAAAATCACCAAACAGAATTCTCAGTTTTGACTTGAAAGAAAATCCAGCACTCTCTCACCACAGGGCACTTATCACATTCATTAATTCTCAGGAAAAATTCTTTTAATGTTTTGAATGCATATTTACAGCTCACTTTAAATTTCTCTTTAATATTACTTTAAAATGAGAGAAAAACACCCATTCAACTCACATAAGTTGGCATACCATCCTCTGAAAATATCATAAAAACAGGCTAATGGTCTTTAAGATCCCTGTGACTGGTTTCTCTAATTTGCTGACTCCATAAAACAATGACTGTGGCAATCACTCTGGACCTTAATGTTCCTAGAAATAATGTATTAGCACTTAATGCATGGTAGTGCCACCAAGTATTGATGAAAAGTGTTACATGCAAGATCAAGTAGCCTCATCAAATGCTAATTATCAAAGAGGGGGCTGAAATGGACTTCTCAATTCTAGAGGAAGAATTTTTTTCCCGTAACAGTGTGTGTGAAAAACAAACAAATGTGCAGGATAACAGCTGCAGCTGCATAAATAGCTGCATAAATACCCAGTTCCTTCCTGCAAAAACTGGAGCTAAATTTATATGATTTACTGAGGGGTTCTTGTAAGTATCTGCTGCTGTGGATGAAGGTGAGGCAGAGCATTATGCCAGCTTATTCTGGCACCAGGTTGGCCCTGCTTATTTTTGGTTTGTAACAGACCAAAAACTCGAGACCATGTCTTCTCTCAGTAGCTCATAGAGCTATGCAGAGAGCTGGAGAAGTCAACTAAATTAATTTCCTGAGCTTCCATTTCCACTATCCTGCAATCTAACGATGCCTGAAAGTTAAAAGAAGAAAAACTAAAAAACTTTTTATCATTTTCTTCCAAAGATTCATCTGACATTACCATCCATAAAAGCACTGATTATTCTGGCTCACAGCTTCTCAGTTCCCCCAAATGAGGACTAATTAAGCATCGTGTGGATGAGCATCATGAGAATTATATTTTATTCAGCCTTGTTTCTCTGAGACTAACCCCTTCAGCACTAAGCACCAGGGTATAGCTCTCCACCACAAGATTTTAAATAGGTTTATAGTAAATAGTTTCTTGCAATTCTGGGATCAAAGAACATGAAAAATTAAACACAGAGACACAGAAAGGTTTCAAGTGAAAGCTTGACCTGTAAATGATGTTTACTTAATCCCACAATTGTAATTGTCCTTTTGATAAATGTACAACAAACTCATCAGGATCCTGTGCAATGCCTCCTGTAGGAAGTCCCCCCTCCAGGGAGAAAATAGCAGTAAACAAGTAAACAAAACCTCCAAGGAAAAAAAAAAAGAGGAAAATAGACACATTAGTAATTTCTGCTCAAATGTCATACATAGACACATAGCGTGTGCCAGATGAACAGGATTTTATGGTATGGAGTAAATACCAAGGCAGTGTCTCACTTGCTCTTGAGACTCCCAAACCAATAGTTGACTGGCAGGTACTATAAAGCCTCAAGTTATCTGTATGCAAAAATTATTTCAGTAGCAAAATATTTTCAGGTTATTACCCTGAGTAGCATGTGGAAAAAAATATATTGTGTTTCTTTTACAGGCAATGGGATTTCATACACAGTTGAATAACCCTTATAAGGCATAACTTTCTGTTCCTGGTTCCTGTAAAAAAAATAGGTTTTGTGGTTCTTGAAAAATCTTTCAAAATGTATTTGTGATAAGGCATATTAAAGGAAAAGAGAAGACACTGTCTTTAACCTGGTAGTTCCCTAAAGACAATTTTGCTTTGACCTGAATTCCTCATAGCTTATGTAACTAGTCCATAGACTGAGTCAGCTCATGAGTCTCATTTGCAACAGTTTTGACAAATAATGTAATACATTCCAATATGCACAGAGTATATTCAGAGACCTATTGGTAGGAAAAAAAAAAAAGCTGCTTACATTCCTGACCAAAACTTTCTGTTTAAAAGAAGTTAACTCCTTCCCACCTACAATGCCACCCAACAAGATAAAGTTATTTAGAATAGGCAATGTCTGGAACCAACAATAAATAACTATGAGTAGAATTGGAAATGTACAAAGACAATTAATTAGTTTATGTTAGACCTTAGCAAAGGCTCTAACGCATTTTTTGTGAAATATTTTGATCTAAAGGATGGAAAGACAGGTTGGACCAATATTTCTTCTCTTTTGCCATTTTGACTGGTGCATCCTCATGAAATAGCTGCCCTTGGTTTCACCTGTCTCACTCTCATGTCTAGTCAGTTGTCATTCACAGCCAGCAACACAGCCAAAGCTGAAAAATACCCGAATTTGACTTATTTTCTCAGAGTGTGCACTTGAAAATTCAAGGTTCATTTTTAGTCTCTGGATTTTAGGTATAATCTATATGCCTCTCATGGTCAGCACATTTAGGTTATCAGTCAAGGCCCAACCAGAGTTCTGCTATTACATTTTCTCAGCTAAAATTCAGCACTTCTAAATAACTGATAAGGACACACTTCCAGATGATTTATATAGCAAGGCACTTCAAGGAACATTTTTCATTTCAAATACTGTCACTGTTTGGGATTGGGAGCGTGCAAGACATTGTTCTCAGCTTTTCCTGTACATGTGTCCTCTGGTTAGGAGCTTGTACTAATACTTTCAGATACAAATTGACTTCTTGTGCATGGTGATGTGTTGTTCAAAACACACACGGACGTTCCTTCTGTGGGGAGGATCCTTTCTTCCTCACCCAGCTGTTACCCTGGTGTGCACAAAGCCAGGCTTCATTATTCATGAGATGCTTTTTCTTCAAAATCCAGGGGATTTGGAGCGGTACTGACCCATGACCTTTTCAACTAGCAGGGACGAATAATTCATAAGGGGTGAAAATGGAAGCAAGACAAGCCATCTGAGGCCTAGACATGATTACTTTCCAGGGGGACCTTTCCCACTCCCCAAGGAGTCTCAGTTACGAACCGCTCCTCTGCACCTGTAACCTAATTCAGCTTCAGCTCCATCACAGACCTGCAGCACTACTTATATCTTCAATAAAAATCCATTTGGCCAGTATGATAGGACATTCTACATGATGGACAGGCACTATTACCTTTCAGATGGAGATCTTACATTTAATGAGTGATGCTCAGCATGCAGCAAAAAGCATACAAGCAAATTTAGTTGCAGGAAAAATTAGGATTCCAGCATTGCCTATTTTAAATTAAATGCTTTATATCCTGGCTGTTGTGGAATTCCAGTCACTATTTTATCCAGCTGACTTGAAGTTGATTCTTTTACCTTTCAAGCATCCCTAAGTTTGCAGTCCAAACTGGTTATTTAAGACCACCATTCATTTCAAGATACATCTTGGTTGTGGGAAAACAGCTGAGTTGGTTCTGCTTAAAGAACAATGAACACATTATGGAAGGCCTGCAGTCTTTGATTATTAAATTAATGATATGCAGAACTGCTTTCAAAACATGATTTCATAGTCTGGTCTGCATGTCAGTGCACAATATGTAGAAATTTGTGCCTTCCTGGAGGCTTATAATAGTTTAACGACTCATAAAAACAAAAAAACATGTCAGGTCAGTGTGGAAGTCTGGTTTCAATTCACAAGAATTGACAAAAGGCATAAGAATAAAGCACTACACATGAAATAACTTCTAAAGGGTGGAATATATGCTACATTTACTGAAACATGTAAAATTTGCACCTAAATTTTAAGTTCCTGCCGTAACTTAAGCAGAAAGGTCTACATGTCTCTGTTTCTTCTCATGTCAGCAGACTAAAGCAGGTGTTCCAGATGCAGGTGCCTCAGGTCTACAAGGAAAATGGATGCTTATTTCGAGGAGACTGTTTTGCTGGGCACCAGCCCGTTGCCTTGAGGTGGGGGACTGGATGCCATTCAAGAACTCCTGTAATTGAATTCTGCTTGTTCAAAAGACAGGCTATAAGAAAATTGTATTGAGCTTTTTCAAAATGTAGAATCCCCCTGCAAGCTAAATACCAATCCTGATATGTTGCAGAGAAACTCATACCTACTAAACTGAACAAAATTCCTTTATTTCTTTTTATGAAGAGATTTATTAAATAAACAATGAAAAGGTGCCTGGAAATTTCAAGGCCGGGATATAACGACACAATAAACCAAATTTACATTCTAGTTAAAAAAAAAAGCCGTAAATTTACTAGATAATGAAACTGTAAATTTGTTGTTTCCTTTATAAGAAATAAGCTTTGGCTGAATTTGCTGTTGCAAACCAGCAAGGGCCTGAGATGGTTACAGAGAAAATCACTCAAGGGCTGTGACAATGACATGCAGGACAGAGAGGCTCCTCTTTGAGCAAGGAAAGAAAAGGTGAGACATCTTTCTGCAGCAGTGCTCACTGGTGAGTTTGGCAGCTACATGCACAGCCTTCCTACCAACCTGCCCATGCTCTCAGCAACACCCCTGGAGCACTTCTGAAGCAGCAGGAGAATCAGTTTGCAGATTTGTCAAGATGTCAAACTCTGAACAAGACATACAGGGCATTTACCTTAGAAATGCCAAATGCATTTTAGAGCAAAAAATCTGAAGACAAGATTCTCACTGCCCTGAATGCCTTGATGTAAGAGCTCATGGGGCCCATTGTTTATGCTACTCTGGCTGGCATTCAGCCATGTGAATAAAAGAAAAGTGCTGAACTGATATTCTGTCTAAGGCTGAAGCATCATTAATTGCTTCAGAGCCATGTCAAGTCTTAGCAGGTGGCAGAGAAGGGACTGAATTTCTGACATTTTTAATTAAAATGTAACCCCTATTATTATGGGATTAATAGTTATATAAATATAGCTTCACAATTTTAATGTACATTTCGTAAGAGATGAGTTCTGTATTTTTTTGTAGACCTAACTAAGAAGGCTTAAAAGCAAGTGAATTCATGTTGGTAGCTCTTGTGATTTTATTGCTAATCTTACAAGTATTTTTCTAAACGCTGCTCCTACAGTCAAGAGAACATAGTGAAAACCTCAGCCCCACTTTTTTCTCCTTATAGATTCACATTTATTGCAAAGTTTTCAAAGGAAAATGTTTAAATCCCTCAAATTAGAAAGCAAGGTTCCCAAAAGCAGAGGTATGTATTTATACATGTAAATGCCACACTTGGGATGACAGTGTGCAATGACACTTTTTGACAGAGAGAAGCCTCTTTTCTAAGACTGATCTGAGCTAAGATTGATCTGAGCCACCAAGACTTGTCTTCCCCTGCCTGGATTTTGGCCAAGGCAGTCTTGACCAACAGTGAGTGAGGCACATGCTCAGCTGCCTTGTCTGCAGACTGGCTCTATGCCCTGAGGCAGAACCACTCCCCAAACCTCTTCCCACCATGGGCTTCATTACACCCCAGCCTTAGATGAGCTTTTGACCATGGCACCGATTACATGTCTTCCCATCTGCTGCAAAGGACCCAACCGACCTTCCTGTGGGCTGGATTTTGATAATCATAACTTGTCATTGGGAACACCAGTCCCTTCTTGTCCTCTACCACTTGTGTGCAAATGACAAAATTGTTTTGCATATCAGTTGTTCTGTTAAAACAGGGGAGAATAATCAGGGCACTTTCTGTTTCATGGTCTAACTTCAGAATGAGTCTTCACACTCAGTCGGTAGAGCGTGGGACTCTTAATCCCAGGCTCATGGGTTCGAGCCCCGTGTTGGGCACCATTCTGTAGGAAAGAATAAAAAAGAGGAGATGGGCCGAGGACAGGAGGAGATCTCTGCAATCTAAGGCAGCTTTTGAAGTATGCGGTTTATTGGCACAGGTCGTGGGTACAAGAGCTCTGCTTCAGCTGCCAGCCACAGCTTGAAGTGTGCCTTAGAGAGGGCTAAAATCTGGTTACAATACATTATATCTTTTCCCATCCTGAATATGGTAATTTTACAACATCCAACCAGTAAAAGACACAGACCTTATACGATTTTCATACAGCCTATCAAAACTAGTACATTTCCATACTGTGTTACATTTTAACTTCTAAAAGCTACTTTCTAAACTCTTTTTGTCTTCCCTGCCAAACTGGCAGTCTTGAACTTTGGACTCTTCTCCTTGCAGAAACATCTCTTTATCTGCTAAGGACATTGTTCAATCAACAGGGATTATCCCTCAGCCGGTTAGCCCATTGTTTCTTGATTGTACAGTAACTAGTGCCTCAGCATCTTACATCTCAAAGCTAGCTTTCATTTCTATTTCACTTACAGGTTTCATATTTTCAGAATATTTTGCCCAACAATCATCTTTATAAGGTTTCCCTGTTTCATCTTTCCCAACAACATGATTTTAACAGAAAAGGGTGTGTGTTGTGTTTCTCTTGACTAGCACAGGAACAGAAAAGCCACTGTCTATCATGTCTCTGTAAAGTCCAGATGTGTCACTCTCAGTGCCAAAAACCTGGGTCTCATTTATTTGACAAGTTTGGGACCCTCCCTCATGTGTAGTTCTTGTGCTGCTTCACAGATGTCCCAGTACATCTTGACAGCCATGCTGCTTTGTGTGGGGATCATATCCTCACCTTCCCCCTCCTGCTGGGGGTTGAAAGGGGGGAAGAGCTTACACCACAGACACCCTTCCTGGAAAAGGCATGTAGAAGAAATTTAATTCTATTACAGCTGGACTGAGCTGCATCTCTGGCTCCTACATAAGGATGGGCAGTGGAGGGAGGTGAGCACCTGCAGCAGGAGTAGGGGGTACTGCTCCACTGTGGCACACATGGCATGCATGTAGGAACCCTTCCTCCCCCAGTGTCCTTACAAACCTGTGCTGCAGGGGCCTGGGGCTCATGTCATGGGTCACAGCAGGGCACAGTCATCAAGAATGACCCCATGGTCTGGTGCACCACACTGGCCTCACAGGGGAGACCCACCAGCACTGCGGATGAACATAAACAGCCATTTCTGCCCAAGGCAATCCCTACAGTTTGCTGCTTGGGTCTCTCCCAGCCATCTACATGCACACCAGCATGGGAACTGGCTGTAATATGGGTTGCTTCTTGCTCCGGGCCACCACAGAGATGGCAAGTGATCCATGTTTGTCCCTGTATGGGGACATGGATGTGAAGGTCCAGAAGGCATGTCCAGGAAGAGGAAAAGGGCAAGGATGGCTTTTTTCAGCAGAAAAATGGTGTATGGTAGGATCCTGCCTTGCTTAGGTTATCTTGGCACTATCAAGCAACACAGACTATGAGGAGCTAGTCTATAAACCACCTGTGGGTGCTAATCTGCACACACAGTGTGTAGATGACTGGGCAGGAAGACTTAGCCAGAAGACCTTTGGAACTGTGACTATTCTCCCTTCTCTTCTACACCTTCTAACTGCAAATTGCCAGTTGGATTTCCTTATCCATAGAAACACTGGGCAATTGCAAAGGGTTTCAGTGCTTTCAGCCTGGTGTGTTTGGCTCCTGTTTCTGCCAGGCCTTCAGAAGCAGCCTCTTGGAAGCTCCTTTTGGGACCTGTGGGGATGTCTGGGAGGATGCTCTTCTACATCCTCCTTCGAGAGAAGGAAGGATGGAGAGGGCTGCACTCTCAGCATGTGTGATGGTTTAAAAACTCCTTCCATTTTTCTGAATGGCATCTACTTGGTTGGGTACAACACTTGTCAAAGTACAACACATTTGCCCATCCTCCAGTGATCTGTACAGAAATAGTTATTCCAAAAATCTTTTTTTATCCCCAGTGTGTGAATTTCATACTGACATTGCTACCCTGCAGAGTAACAGATACGTTCGGGGTGATGGGATCACTCAAAATTACTCCTTTCAACAACAGAAACTGGTGGAACAGTTACATCTAACAAATTGCAGGATTACTTTTTGTTTTTTAAAATGTTGCAGTACTGTGAATCCAATTTGGCCTTATCCTCTGGCTTCTCACGCCTGCCCAATGATTAATGCAAGGATGGGAATGGCAGATGCCAAGTACTGTCACACCAGGATGACAGCACTGTGCGACCACTTTGTGCGAGGGTGAGCCATTTTGGAAGACGTGACACAAGGGTGTGCCACCTGCTAAGGATGCCAAAACCTCACCTCCACCCCACCTTACCTGGGCTGGGGCGCTGGAGGAGAGGTGGGTCAGGTCCCCGATCCTGGCAGCTGCCCGTGGGTCGCTGGAGCTGATGAGGACAGGGGCGCTGATCTCCATGGAGTGCCGGTTGCTGGCGGCCTGGGAGGACTTGTGTGTCATGCTGAGGGCGGTGAAGGAGTGGCGCTTCTTGGCGTTCTTCTTGCCTTCCACCTGCCTCTGGGCCACTCCGGCCGCCCCCGCGCCAGCCAGCGTGGAGCACGGTGCCAGACCCACCGCCGCTGCCGCTGCCACTGCTACCGTCTCCGTCGCCAGCGGCATGTCACAGCCAGAGGCAGCAGCCGAGCACGTCTTGTCCATCTCCATGAGCTGCTTGGCAGATTCATTCAGCTGTGTGGGGAGGAAAAGGCAAAGATAAAAAAGAAGTTGTAGAGAGGGATAAGGTTCCCTCCACTGCAGAAAAGGAGGCTGGGGGGACCTTGTCTCTGTCTACAACCATGTGTAAGGAGGTTGTAGCACAGTGAGGGTTGGCCTCTTGTCCCAGGTAACAACTGACAGGACAAGAGGGAATGGCCTCATGTTGTGCCAGGGGAGGTTTAGATAGAATATTAGGAAAAATTTCTTCACTGAAGGGGTTGTCAAGTACTGGAACAGGATGCGCAGGAAAGTGGTGGAATCACTGTCCCTGGAGGTATTTCAAAGACTTAAAAGACATGGCACTCCAAGGCCATGGTTTAGTGGTTGGCTTGGCAGTGTTGAATTAAGAGTTGGCCTTAGAGGTCTTTTCCAACCTAAATGATTCTATGATTCTATGAATTTATTTGATTTATGAGGCCAGATGAATTATTTCCATCCACTTGCTAGTGCCAGGAAAATCAAAAGAGGCAGAGTAAGCATCCAGAAGAGTTAGGCTAGAACCAGGCACCATAAATTGGTCCACATCAAGTTACAACATTTAAAAGCATGTCATTCCCCAAAATAGCTTGTCCCAGTGAGGAAAAGGCAGTCAATAGCTAACTCATGTAAGCACAGTTAACTATTGGGAGACAGCAAATGTTAATTCAGACAACATGTTAATTACAAAACGTAAGAAATTGAATTCACCCTAATCGTCAAGATAGAGGGGACAAAAATCCTCTCAGAGACTGCTGGATCATCCCTTAAAAGACTACGCATGCCCCAAGGAGAAAAGTGAAAAGTGCACNAAGCAATCCCCACACACCCGGCACGCTGAATAAAGCAAATACCCACTTCTCTGACTCTGTCTCTGAAGTGTTTCCTGGCCCGGTTTAGAGCGATTCACCAGGCTACTGAGTCAGAGCCTGGGGAAGGAGGCAGGAGCCTCTTTATCAATGTTTTGCTATTTGCTATTGCCTGTGCTTGATGTTTGCCACATATGGTTTTGATCCAAGGGTACAGCTTCCAAATTTTTCCAGTTCCATCTCCCTGCCTCCCACCTAACACAGGTTATCCAAATGCAGATGCAAACTGAAGGTGTTTTCCCCAGCTGTATCACCTAAACTTTGGAAAAGCTTGATGGCCACTGGAAGACTTGCTCAGGGTCCAGCTTGAAAAAGTGGTATCATCAGTTCTCTTGAAAGGTTTAACATTTGACCTACAGCCCATGAACACCACACTAGGAGGCTCAGGCCAGCTTTCAGCCCACTGTTCTTCATCCAAACCACACTCACAGACAACCTCGTGTCTGTGCAGGCCAGAGGCATGCTGGGTGGCACAATCCTGTCACTGAAGCCTTCTTAATTCATCCAGGAAAGCTACACCATACACAGCTGGAGAGATTTTAGGCACACAGGGATGCTACAATCACTAATGGTACATGAAGTGCACTCTGAAGTCAGCAGTGCTTTCTGCACAGCACTCATTGCCAATACATCTTCCCTCGAGCAGTGTTAACAGCTGATGGAAAATGCCACATTTTGCCAAGAGACCTTTATATTAAACTAGGATGCACTGCAATATGTTTGCATTTAATGAATAAAAACAACATATGAAAAAGGGAGCCACAGCTAATGCACACGTGCTTTTGCATTCACTTCTGTTCGGAGACCCACATAAACCAGAGGTGTATGTAATACTATTCTGGACCAAAACTAGGCCATTTTTTTTTCTATAAAAAATAGAATTTCTTTTATGAATTATGGCAGCATCCAAGAAACAGTTGAGGACAAGGTCTTCCAAGGCTCTAAATTAAAAAAAAAAAAAGAATAATTGCTGCTCCAAGCCAAGCCAATTTGGAAACCTAACACAAGTGAAAATAAAAGGGAAAGAGAGAGGGATGGGAAAGATAACAGAAACATGCAGTTAAAGAAATGTGTATTTGCATAGTTTTTATAACTCCCAACCACTGTCATCATGCTGTAAATAAAAGAATAGATATTGCTAGCCTTAAGCCAGTCCTCCTGAGTTTGAAAGCACTCCTGACTCCATGAGGACTCATTCTGTGTAACAGGCAAAAAACACACTAACATCTTGAAAGTAAACATCAACTTGCAGGATCCTTCTTTCTGTGACAGCTTCCACCAAGTCAACCAAGAGCCTCCAATTAATGATGCTCCACTACTTTCAGAGCTGCTGGGAGTCCTGCAGCCTTTCAATTAGCAAGTCATTTTCCCAGCTGCACTCTCCAACTTGAGACCATGCTTACAGCCAGTTTAGTGTACTGCACCTGCCAATTTTTGCCGATAACAGCTGATCCTATTTCAGATTCTTCAGAAATGTCCATTATTTCCCACTTCATCATGCTCTAAATTGGTACAACCTAATATTTGCCAGCAGGCTCCAAGTTGCAAGGAAACCAGATGGCTCCCCTCCCTTAAGTAGGTGTTAAAGCTCCGCTTACTCCATTGATGAAGATAGTCTAGCTGAATTACTTGAAATATTAAGGAGAAAAGAATAAAGCTATCAAATATGTATGACTCTTATACAGCAGACGGTGAGGAAATTTTTACTAATCAATAGCAAGAAGAAAAAGAATATATTTTAACTCTTTGAGATAGGAAAAAATAGAGGAAAAAAAAAAATTTAGAACTTCTGATTTTACAACATGCTACATGTGAACAATGAAGTGCTCCAGCTCTTGATATCGAGCTCTGAATCTCTCATAAGAATTAGATTATAAATCCCACTGTCTGGAATCCAGTTTAACACTGAAGCTGTTTTTTTTTAAAACAACAAGATCCCTTACTTTTTGTTCAAAACAGCACATAGTTAAAATGTCAATAAGAGAGCAAGCATCTAAACATGAAGTGTTAAAAAACAGCCCTGTATTGATACAAATGAAAGTAAATCTCAATATCAGTAGAAGATTAAAGACAGAAAGAAAACTCATCCCCAAACAGTCAAGCTAATGAACTTTTGAGAATGTCAGAGGCTTCCTGAAACACTGGGAAAAAATATTTTGGTCTGCCAAGATAAAATATGCTTTATAGCCTTACGACTTTATTTTTGTAGAGAACTGTTTTTAAACAGCTTTGCCCACAGATGCTGGAAAGTACTTCCCAAATAGGCTATGAATACCAGAGAAAAGTCTGCTTACTACTTTGTAAAAGCAAACAGTTCTGCCTCTTCACAAAAAACTTTTAGAAACCCTTTTTAAAACATAAACATGATTGCAAATTTCTTTTTTGAAACTCTGAATATGTAAACAAGCATTGCTTTCTGGTGTCTGTCATCTGATCTTCAGGCAGATTTGCTTCCAGATGAGAAACTTAATGGAAAGTTCTTGACCCACAGTCAGCATCAGGAATTTGACATTTCTGAAAGTCTGTAGCTCTTATGACAATCTCCAATACCAGAACTCAACTTTCTCACTCAGTTTTGATCCCTTCTCTAGAAAGAACCTATATTTGAAATTCTGGTCCTACTAAGCCCAAAGTGACTTGGGACTTTGGCCCTTGAGACTGCAGCAAGACTGATTTTATTCGAAACCATTCTTTATAAAGCGGATGTCCTAGAAAACTTAACATAGGATTTAGAGGGATAAGACTTGGATTTGAATGCCAAAACAGTCAAACATTCCCAGCAGCCCTACAATCCTATCTAGAAGTGCAAAATCTTGCAACAGCAAACCTTATATTATCTAAGGGACCTTATAAGGCAAGAGATGTGATGAGACAGTGCAGTAAAAGTGGTCACAGGGTGTCAGTGACTATGGGCTGTGAGTCCTGCATGCTGAGATAAGGAAGCAGCAGTCTTAGACCATGGAGCTGCTGTGCCTATTTCTCAGGAAGACCTTCCCCAGCTGTGAGGAATTGAACTGGAGACAGCTCCAGCTCATCTAGTTTTGGGAGTGAAGAAGGGTGCGAGTGGAATATCTCTGTGCACAGAGCCTTTTTCACCTCCAAACAATATTGTCCTACAATGGGAGCAGTAATCAAGTGCTGTGCATTAAAAATTTGATAGCCTGGATCAGGAAGCCATAGTCCCCACCCTGCCACAATGCAAGCTCTCATGACTTTAGCATCCAAGCAGAGAGCCCATGCAATAAGAACTAAGGGAGAGGTTTTTTCCTTCTTCTGGCTTTTAGATATGACTATTTTAGATACTTGTGACTTTACGACATAGGTGACAAATATTAAGCTACGTCACTCAGGACTTCTCCACTGCCAAAATTATGTTTTATTAGTCTCTAGATAAATGTCATTTTTTCTGCAGAAGGGATTGTGGTGACTTTCTCTCGCACATATACACACACACTTCTAATTTCTAATACATGTGGGTTTAAAAGTTACCACCCGTAAAAGGTTTCAACATATTTCTCTTTTAAGGATGAGTGGATACAGGAGAGACACTGTCATCTGCACTGACTATCCCCACCTGGGACCAAATATGTTCTTTATATCCCAGTGTGACTTAATGAACTTCAGTTTCAATGGACAACATTATGCACCTACTTACATACCCCAGATGGGATGAAGAGTAAGGACACTCTACTTCTTGTCCAGTGTGGGTGATAATTAACTCTAGGTTTAGTCCAAATAGCAAATTATTACTTTGGAATTTATTGTTGTTATTATTATGGAGCAAGAGAGAAACATGGGAAATTTAGGTCAGATTTAAATAATTAATCTTTACTACATCTCCCTTGACAATATGCCAGTGCATTTACTAATCCATGTTACTAGCAAAATTATTCTATCCCAGTTTAGACTTCCAAGGGACACTGTGATACACCATGGTCACAACAGCAGCTCCTGGGTTGTGGCGTTTCACTGATAGTGATGCCTTCTGTAAGATGGAGGACAATTCTACTATTGAATACTCTTACTTTCTAGCCATTTAGGTCTGGGTAAGGGATTAATTTCTGACTGACATCTGGCGTACCAAAGAGAGGACCCTACTGTGTGGCTTAGAAATATACTTCAGCATGTTCCTGATACTGTGCAGACCAAAGTGTTACTAATGTGACTAAAATGTCATTCTATTCTAAATAAGAAAGGATTGGTTAAATTCTCAGTTTTACACATGTGATTCAGTATTTTGATAAACTGAAGCTAATTTGGACCAGAAAATACACTTTATTAATACTTTCATTTGCTACAAAATATTTTTCTTTCTGTCTTTATGTAAACTATTAGCTAAACAATGGTGCTGTTCAAATACAGGTGTAAGATCAGAAGATATAAAGAAGAAATGGAGGTATAAGATTCAAACCAGTTTTGAAAGCAAAAAGTTACAAATTCCCAAAAACCTCTACATACCTAATACAAAAGAACAAATTAGAAAGAAAAAACATCATGCTCAAGTTTTTAGAAAGGAACCACTGAGCAGAGCAGAAATTAAAATCAAAGTTATTAATAAAACATCTTCACAATGCCCCCCCTGAAAGATGGAAAATATTTTCACCTAGGGACTGCTGATTTTTATACTTTACAGTTCATAAATATTGAGAAGATCATGCACATCCCTGTTTTATGCCTTGCGGACACTTTGGCAACTTGCACTTCCATATCTGATTTTGTGATTAAAATAAACAGTCTGAATTTATTACTGCTTTTTCACTTCAGAGTAGGTACTTTCAGGAAATATTTAGTTCATATGCCCTCATTAGACTAGTTTGCTACTATTATAATTTATGTTCTGAAGCACAGTGAGGTTATTAAGTAACTAAGGGCATAACTACATGAGATTCTTCTGTCTCTGCTGGGTTCCTGAGAGGACTCCATCTTTAAAAGCATTTTCAGACCCAAAAAGCAGTCTTTCAGAAAGCTAAAACAGCTTTTTCTTACTATTATCCCTACTGGCAAATGCAGCATACTATCTTTCTTCTGCAGCAGCCAAGTAACGAAACAGCCTTTGACTCAAATGGACATTAGGAGGAAGTACATAGTACTTTACCTAATGCTTTACATGTTCTTTGGTAGGTTAGTACAGAGGACACACAGCAATTCCAAAAGTGTACTAATGGGATATTAGCAGAGAAGTTTGTGCCAAAGGCTCTTCAGCCAAGTCATATTGAATGCATCCATAATTTCAATCTTTTATATGTTTTGTTAATTCAGATTAAAAGTGTTTAGAGAAAGCCTCCAAAGTTCTCCATGGATAGTTTAATTCATTCAACAAAACCTAGAAAATCCTGTCTCGAATTATTCACTTAGGCACCATCTTAGGAAGAATAATTAGTAAGGCACAGTTTAAGAGAAAATATTATAGTTATACCAAAGCATTATTTAACGGTTTTGTGTTAATCTCTAACAATCCACTATTGCTTTTTCTAATTTATTGCCAGGGAGGAACAAGCAAATGTGGAACAGATTTTCTGCAAGTGGTTTATCCATCATGGAAGATAGATTTCTGAAACCCACACTGTGATTGAGAGCAGAGTTATTCCATGCACCCAGAAAATATAAGAAGCACAGTGCATGTGTTTGCTTGAACAGATTCAAATGAAATGATAGCTGCAGAAATGCTTTCCTAGGACACATCTCAAACTTGAAGTGTGCTGTTCCTCCAGTCATAGGTTGAGGCATACGAATCATTCTCTTTTCCAAAATCCTGCTAAATATGTCAGCATGTTCTCAAGGAATGAAGTCCCTAAAACCCTACAGCAGAGAGCCTTCTTAATCAGGGTCATACACGTCCACAACAATGTATCGTCCGGAAAATGCAAGACAATAATTTTTGCCTACAACATGGGTCTTTGAAAGGCAGTAGTACTTAGCAATCAATTTGCCTGTCCTACAAGATCTTTCTCATTTAGCAGCAATGTCACTTCTAACGCACTGAGGGGCTGAAGGAATGTAGCATATTAGAACAGCATGTGCTTGGAAGAGTGTGTCATCATGATCTTGCAGAATGAAAATAAATGATGCGTGCAGCAGAAGTAAACACTAAGCCCTGGGTGGTGAACTGGGAATTTTTTTCTTTCCCCTTTTTTCCAAATAGTTGTAAAAAAGAAAATGGTTTGCAGTGGTGGAGACCAAGTTTGGTCTGTCCCAGAGAAATGTGCAGTCTGCTCTAAAGTCTGTTCAGGAGCTAAGCACAGCAAGAAACCATATGAAAACTAATGTCTAAAGAACTGAGACTAAAGAAAATAAAACTAAATGCAATATCATTAAAAATAGATGAACTCACCAAAAGGAAGTATGCTTTCTAGATCCCGCTCCACTTCCTGAAACAATGCTAGCTATTTAGCCTTCAGCTCCAAGTATGAAGACTCTCTTGCTCTGATCTGTCATCTCTGAATCTCTGATCTGCTGTGTGCCTTCAGTGCCTAAGGATTTCCTTTTTCTTTCTATCTGTCCCCTATGGACACCCTTTTCCATAATGAGACGTTCATGACTGCACCAAAGCTCCTTTGAAAGCAAGAAAAGTAACCAAATACAGCTTTACTCAACATCAGAAAGAGCGGGAGAATACAGCCTATTTTTACTTATAAATAATTCAGAAAGCTAAATAAAAAGTGCAGTCATGAATTCATGGGCTTGATCCTAATTCCTTTGAAGTCAGTGGCAAAACTCCAGCTGCCTTCAACGGTGGAAGGACTGGTGCCCATCTGGCACCAATTTGAGTACCAGAAGAGTCCCTGTTGAAGCTTGTGTAGATTTGACTGACAAACTATTTTTCCATCAAAAAATGAAACTCATTGGAACTTAAGTACTTCCCAGGAACTTGCTTGTTTTGACAAGATGTCCATCAGGAAATTGTTTCTCAGATGATGTTTTTCTGCTAAGACAAGAAATTACCAAAGCCACAGTGGTTTAGGAGTTCAACAGGTACTTGGACTCCTGGCTGAAAGTCCCTGTGTGGGGGAACAGCCATGGGAGACCTGAAACAACACTGAATAGAAAATCACCAGCTTTCTGGCTATACTGAGTATCCTTCACTCTTGTTCTTGTAAAGTGGAAAACCTTTGTGCCTCCCACCCTGAGTCCAGGTGCCCACTTACACCATGAGGGAAGAGGTTGGTGCTGCAGAAGTGTGAGCAGCCTTACGCTGGGCAGCAACCTCGGCAGGGGATGTGGATGAATCAGGAGGCTTTCAGAAGCAGTTCAGATGATGTCCTCATGCCTCACTGAAACCTGACAGGTGTATGAGCCCTGTATCATTAGAGCCAGTTACTGCAAGGAAGGGAAGCCCTCTGAAGCACCTTTGTCCTGAATCGAGAAACCCCTTCACTTCTGACAACTTCCACTGTGCCAGCTGTGCCTACAAACTTCAGCATAGGCTAGGAAAGATAGTTCAGATTCTGGAGAAGAGCTGTGTGGATCACAAGTAATTGCTAAGGAATATCTTTAAAAAGAGCCAAGTTTTGTGTTTTCAGAGTTTTCAGGCAACTTTCTACCTCCTTCCTTCCTTAATGTTTAACAAGGCTCCTGGTGCTATTGCTTACTCAAGTGATCAACAATACCCAGAAAATTATGAATTAACTGAAAATGGACAAGTTAAATACCACAAACTAATGGCAGAGGATGTCCTCTGAGTTAATGCATGCATCAAGCCTGGGAGTCTTAAAGCAAATGGCTTCCAAATTATGATGTGTGACCCCAAGTAATTATAAATGGGATTGTGAACCAGGAACATCATGCTCATGTTGTTGCAGAGACCCTTCTCTTCCTGATAGCTGCACTGTGCACACATGCTACCAGACATGACATTGAGTCCTTTTGCTCATTCCCTCAGATTTGTTCCTGGAAATAAAGTTCTCGATAATGCTGGTTTTGGAATGATCAGGGTTGTGTGAAAGAAGCAACAATACCATGTCCTTTTTTTAAGGAAAATACTTGCTCCCAGCTTAATGGGACAAAAGATGAGGATGAAAGGAAAAAACAAACATATATTTGCTGAAGTCCTTTATAAATTTGATAAGAAAAGTGTTCTGGTGTGTAATAAGAAAAAGACCTACACCATCACCTCACACCATCAATGTTACCTGCAGAAAGCATGAAGTTGGATAAATCTTTGAAGCTCTTGGAAGCTCTTGGAATTGCAGCACGAGGGGCACATGGGAAAACCAGAGTAATTTTTCAAGTCCTGCAAGGCTTTGCCTACACTGAGCAAGCAAGGAGTCTTTGTTGCAGTGATTCACAACTTTGTGTAGAATGAGAAATCTAGTGCAATTGGGGAAAATTAAGTTTTATGTGCTGCAACTGAAGATTACCTGTGGGGAATCGCATATAAATAAATGCACTGTACTCTGTCTCTGATATAGCAGAAATGAAGAATGAAAGCAGTGCCAAGAAAATGTTTTGGTTCAATTGCTTGTAAAAGGAACCAAGGTATACACAATTCAAGCAGACATTAGCACTAAGGGTTGTGATAAACAGCCTTTGCCCTGTGTGTACTATATTTAGAGACATTTTTTACTACATAGTGTTCTGGCTTATGCTTCCCAAATACAAGACAGAAAAGGACTACTGGATCTGGTACGGGGCATTTGCAATAGTGTGACGTCCCATGGGGCTATATAGTTAGATTCTGTGTGCATGGAGCTCCTGCTACAGCTGGCTATAAAGCAGGGTTGCTGCTTGTGGTGAAGAGTTCCTGCACCAGCTCCAGGGTCACACTGCTTGTTTCACTGGAAGCAGCCTACACCAATAGATGTCAGCCATCTGTCACAAAACTGCTGTGTTTTTGAGGAGATGCATCCAGCCTTTGGGTTTACTATTTGCCAGTTGGGGTGAAAATATGAGTCAGGACATATTGTGCTGCTGTTTCACCAAACCATCAGATGAGTCTCTAGAGCGAGAGTTCTGAGATGTTTCTCTGAAATGAGAGATGAACTATGTGTGTTTGAAATGGGCAGCAGCACGAGGATACACAAATCATCTGTGTGACAGGGAGACTGGTCTTCTTACTTACACATATAGACAAAAAAAAAAGAATTGTGCTGAGAGAGACATGACTTGACAGCCTGAGTTTGTGTCTCATAGTTGCCCTATCCCGTGGTTATTACAGTGCAAACTCTGCTTGGAATTGCCTGCACATTTATAGTGCAGTCTTCCTTCACAGATGTGCTGATGCCTGGCACAGCAGAATGGTTCTTTTTCCTCAGTGGGAGCATTAATTTGCATCCTTTTTTACTCTGCGTAGTGACCAGTTATTTCAAAATTATTTTTACATAACCTTGTATTACCTTGGAGACCTCTATACTTCTGTCATACTGCTAAAAGGAGGACAATGGATTGGGATGGCATTACAGCACAGGGGTTGTGGCATGTGGCATACTGCACACTGCACAACAGGCACAGCTCAGTTTTTTTGGAAGCCTGACCAGTAAGTGAAAGCCAGTCTGTAAAATATGAAAATATGTTTTCTGTGCTATATAATGATGCAATTGGGTTCCTGACCTTCCCCCCTCACCTTGTGGAAGAAAAATCTATCAAGGCTGAACTGTGATGAATTCCCTAAACTCTGCAAATTCTTGATTGAAAATGGGAGCATTAAGCCTCACACTCATGGCATGACTCATTGCCCCTCACCTCAAAGAACCATTTATAGACTTTGGAGCATCCGAGATGTTAAAATATGACGGGGGACAAGGCTGAGGTCAGAGTTAGAGGTCTCTTCATTGGCTTGCCAACAGCTGCAGTCAAAAGTACATTGAATTCTCTGGTTATCAAACTAGAAAATGTTATTTGTTCAACTTTTTGAGTTTAATTTCTGGTTTAGGGTAAAGGATGCATACCCAGTGCAGTGGAATCATGCAGTGAAGCAGCTAGTGCCCTTGCCTCTTGTACACTCACTCATCTAGAGCTGGATCAATGTTCTGGTTTCTGTCCAAGCCTGCTCTGCCACAGGTGTCACTGCTAGAAAAGAGGTGTGCCATTTTTTCAGCACTAATGAGCTTGGAGCAGATCTTTTAGGATGCTCAGGCACATGTGTCACATTGCTGCAATAAAGTATGATGATTGCCAGCATTAGTCACTTTTATGACATCCATATGCAAATGTTGTTTATGTTAGTATGCTACAAGTGGAAGGAATTTGGAAAACCGCTGCTCTAGGCCATGCTGTTTGAGCTCCGAGACAGCAAAATGAATGGGCTAGCAAAAAATCTGCACAGTAGGAAATCCTTCTGAAAGTGCAGAACACGGGGATTTTTTTTCCTGTTTGTGGAATTATTCAAGCTCAAATATTTTCCTAACGCATTCCTTTCTGAAAATGGACTGCCCTGCATTGCACCTACATTCCATAGGCAGAGAGACAACTTGTCCCAAGGAAACGGAAGTTTTGCAAACTGTGACCACATCATGTGATGCAGTCACACAGAGACATTTTGTTCATACTTTTATTTTTTTTGCCATTAAATGCTGAAAAGCTCCCACCACACATCAGAATTCCATTGTGAGAAGTATTATGTAAACACTGAGTAACAAAGACAGCTCTTGGTCCAAAGAAAGTACAATTCAGGATGAGGACAAGAGACAATGTATAGTTATAGACAAAACATACAATGCAACAGTCTTATCAGCAAAATGGACAGAGGATTTTGCACAGCATGCATCTTCTCTAGCCATCCCAGCCAAGAAAAATTTAAGAGAAGAATCTGGAGGAGCAATGCTGATGCACATGTTTGACAACAGTGAAGAACAGAGCACTCTACTGACAAAATGACTGCCATAGCTGGCCTTCAGTAGTAAATAAAAGACAATAGGCAGAGAGAGTAATGAGTAAGCAAAGCCCTGCAAGTAAGGGAGAGTTGTATGGGCTCTAGAGGACAGAAAAATGCTCCAGAGAGAAAGAAAGAAGTAGCAGTGTATGACCACATCAGACTGTCATGAATGAGGCAAGTCTGCATTTGTTAAGGTTGCAAAAAGGATGTAGCCATAATCAGGATATTGTGCCAGAGCTGAAAGCCAGAGCTGAAAGCTGAGAATTTCCCTTTGAGTAACTTGTCAGAGCCCACAGGGATATGATCTTTTGAGAGTTTGATCTTTGTGAATGCTCAGCAATCAGGTTGGACAAAGACTGGTAGAACTGCCAGCCACATGGATGAATGGAACCACGCATGAGGATGTGATTCCCAATGGCCATGTCGTTATTACTTGCCATGAAAGTACATTGATTCCTCTTTAACCTGTGACCAAACAGAAAGTAACACACTTAACCATGTACTGTGTACAGCACTGAAAACTCAGGTATGTGTTTAGTGAGAACTGCTCCGTGCAAAGGCAGACCTATGTGTCACTGGAGTGGTGTAGAGCTGCCTCTGCTTTGACCTGAAACTCAGCCCTCAGGAGTGCTTTTGTGCCTTCAAGGATCCCCATATGACAAAACCTTGTGGTTGAGACAGACCATGACCCTAAGCAGTAACTGGCCTGGGTTAAACCATGACAGGCCCCCAGGTGCTGTAGGGCAGAGAAGTTCAGTGCCAGTACCAAGAGCTCCCAGATCTTGTCTGGACTGGGAGATTGCCAGGAATTCAGTATCATTCATCTTTATAGCTCTTCTTCCACTCCCATAGGTCATATATTGAGGGATAGTAAAACCATCCATCCACCAAATCAATATAACCACACACACCTCTTGCCTGAGCAATGCACCTATGGAAGCAAAAGGCTTTTGCTGGGAACAGGTAAGTCTGAGCACTAGACTGAAGCAAGGAGGGAAGATGCTGAGGACATTTCTCAAAAGTAAGACTTGTAGTCCTTCTTCCTGGGCTAGGAAAAGAGAAGAAAAAGGATAGGAGAGAAAGTCATGAGTGTAAATTCCTTACTATGTTGTTGAGGCTGAAGCAGATCAGAGAAAAGGGATCAAGGAGATGACCATCAGGGAGTGCTCTTCCTCCTTCTGCATGGTTGCTTGCTTTCTTGAGAAACAGAGCTGCCTCTTCCCTTAGTGCCATCCCTTTAGCCATGCAATAAGAGGAGAATATCTCCAGCATGAGTCTATCACTGTCTGAGTGCTCTGGCACCTCTCCTGCTTTGTCCCAAGGTTTCCAGAAAAATTCTGTTACAGAAAAATTCTATTATAGAAACCTCTCTCATGAAATTTCCTGTCAATTTGATTCAATTGTGTCTAAACAGATCAGAAGACTTCAAAGTCAGATTTAGAGCAGGACACTCCCTCCAGCCTCACTTAAACAAAAACTAATATTATTAACATGGTTTATGGAGTATCTAGCATGCTTTGTTAAATTATAACTTAATACAATAATTAGATAAGTAGAGGGACAACCAGGAGCTAGAAGAGGTTGCTTGCACCTCTTGCACATTCCTCACCTCACTACTGTGGTGTGATGGCTTAGAGCACAGTGCAATGGCAGCAATCACTACAGGATAACTGTGGGTGGAGGTTGCTGCCCCTCACAGATGTGTTTTTCTGCAGTGTGAGATGCCACATGGCCTTTTTTTCCATCTTCCCTCTTTCTGCCCTGCATCAACATGGATATTAATGTGACTATGCAGTAAATGGGATGATGAAACAGATATGACTGGAGATTAAAACAACTCCAACTTAAATGAATAGCTTTCAACAGGGTGACTTCCCTGATTCATCTCAGCATAGAGATATCTGGTAGTCCTGGAACATGGAGGGCAGAAGGAAAGAATTGTCACACATGAGGTAAAAGCAGGACAATCCCTTTGGCAGCAGCCCTTGCTTTTGTCAGATTAAAATAATGCCAGTATTACACTCAAAAATGGTGCAGCAGGAGATAAAATAAACAATGGCTGGTCTGCTTTGAAAAGGAATAAAGTAAAGCAAAACCAATGCAATTTCTTCTACAGGATAGACTAAACACAAAAGGGTCTCTGTGTTCTAGAGAAAATCTGGAAAAGATAGATTCCCAAATTAATTCCAACTATCTTCCCCTGTTTCAGATTTTGTTTTCGATTTGCAGATTCTTCCTCTGGTCTTTTGAATTTGGTTTTTTCAATGTTCAGCTCTAACACCTAACAAAATGTCAGAGGATTTCAGACTTAAACATCTGGTTTTGGCACAGCTAATGACATTTTTAGGCTAAAAATCAACTTCATCTGTTATTTTTATTATTTGAAGCATGCATTCAGCATGCACACACACACTCCCAGATCTCTTTGTGCCTAGAATAAAAACGGTTTGGCCATTCCAGCATCTGCGACAATAAGAAGTAGAGAAAGAGGTAAAAGCGATTTATTGCTACATCTATCAGGAACTTGTTATTCTTGAAACTACTCTTCTTTAAAAGTTCAGACACATTTGTGAATATTTACCATGGTAGAATAATCATAAAATCACTGAATGGTTTGGGTTGGAAAGCACCTCAAAGATCATCTAGTTCCAGTCCCCCTGCCACAGGAGAGTAGCTCCAGCCCTCACATCAACTTTGTGGCCCTTTTCTGGACTTGTTCCAACAGGTTCACATCTTCCTTAGGCCGGGGTCCCCAGAGCTGGATGCAGCACTGCAGGTGGGGTCTTATGAGAGCAGAGTAGAGGGAGAGAATCTCTTTCCTCGCCCCACTGGCCATGCTGCTTTTGATGCAGCCCAGGATGTGGCTGGATTTCTGGGCTGCCGAGTCACACTGAACTTCTCACCCACCAGCACCTCCAAGTATATTTCTTTTCAGGGCTGCTCTCAATCCATTCTCCATGCAACCTGTATTTGTGCTTGGGATTTCCCTGACCCAGGCGCAGGATCTTGTACTTGGCCTTGTTGAACTTTCTGTCCAGGTCCCTCTGGATACCATTCCTTCCCTCCAGCATGTTGACCACACACAAAGTTTGGTGTCACCAGCAAACTTGATGAGGGTGCAGGCAATCCCACTGTCTGTGTCACTGACAAAGGTGTTAAACAGTACCAGTCCCAATACTGATCCCTAAGGAACACCACGGAACATCACTTGTCACTGCTCTCCACTTGGACATCAAGATGTTGACTGCCGCTCTTTCAATGTGACCGCCCAGACCATTCCTTATCCACTGAGTGGTTCATCTATCAAATCCATGTCTTTCCATAATACTTATGCAACATGGTATCTTCTGAGAACAGCGATCAGAGAGGGCTCTAACAAGCACTCCCTGATAATTCCTTTTTGGTGTCACTCTCCTCAACTGTCCCTCTTGTCCCTCCTATGGAGGGCATCTTACCCAGCACTGGTACAGTGAATGATAAGGACCTTTCTTCCAGGTCCTTTCACAGTCTGGGATTTTAATGTTGGACCAACTTTTCTTCATCACTCCCAGCATCAGTGCTGTGGCGGACACATGGAAACATTTTTCTCTTTGCTCATGGGTCTGTGGGCCACCAGCAAAGGGGCAGAGAAGGCAGCCAGTTTGCCAGGGGCATCTCCCAAAACCCTCCTACTGACCCTCCATGTCTGTATTTGGATTGAAGATCCCCACTAAGAGTTTTAAGGCACCAGGAAAGCTCCCCAAGAAGGAGGCTAATTAAGATGTGCAACATGCACTAACAAGGACCCTAGGAAACAAAATGAAGAATGCCTTTGTCAGAAATAATGAAATCCGCTAGGATTTTATGTTTAATTAAGTGCTAGACAGTGTATCTGTTGACATACAGCTTCTTAATATACATTCATGCATTAGCTCTGGGTAAGTGAGACTGAAATATACTTTCTTTCAAAAGGAAAAAGATCCCAGGAAGTCAACAGTGCTGAAACAATCTTTAGAAGCTGTCAAAGGTGATCAGTGGGTGGAAAAGACAAAAGATCTCTTCTACCTTCTCTAGAGAGCATGGACTACTGATGATATGCTCTAGACCCCACTCAGAGCCCTGGGACAGGGGTATGCTCAAGGGAGAATGCTAATTTCTAGTGCTTGGAAACCTGCACCACTGCTGGGATTTGTCACTGTTGTATGCTGTGAGGCTTCTGAGCACCGCTGGCAAGTCCAACACATTTGTTGCACAGGCAGAAGCTCTCTCTTAAGAGATGTGCAATCTATTTACTTGGTCCTTCTGAGATCATCACTAGTGTTTGTTTTGTAACACAAGCAATCCTGCAACCATAACAGAAGAACAAAACCTTTGAGGCAGAACCCAAAACTCAGTGTAGAAATAACAGAAATGAGACAGAATTGCATCCAGGACCAGAAAACATATATTCAAGCACAAGCATAGTTCAGGGGATCTGGAGGTGAAGGGAAGGACTGATGTGCTGGTAGCACAGGGAAGTGGCAGCAAATGCAAAACACAGTAGGCCCCAGACCCCAGTCAATTTGCACCAGGAAGGCTGACACGGGAAGTGCTGGAAGTTCTTCAGTGGATTGTGGCTAGAGACCAAATAGAGTCTTGTTATCAGATCAAGAGCAAAAGTCAGTCCATCTTACTTAGATACATAGGTACCTAATTTTTGGCATCTAGGAAGCAGCACTTCAGGAATGCCCTGTACAGATACAGACTTGATATACATGATTTTGAAAGACTCAGGAAATGGGCTTATTTGCAAAGGTTGTGTGCTTAAGCTGGTCGTGCTGGAAACCTCTTTTGCTATAAATTGCTCCAGAGAGTTATTTTTACAAAATATGGTCTAGGAAATTCAGATGTTACTCATAATTAGGAGGGGTGGGCGGGAAAGATATTTCTGGATATGACAGCTGGCAAATTTCTGGTTTAACAGGCCCTGAAACAGTAAGAGGTGATAACAACTCAGATCTGGTTTTGATGAATAGAAATATTGGTCATAACTTATATATCTGAATAATTTTATTATGAGTTCATTCAAGTGAATGTAGGCAAGAGTAAAATCAAGAGAAGACCTGTAACTAAAACTGTCAGTTCTCAAAAGGCAAATTTTCACAACCTACAGCTATGTCTAAATTTACATGCTGGCTCTCACCACAGCTCACACAGATCTCATAATTGTCTGGGCTGGAGGATGACTCAAATATGGTAGTACTCCTACCTATCTCTGTATGCAGGCTTCCCCTCTGTGGCATCCACCTGAGATGAACTTCTCATGTAAATGTGGTGTTCCCTGATGAAGAAAACAGAAAGCAACCCTGCTTTGACTTGTCCGGACACAGCCTGAGGGGAGCGACTCGAAAAGGTCTACAGAGCTGAGCTGCTCAGCTAGTCCAGGGGAAACCTGATATTTAATTCAAAAGGTAACAGTGCAGCTCAGTTTTATATCCTAAAGATGGAGGAAAGTGTAAGAGAATCTGTATGAATAGTCACTTTATGAAGGTTGCTAGAAATCAACAGAGAACTTAAAAGAAATCAGTCAAATTAAAAAGAACTTTTCTGCCCAAAGTCATGCTAATTTACATTTTACATGGGAAATTAAATCAAAGAGCACAAGGTTCTTTATTTATAGAAGCAAAAGGGAACATAAGAAATAAAGCTGTTATGTAGAAAATATGGGCCACAGATTAAAAATAATGTGTATATATAAATAATACATGCATAATAGAAAAATATATGTTTATATATTGTAATATGTTGTATATTTAATCTTCTTCTCACCTTTGACAGCTAACACTCTTAGTTTTCCTGATTAACATAATCTTTATTTGAACTTCCATAGACTATTTTACTTTGTATGCATGTAAGAGTACTTTAAATCAATGAGTTTTATTCATGGATCGATACAAAAGTAGTAGTAGGTGGATAGGTTCCTACTGAGGTCCCTCTTGCAGCCTACAACACAATTTCTGTATGTTTGAGTCTGAATATGAAACATGAGAACCGTATTTTGTACTCCATTCATATAGAAATCTGATACCAAGAAGTATCTTGGAATATTCTACAATATTCTCTGCAGGATAAAAACAAGTGGGACCAACTTTTTAGAAGCTATGAAGGTGTAGGAATGAAATTCTTAAAACATTATACGTACAAAACTTGAACATGCATATCAATAAAGCGTTTCAACAGAAATTGGCTGAACATCTCTTAGAGCTTCCATTATTGTCAGCTTTACAAGGTCCTTATTCCATTTTTATCTGACATACAAAAGGAGAGAGAACAGAAAAAAATCAATTGTGATGTTAATGGGTATAATTCTTAACTCATTAGTGTTGCACCTACTTACTACTGGGATGAATTTTCTCCTCTGAGATTTAGTAAGTCAGCTTTTCTAAAATCATCTACATTAGTTTCCATCTACCCACCTTTCAAAAGCTTCCATTTTTATTCACATTAAATGTACTAGCAAGGCTAAAATGAACCGTTTTGACAGTCCTTAAAAACAGAGACTGCATGTTCTTTTTGAAGAGGACACCAAACAAATGTTACTATTTAATGAATGTCTAATGCTTCAGGTTTTTTGGAAGGCTTTCATAAAAGATATTGAAAGATTCAGAGTGTGCTGCCACCAAGACCACAAAACATAAATGACAGGTCAGACATCAAGATTGAATTCATTATAAGAGTCCCATAGAGACCCATCTGTCCTGCAGCTGAAGGGAGAAAACATAGACAAGAAGTGGATAGGGCAACAATTACTTGTTGAAAATGATCAAAATAGCTATTAGAACTAGAAATACACATGCTCATGCATCTGAGTTTCAAGAATATAACTGTGATGACTGCCACTGGGAACACCACCACAATGGGAAATGGCTGATGGGAATCTGCATATAGAGAAATGAAGGGCAAAATCTGGCATCCAGACTGAAAGTGTGAACCATCTCCATTCACCTGCAAGCCAACTAAAGGCGACCCTCAGCAAAGTACACAGCTATACAGCTAAGGACCTTCTTCTGGGGAGATGAGTTTCCAAGACACTACTCAGCAACCACAGCTGGGAGCCTGGTAAATGTGCTCAGGTTCCTCTGCGTGGGTTAAGCTGTTTTAGGATGACTGCTAGAT
Source organism: Erpornis zantholeuca (assembly GCA_013400515.1). Taxonomy (NCBI): domain Eukaryota; kingdom Metazoa; phylum Chordata; class Aves; order Passeriformes; family Timaliidae; genus Erpornis; species Erpornis zantholeuca. The sequence goes on from VZTN01009934.1 coordinate 107,876, forward strand.
CCTGTGGTACAGCACAAAACTGTTAAATGTGATGATCTGCCATGCAAAGATAATTTTGGAATGAAAAAGCATTGTTTTCTTTAAGAAATGCGTTTGGCTTCAGATTTTGTTTTATTTTCAATTCTGGTTGAACTCTATTTTTAAACACTGACTTGCAAGAATTGTTTTCCCTGGGGAGTCTTCTGGACCTATGCTGCAGGGCACTGAAACCATCAGCTCTGCCCATTCTCCTCCTCCCTCTTTCTCCTAGGCCTCCTTTCTACTTTTTTCTTTCTTTTTTGACTGTGAAGAACAGGAGAAGATCGTCATTACCCTGCTTCGCTGCTCTGTAAAAAGAATTTTAAAGCTCCTAATATTACTTAATCACAGCTTTCAGTGCTCCTGCTGCCATAAAACATTATAACAATGGGTTGGCACTTCATCATTTGTAATTTGCTGATATTACAGTCACAGTAGTGCCCAACATAATTGCCTTGCTCTACCACTGACTCATGAGGCCTCTTGATCTTGGTCAATATTTCTTTGTTCTGGGGGTTGCATGCAGAAATTTTGCTCTAACAGCTCAGATTTTTGAATTTCCAGTTCCTGCCCATCTGAGCAGGATGCATTCCTCTAACTACTTAGCGCATCACTGCCCTCAAATTTCACTCCCAGACACTTAAATCTATTAGGACACACTTTATTCTTCATTATTCTCAATTTTACACGTAGCAGCAGAACACAACTTTCAAATAATAACAGAAGTTAATAAGAATGAAGGAGTTAGCTTGAAGACAGTAAAATAAGAGAACTTTTGTCAGGGCATTGAGTTCCTTGCAGGTCCAAAACTCCTCCTAGTAAGAATATAACTTCAAACTATACAGATTATTAACAAGATTTTTATTTCAGGACAGAAGGCACCTTGAGAATCAATTTGATTTTGTTGTGGGGTTTTTTCTGTAGACAAATTAAAACATAAATTATTAGCCCAAATGACTTGTACTGAAGATGAAGGACAGCAACAATGTAAGAAAAAAAAATGGCCCAAACGCTCCCTTACAGAACATATTGTTTGTGACTCATGCTGAAAAAGTGATCATTGTGAGCTGTGAATATTTGTTCCTCACCCAATTGTAGCTTTTCTGAGGTTGGGACAGGGATGACACTACAGAGGCAGGAAAAAGCCTCTCTGCAGACCTGCAAGCACCCTTGCAAAACACTTATGAGGAATAAAGAATAAGATCCGTGCCACATTACACTCATTCAGCTGTACAGACAACCAAACATAATGCTGAGATAGAGACTTTCTAAAATACTGCAGGGACAAGGTATATTTTGATGTCTGCTGGTTTTTTGTGCCTCTGCTTTCTGCCACCACGGTCTGGCTCCAAAAGCTGTCTTCCCAGGCTTCCTTTACAGCAGTGGTGATCCTGGTGAGGAATTTACTAAGCATCCCTCCCCACTACCCATTGCAAAAGCTTTGTAAGCATCTGCCAAAGCCTTTGGTGCAAGCACCTACGTAAAGGGTATGGCAGCACACTGCCAGGACAAAGTGTTACCAAAGGGGGCCACAACAAGGATTATTTCCACTGTTTGTAGCCCTGGCATGCTAAACCTTGAGATCCTCAAAGTGACTGGCTTGTTTTCTAATGCTCTGGCTTGCATAGCAAGGGTAAGAGCTTTTGTCTAGGCCATGGGAGCAACTGGGGACATCAGAGCCTGCCAAGCTGGAATTCACTCTATCCAGTGTGTAGGGCTTAGGATGCCATGTGAAATCCCACACACTTCAGCCAATCAACTGACACAAGTGGAAGGCTACTGTGAGAATTAAACTTTGCTTATTCTACACATTTTGCCAAGATTTTAAAAACCACTTAATGGACTTGGACAGATTTAAGGAGTGTTTTTAGATTCAAGTACTACTTGTTTAACAGATTTATTTTATAAACATCAGCATTGAGATTTTCAAAACTTCTTTGGGACTTGACCTGCTGATTCCTTTTAATTTTTAATGCAAAGCAACATCTGAAGCTGGCAACAGCAACATAATTGTGTAACTCAAATACTTGCATAAGCTCATCTCATATTCAGAACAAGGCCTCCATCCATCATGTGGATGAGACAGGTGGCCAATACTGTAGTCTGGAGCACCACTTCCCTTCAGCTTTACAAACCACTGCACAAATATTATGACCATGGCACCCAAGTATCTCATTTGAATAGACCTTTTGAGTCTCGGGATTTCAAATTTATACAGATTAAATATATGTGTGTGTGTTTACACATGAATATACACATAAGTGTATATAATTGTACTTATTTTACCTACTCTCTGTCTGGTATGAATGCATATGCACACAGACATTCCTACTCGTGTTCTTGTCCCCTGGTGCTGTCTACCTGGCTGTTTGCATCTCTTTAGAAACTGCAAGCATCGCTGTTCTGACTGCACAGTGCTACCTTCTGCTCCTCCATGGCCACTCGGGATGTCCTAGCACTTGAAGAACTTCAGCAAGACATTGCACGTGTTCCCTACAGGCTGTTCTTCGGAGGTTATGAGCCCTTCATCCTTCAAGAGCAGTACTTATGGAGAACAGATACCTGGGAGTGGGAGAAGGATCAGGATGCTTCACGGTGCGTAGGCAGTGCCAGCCTACAAATGAAACTAGAGCTGGGGAAAGGTGGTGAGGTGCAATGGTGGCTGGATGTGCAGAGGTCCCCAGTTCACTCCTGCTGCAGCAAAATTCAGGACAGTAACATCACACTTTCCCGGGACAAGGAAAAGAAGGGAAAAAGATGACATCTGGGAGAAACCCAGCTTTCTCATTTAATCACAATAAACTGAAAATGTCTTACACACTCAGAATAGAAGAAAACTAGTCATTAACTTATGCAAGGCAGCTGGTTTCCCAATAACAGCTCCTACACATTCTGGTTTTAATATTATTGTTCTTGTCAACTGTGGGAATGCAATGTATATTAATGACAGTTTATTCCAAATTGGTCATTGTTGGAGTTAATAATTAGGTAGTCAGGCACTAATTATGTCTGTTTTGTCTCCAATCACTAACTAAGAAATCTGGAGAAGTAATTTCAGAGACAGGCACCAGAGCCACACACAGAAGAGCAGACTCTGCTGTGGGCACAAGAGATGCTTCACTACAGAGCAGCACTACAGAGCAGAACATGTTTGGGAGCAGAGTCAGGGTGATACTGCCTTGAGTACTGGGTGAAGAGTGGCAGCACCTTGGAAAAATAACACGTGCATGTGGTGCTCATCTGCTCTTTGCACCCATGGTTCGCCCATGAAGGAGGAAGGCTCCTCAAAGGCACTGCCTGGCACCTGGACAACAGAGCTGCACCAGCAGGGCCACCAGGGGCACCACTGCTGCCTGCAGCCCTGGTCCCAAGCAGCACCTGACTGCAAGGGCACCAGCAGTAGAACAGGCAGCAGTGGGAAAAGGTGGCACCACAGGTCTGCTCAGAGGAAGTGAAGTCTCCGCATTTATTCTGAAATAAGACTCGTGTGGAAATTACAACGGGAAAGAGCTCAGGACAAAGACGGGTCTGGCACACATGGAACGAGAGCCCTTGGGCACATGGGTGGAGGTGTCTGAGACCCTGCTGGGATAGGGGACACCCACAGCACTGCTCTGAAGATCTGTGCATTCTGAACTGAACCTGCACGGCTGCTCTCCACCAGCCCAGAACTCGTATCTCTCCTCAGATGCCTGCAAGGTATCCCAACTGCAATCATCCTCCCCTATTTTCCCTATGCATTGTGGAGATTACACCAAAGGCGAAGCCTTTAGAAGTAGTTCACGGAACATATTTTGCTGATCACTTTAAATTGAATTGGGTGTACTCCCACAGTGCCTTAGCAGACAGCAATCAAAAAATTCCCTTTTCAGTAATTCTGTTTTAATTTATCCTTCTCTTGTAAGAATATTTGAGGTTATCCTGCCCTCTGAGGCACAAAACCCCCACAAGATGGCAAGACTAGCATCCACCACCATGTGCTCTAAACTTACCTCAACATAGAGGATAGGGAAAATGCCAATCTTGTCACCCAGCATTCCTTCTGCCCAGTTGTCATCCACCCTCCTGATGACTGTCAAAATTTCATCCTAAAATCAGAGATACACAAAATACATAGTCAGATATTTTCAGTAGAAAGATGACAATTTTTAGTTACCCACATGATAGCTTAGAGGGTGAGTACACAGAGGAGGTCATAAGCCAGATAAAAGTGTTTCCTGAATCCTGGGCTAGCAGCATCCCTGGCCCAGCATCTTATCCCAGGCATCCTACTCAAAGTGCACTGAAGCACCCTGCAGACTAGTGCAGCTCATGCTGGCTCCCAGCAGCTCCAAGGGTCTGGGCACAGCAGGTGGGAATAGGTAACTCCTGGCTTCATTAGGGGGACAGAAGAATGTCTGACCCAAGAGGGCATCTATAAATCATAGGTGAAAACTCCTCAGCATGAAGTTGCCCCTGTGCATCCAAGGGTCTGTTTGTGATGCTTGTCTGTTCCAGAAGACAATTCAAAGGGAAGCACTAGTACAGCACAGGTAGACCTGGAAACACTTCCAGCAAGGAGCATAAGGAATAATACAAGGTGCTCAGCAACAAGCCTACACTGCTGACACACTGAATGTCAGTTTTTCTTTTAAAAAAAATTTAAGGTAAAATTGCAAAGCAGATAAAAAGCCAAAGATAACATGGTAAAAAACAAATTTCATCCACCTGTTGGATCAGCTTCAGTTTAGATACAAGTTCATTTCCTAAAACCAATGGCATTTTAATATTATAGTTAATCTAGGGGACCTTACAAAAATTTGAGCAGGTGATGAACTTCTTTGAGATTATAAAACAAGAGATAAAGCAAAGTACAAACCAGATTCATACTGCTCAAACTTTCTCTTGGTATAGTTCAAAACTAGAACATATAAGTCATTAGGGAAGCTCAAGTGACTAGAACAAAACCCTGAATTTTCTCAGTTTGAACTACTCAGTTTGTCAATGGATTTCTGCCACCATCCCTGTCTTCTGGGGTCATCATAGTAAACTCAGGCTTGAACCAGCACTGCTTTCTAGAGCAGCTGTGGAAAGCAGCCTTCTCAATGGGGTTCTGCCTGCATGCTCAGATCTCCTATGAGAAAAGGAAGGAGTGGGCTGAGAGAAGCTGGGAAGTCAGCTTTGTTCCCTCGTGGTATCCAATCTTCCTCTGCTCCTATGCAGAAATTTACAAAAAAGAAGAAAATCTCTTCCTCCAGAAAGCTGAGACAGGGTTCTCTGCCAATCTCACTTTATTTCCACTACTCACTCTGTGAAAATAAGAGCTACATATGGTCTACCATGCTCCATGTAACAAGATACTGATGTCAAATGGCCAGGCAAGGGCAGCTGTTTTTTTGCAGATACTTCTCACATAGAAAAAAATCCTACAAATTCCTGATCCAGGATGTTCAGACCATGAATTTGCATTGATACAAAATTGACCAGAACAGAGATGTGATGTGATGTACTTTGCAGTTTTTGAACATGTGCATTTTGAACACGTGCACTCTGAAATAGTTTAAATGTTTCCTTTGAATTATTCATCTGAATGATCCATTAGGGGAAGCTCACAGGAACGGCTACAAACTGAGTCCTTTAGCTATTTATTACAGCTGGAAGGATGCAAAAAGAATTTGTGCATTTAATTTCCTGAAGAAACAGATAGCATTCCCTTCCAAAGCCATGTCTGCACAGACCATTTTTGATCTGTTTAAAGAACTGACAGTAATGCATCTCTGCAAAGCTTCCACATGCTCTTACAAAAGACCGATTAGCATAAATTTAGAATCTAGGTAAAGGGTGTAAACAAGGAAAAGAAATGACTACATCACTTCAGAGAGCTGCTATGAGTGTTCCTACTTTTTATATTTGCTCAGCTATTTCCTTAAAAGAGTTTTTTTAAAATGCAAAATGTGATGGGTGCACACTACATGCACATATATTAATCTTACGTGTGTGTAAGTGCATACATAGGGGTATGAATAGAATCATAGATTGTTCAGGTTACAAAGGGTAAGATTGTTGAGTCCAACTGTTAACCCAGCACTGCATATAAATGTGTGTATATAGATATATATATGCATCTATATACATAAGAAAAAATTTTTAAACTGTAAAACCCCAGAAGCTTTTGACCAGATTTTGTTAGAGGTACTGTGCAATCCCATCCCTGGAGCAGGCTGTACAGACACATGGCAGGAAAGATTTATCCTGCATTGACTTTGCTCAAGGATGGGGTGGGGAATGACTGACCTTTGAAGATCCCTTTCACCTTTACCTTCTATGGATGTATGAAATCTGGAAGCATTTCCATACACTGAACTTAGTTCAGCTCAGCCAAGTCAGGCTGCTGAATATGGTCATATATGAGAAAAGCATCCTGAGATATGCTGGCATTCAAAATCAGTATCTTTGTGGGAGAGCAAAGTGCAAATTCTTGAGAATTCCATTACATAATTACTTTTAAGAAGGGTGTTGAAAATCTTCAGAATTAAAGCAAATCCCAAAAAATCTTCCGAAAGTTTTTATTACTAGAAAGTTTCTTTGAATTTGCAGCCAACTACATCATTCTATACAGCAAGCTGGTGAAAGCTTCAACATGAACTATTTTAGAATCTTATATTAGTTGGATAGCCGTGCTACTTATAAATTCCTAGAAAGGTTCCCAAAAGGATCATGAATAGCAAAATGCCACAGATCTCTTGGCATACCACTTCAGCTTTCTGAACTTCACTATTTCACATTGACTAAATTGATTTCCAGGCTTCATAAAGGAAGCCAAGCCTCAAATCTCATTTCAAAAGCCAATGGTATCCACTGTAGTTTGGACAAAGATATGTCGTGCTCCTTTTATGCCTGTTGCTAGAGCCTTTAATTATTTGCTCTCGCCTTCTTGCTCGAGTTTCTCTCTATTCATCAGGGCTAGATCAGCTTTTTGACAGGCATGTGGGACCTGCAGTTCCAGTTTATAATCATTATCAGAAAAGAAGTCAAAGATAAATCACTTAAAAAGCAATCTGATTGACAGAGAAATGAATCCTTTTGCTGAGAAAACAGCACAAAATTGTGTCCAATAACAGTCATGATTCACAGCCTGATTTTTATTCTAGTCATTAATGGCCATTAACGAAGCAATACAGAGCAGCTGTGCCTGCTATTCTGCAGAGATAACTACTCTATCTAGAGCACTGGGGGGATCTCAGCCATGGCAGGATGGCACCACGTGGTGCTTGGTGAGTCCAGCAACAGAGCTTGCCAGCTGGCATGAGAATCCCTGTCACCAGCTATTGCCAGGATGGTCCCTCTGTGAACAGCACATGCTGCTGGAACTGAGTGCTAAGGGGCTGCTCCACAGCCAGGAACAAGTATTGGATGTGATGGTTCTGACATTGGCACGGCTCTTGTTAGACACCACTGTGGGCTGGGAACGAAAGTGTTGGAAAATGAAGGAAACACTGGATGTTACTAAAAATGTGATGAGCCATGAAGCATGGTGAACAGTTGATGCTACCTTGACAGGTTTGAGACTCATCTATGAGCGTCACTCAGCCTTCCAATGGCCATGGGAAGATGCATGCAAAGGGTGGTCGAACACCAAAACAAACCTGTGGGCTGAAACTGGACTCAGTGTAAGGCTGGAGTAACTACACATACAACCATGCAACTACTTCAGATTTGCACTGCTATACCTGAGAGCAGAATCCTCTTGCACATGGCTTGTACCAGCGTTCATAGCCCAGAGGAGGATAGATTAGTTTTTAAAACAGCAACAGCAGGATCCCAGGTCCATACTGTGGTACCATGTCAGGAGAGATTAGAAAGCTGAGCCAGTAAGTATATCCCAAGGGCATGCAATTAGGCTCTGTAGCCACAGCATGATTGCAGCTACACCAGGGAACACCAGGAGTAAAACTTGTGAAACTACTGGAGTTAAATTGGTGCAAAGTTGACACAAGGCTGAAACCATTTGTTACAGAGAAAAAATAACTGCCTGGTTTGGCTAATCACTGCCAAACAGTGAGGGAACACATATTAAGTAGCAAATCTTGGATGTTCTATCATCTTACAGACAGCAGAGGAGAGAACAGAGGTGAGACCCTGTGCCTGTAAGTATGGTTTATTTGGGAGGAGGACTTGAGGGAACAGCCCAAATGGTGCAAAAGAATGACAGGTGGGAGCTTTGTTGCACTGCATACTCAAGACAGATTTTTCTGTGTCCCTCCTGATTTTATTCTTACACATACAAAATTACATTTGATCTATTTTTGGCCTTTTATTTGCAGAGTGTAGTATCTACAGGAGATGAAAATGGGTAAATGGCAGAAGCACCCTGCAGCACTGCTCATGAAGATCTGTGTAAAGTAGACTTCATTTCCTTGCAATACACCTCTGGAACAATGGAACATTTTAATTTTGAAAAACATAGCAAAACCAGTTAGTATGAGGAAACACCAAATATCCTTCCTTTGTTTTCTTTTACTGTACCAATAGATATTCTGTGTGCACAGTTACAAGGGGGATGGGGAAAAGCAAAGCCCAGCAAAAGAACAACAAAATGTTACGATACAGAGGATCCCTATGTTTGACTTTCCTTCTTATACCTTCTCTTTAGAGGAAAACTCTTCTTTATTATATGTTTATAAGTAAAATCCAATCACAAGTGTGTGGTAGCTTTAAATGAGTTTCAGGACACAAACAGGTTATATTAGTTTGAATAAAAGGTATGCCAATGTAACCCCTCCACCAGAGGAAGGAACAAATAGCATAAATAAAACTGAGACCTGGTCCAGCATCTTCAGATGCAAACTGAGACATTCAAGTGGTGCATAGTGCTCAGAGTGACAAATCACATGTACAGCACCGCAGTGCTCAGGGCTCTGTGCAGAGGAACTGACTGCATCAGCAGATGATCTATAACCTGGGCTAAACAGGAACCTTCATCAGCACAGGTGACAGCTAAAATTAGCATTGACAAAACTGATGAAAACATGACAGTAAAGTCCCAAGATGAAAAATAGATTATTCACTGTCAGGGAGAACAATAGGCAGGACATAAAAACTGCTACAAGGTGACAGTGTGTGTAGTGGAAGGAGCTAAAGAAGAAAATAGCAGTAGAAGAGAAACCAAACCCCCTTGAGGAAAACACAGTCATCAGGGATAAAAGGATGCTGACAGTAACACAAGGAGTGAAAACAAGGAAAATTGAGAGATTGAGAGTAGAGCTATACAGCAGGAAGAAATGCGCCATGTGAGAATGACATTGGACAGCTGAGAAAATGAGAACTATCACTATACAAAGGCAGTTATTGTAAAGGAGGTTTTCTAATCTATGGCACCAAATATATCAAATAAAAAAGTGTTTAGGAAAGGACCTGCTCTAACAAAAAAGACCACAACTGCCTGGCATTCCTATTAAATTTCTTAAGACTGAGCAAGCAAGGAATACTTTAAGTGGACAAGAAAGATTGCATCTCAGAGAAGTCACTACTATACCTCTGGGGAGGCAGTGAGAAAAACAAGGCACCAGAAAATAGATATTTACTGCTAAGGTCTCAGAGGTAACTTCTGGCTAACTTTCTGCATGGCTGTTCCTTCTCACTAAGCAGCCCACTTCCTCGCACAGCCTCGCAGCTCCAGGGAGGCTGGCGAGTCCACTGCAGGGTTTGCAGTGTTTGCAATCAAACACTTCACTTGCTACGGAACAAAAGTGCTTACAAATCCTTTGTTAAATAAATATGAGAAAGTATACAGTCTAGGAAATTGCATTCTGCTGAGAAACACTGCATGAGTGAAAAAGATGTTACATTCGGTGAGAAAATTATATGCTGCAAATAATTCATTCAGCTATAATAAGTAGCTTCAAAAGAGGAGGTCAGTAAAATCCTGGTGAAGGATATTTTTATCATCTATTTCATATTCATTTTAAGCATAACTGTTATTACTTTATGTGATACTATAACAGCCACAGACAGCTGAAATAAAACAGAAAATGACAATGAACAGGTTCTCCATGGCATTCACTGCCATAAATTAACAATAGGGGATATGCTTTATTTTACTGTGGCTTTCTTGATATCCATGAAACCCATCTAAGGTCAATATAAATTGCTAGGGAGGGGAGAGGGAGGCAAAAAACAGGTGGGGAGGTGGGGGTGAAAGGGAAAATGTGACATTTTAAATCTAAAGGAAATTACAGTATCTCAGTTTTCTCTCATTCCAGTGGGAATTTATTAAACATTTTGGTTTAAAAAAACCCCAAAGACTGTTTTTTAAAATGTCTGCTTTTTACTGCCTTTATGTTCTTAAAACTGGAAATACTGTGATATATTATGATGATAGTGTATTTCAACTGCTAATTGGTGTATGGTATAATGCAATATACATTTTGAAGCTCAATGTAATTTTAAAACACTGGAACATCTGATTCAATAAAGAACATTAAAAGACACATTTCCATCAGATTTTTTTCTGAAATTCCAGTCATTCTTGGGGAACATTTCAATGCAGATGAAATGCATGGTTTTTAGACAGAAAAAATGTTCTCAGAAAGCATGTAGCCAGTTCTACTTGTTGAGCTTCACTAGCTTTATACCAGCCTTGCTATCCATGGCACAAGCTACCTCACAGAGTGCAGGGTAGGCCAGTGAGGCCAGGAAGAACAGGAAGGTGCCCCACCAGTCCCAGCACTTCTGTGCTCCTGACTCAGCTGCCAGCACCACATGTGCCCCATCACTCCTACAGAAGCAGCTTTCTTTTTTTTTAAAAAACTTATTCCCCTACCTTGGTGAAGGTCAGGCAATCTTTGTCTTGATCTTTATCCTTTATTTCAAAGTCATAAAGTGCTTTGCCCTGAGGTGGAGCTTGTGGGAGGGGCTTGATACACTGGATGTAGCTGGCAGGGAAGAAGCCATGGTTCCCGTTGAGCTCCCCATGGTACCAATTCTCGTCCACCTTGCGCCGCAGTATGATGATGTCCCCCTTGTTAAACTTGAGGTCACCAGGCTCTTTTCCCTCATATGTGTAGAGGGCTTTGCCATAGGGAAGCTGAGAAACACTCTGGGGAAACAAAATAAACGTCTTTAAGCAAACTCCATCCAGCATCAATATCTTCCTTAGAGTAATTTTTTAGCTAGAAGCAAACTGATCAGCTGTGACGAAATCACCCCAATGATTTTGTGCAGCTGATTGCCACAAAATGCTGTACGCCTCATCTCAGGAGAAATAGGGTGCATGTGATGGTAAGCCTGAGAAGGCAGGTGTGTTACATCAGAGCAGGCACTGCCCATCTCATGCAGCGCAGCTGAAACCTCCAGTATCTCTTACACCAAGCAGCATCACTGAATTTGCAAAATATCCTACATAAGCAGAACTATATGTTTAAACAAGTCAACTTGGACATGTCTAAAGGTAAAACATTAGACATTTTGACCTTCAGGGTTGCTTTGGTTTCTGAAGCTCAGACGAGAGACAAAACCATACAAGCTTGATGATTCACAGAGTTATAAAAGCAGGCAAATTGATAATTTTTCATTGCATTTGTTTGAGCAACTCCAAACATTTTTGAGTTTGAAGCTTTTTGTTTAGCTTTTGATTTTGTAACCAAATACTCTTATTTCTGTCAAAATCCCCAAGTCTCATGCTACTCACTGCAGGCTACTGTAAACAGTTATAATATTCTTTGTTGCATATGAATTAATGTTCTTGTGGAAAAGTAGAATATCTTTCTTTTAGAATTAAAAAGAGCTCTGAGTCTTTCACTCTTATTAAAAGAATTAAACTAACTTACTAAAAACTCACAGCCCATGAGAAAAAAAAAGTCTAAAAAGTTCATTGTTTGGTGTGATAGAAAAGAGAAACCTATTTGATGGAAGCCACTTGAGTGTGAAGAATTCTTCCCAGAGTTCATTTTGTCGCAGTGAAAGACCGATTATGTCACCCAGGCTGTGATGCGTGGACGTTTTGGTGGAAGTACTGTTTTATGCATCCCTTGCCCTCCCCATCTACCTGCTCCTCTTCTTACTGAATCCCACAGAGCAGGGGGTAACTGTGTTGGACACAGCTTCCTGCTGCTTTGGTCCTAGAACAGCTCTTTAACCCATACTGGAGCAGAAAGCCTGTATCACTGCATTATCCTATTCCATTTTTCATTTTATTTAATTCGAACTAAGATCTTGCAAATATGTAGCAGCACATAACACAGGGGATGTTAGAGGGGTCTGGTAAAGTCAACCTTCCACAAGAGTCTTTTTTTTTCAGAGTTGTATTTACAAAAATGACAGTTTTCTTTGCATACACACACCTTTAAGTAGTCTGTTCCCTGCTGTGCATCATGCCTGTCAATGGGGTGTCCTACAGGGACAATGAAAAAGTAAAGCTATATTTAATAAAACACCCGGGTTTTCCCCCAGGTGTTTCTTATGCCTGTACTTCTGGATGACATTCCTGTGCCTTAAATAACACTCACATGCTTTCCCCAGGGGAAAGGCGGAGTGGCCGACAGAAACACGGCATTTCCAGAAAATGAGATGCTGGGATGACTTTTCACAGTATTTGTTAAAGCCACAAGGCTTTTTTCAATCCCAATGGGTGCATTAAAGGGACTGCTCTGGCGGGGTGGGTTTTATGCTCTTACACCTGCATCTTTTGGCAGGAGGAGGAGAAGCACAGCCCACTGCCTGAGCTGCCTGCCGGCACCTCTGCCCACTTGTAGGCGCCAGATGGTCACTGAGGCAGGCAGACACCACACTGATCAAAGAGTAACTTTCTTGAACACACCTTCACGCACAGGCATTAACCTACTCATTTTTATTAGGAAAGGCTTTAGTAGCTGTGCAGGTCTTGGAAAGCTGTGCAACAGATCTTTTTTGCCTACAGCCCATGGAGAAGGAGACAGGCAAACAGGCACAGCTCTCCAGGGCACTGTCCCTGGTGTCTGGAGAGGGATTTAATTTCATTCAGATGCGTCCCCAGTTCTAACTTTTCTCATTATCAGTTTGAAGTTCCTCTTTTTCCTCTGTATTCTTCTGGATTTTGCTGTATCTAAATGGAGCTCCACTTAAAGACCCGCTATTTTGGAAGCACCTTCAAACATAACTAAAAAAGCATAAAATCAACAGCCAGCTAACAAAGCATCAAACAGTCTCTGCCAAATCAGTGGCAGCAACCTACTGATATTTTTCTCTCTGCCAGGATGGTTATTTCCCTTGAAAGCAAAGCTTTTCCCCCTTATCCAGCATTTTAAAGATTAAGCATACAATAGCATCAGACTCCTTAGGTAAGGCATAGAATGCACTACTCATTTGAAGCTAGAAAAAAACCCCCACATTAAGCTGAAAGACTACAGAGCCTTGTAGTAATTTAGAAATAAAAGATTCATTACTCTAATTCATGCTGGGAGAAGACAATTTATCAAAGTAAGAGTAAGACTTCTGCCAGGTGCACACTGCTGATGCAGACATGCCTGGCAAACACGCTCTGTATCACTTACCCCAGACGGGACCTTCCAATTCCCGAGAGCTTTGAAGCAATTCAAGGTGAGATCAATTCCTTTATTTTTTAGCCACTTTCTCTTCCCAAGCCTCATTTTACTGTGCAAAAAGGCAACAACCCCCAGTGCTACAGAAAAATAAAGTGGATTCTACTCCATTGCACACTTTACCAATTCAATTCTTATGCAACACGCACTGGGCTTTTATTGGTAATTAATTGATCTGGCTAAACAATGATTCAGGTCCCTCTTTTTACCTTCACCTGACGCAAATGAAGACTTTTAAGAAAAACAAACTGCCTGACATAAATTTGAAATCTGGCATAGTTTTATTTGGAGATCTTTATGTGGGAATTTGAAGTTTTGGTGCTTGTGTTCCTCTCCTCTTTCATGGGCTTTTCTGTGGACCATGTAATCTAGGCACTGTCCTACACAGAAAAGATCTGTGCAACTGACAGTGGAAAGGACTTCCAAAAAAATTGTTACAATTGTTAGCCACAGCTTTTCTAATTCTGAATCACAGCTTTTCAGCTAAAAACACTGTAGAGGCACTTTTTAAGGTGAACATGTTATTTAGTGCAAAAGATAGCCTCCTACTGAAAAATTGCTGTAATTGAGACATTTCCCAGCCTTTCTGTAAGGTTCTGTGTACCCATTTTGATTTGAGCATCCCAGGTAAACCTTGCATTTACTGTGGCCCATGTAACAGTCTCCTCTAATCCTTTTCAAATAAAGCTTCTTGTCCTTTTCTAAAGCTTTAAGGGTCTGCTCAAATCGACCAAAGAGAGAAATTTAATAACACAATTACAAAAAAAACCCCACAAAACCCCAAAATACCACCAACCAACCAAAAAACCTCAAATACCCAAAATAAACTCTTGAAGCTTCTTTGATGATATATTCTGGCCAAAAGATCTAGCTTTCAGTGGACTTTTCATGGTCAGATTACATTAATAGTTCCTAAGAAGCCATTGTAACTTTCCCTTTATTATTCCTACGTTTAGTTAATTCATAAGTGAGAAGCAAAACAGACTCAGAAAGTTCCTCTGAACTACACCTGAAAGGAGGGAGCATTAAGCATCTTTCAGAAATAGAATAAAAACAATCTCTGCTGCTGTTTGCTAGTTGTAATGTCACTCCTCATCAACGGTTATGTGATTCTTAGAAATCGTCCTCTGATCCTGATAATTTTCCTCATAGCCAAATCTTTGTGCAGGCAATTCTGGCTTATCCACCCCCCTCTTCTTCACTTGACTTTCCCAATTCAAAGGAAAAGTGGTCAGCCAGACCTGATACCCAACTGACGTGCAAACTCCCCAAGCCCTGATGGTGAGCACGTCCTTCACATTTTATGTTCAAAATCTTGGCTCATGCCCTGTCCTATTTCCCCTCAGGTCTTTGTTCCATGCAACAGCATTTCAGTCAGAAATTCTCACCTTCAGAATACCCAGGCAGTCCTTCCTACAAAACCCTCCAATCTAAAACAGGATATAAATTATCATCTAAGAGATCAGACTAAAGTAAAGCAGAGACAGGCAAGGTTTAGGAGAGGCTAAGCACATAGAGGTGATTCTCCAGCAACTGAAAGAGAACTCACACCTTCCTCTTGCTCCCTTCTTCAGCAGAGCAAAACCACCTTACCCTTCCTCTGCCCATTCCATGCATGAGCACTGCCACAGCAACTGCTGGTGGACAACACTGAGACACTACACCACACCCTCACCACACATTTCATCCCCTGCTTCACTGCCTAAGTCCCTGCTCATCTGTGGGGCCCCATCTTGGCATCTTCTGCCTCACTATGTCCAGGGAGGCGACTCCGTTTCCAAGGCTGCCCCCAGCATCATGCTGCTCCTCTCCCCCTGGTGCCCAGCTCCACCATGGCCACTGCTGCATCCAGGGACCAAAGTGGTGGCAGTCTGGCTGTCCCAGGGGGAGCTCAGCAGATACCACCACCCCACTGCCTTCCTCCAAGCCAGCTCTTGACTTGTGCTTCACTGTGAGGAACCCCTGCCATCACCCCTCTCCCCAGCTGCCAGGAAATCTGATCAGGCATAATGCAGGCGGCTGCAAAACTAAACAGTCTCAACATCTGACTGCCTCAAGTAGTTGATTTGCCCTGCTGGTTTATTGTGAAGCTAACTGGCACTTGGCTATGATGTGTATTAAATTTCAAAACTCTGTGTGGGTGTGTATAGAAATAAAAAGTGTAAGAAAGGAAGAAAGGAAGGGATGAAGTCACAGTAGTTGGCAGCAGCCAGTTTCTTTTTCCTGCCACTAAATCCATGCTGGCACAATGCTGAATACTGCCAAAGGTTTCTTTTCTATTTCAGCAATCAATACTGACGTAAAAGCCTGAAGCGTTAATATGCTGAAAATCCCCCTTGCAGAAGACTCAATGATATGTTGGCAACTCAATCATTCTGCATTTGTGTTTCAGCAATGTCAAATGGCAGCAGTTAAGCAGAAACCTGCTGGCAAATTGACAAACAACAGCCATGAAGCAATTAACTGGCAAAGCTGGAGCATTCTTCATTATGTATCCTGAAGAACAAAAGGAGTGGGAGAAAACCCAAACATGCTCGCTTCTAATAAATTCTCCCAGTAGAAAGCTTAGTAGAATGTGAGCTGCACAGATACAGTAGGTCTTCAGTTTTCAAAAGTTACAGAAAATAAACACTTTTCCTGTGCTCAAAAGCAAGGCAGGCTCCAACACGGGTCAGAGCCTGCCAACTTCTCTGTGCAGGATTTGATGGAGGAGGTCACTCTCTTAAAAAAACAGGTCTACTGCTTGCCCAAAATACCATGCAGGTGCCTATAAAACAAAAAATCAAAAATAAAATAAACTTGGTCAAGGCCTCCAGCTACTAAACCCATGCAGAAATGCTACGACCCAATCCTTCTCTCAAACCAAGTTTGTGTTTAGATCCCTGAAACCCAAGAAACCTCCTGAGCCTCCAGCTACAACTCCTCTCTACAACAGCAAAGGAGAAGATTATTTTTCTGCAGTGTGAAAACCATGTTAATGCTGAAGAGTAATTTCTCTTGCCCAACCTCTTGCCTTGTGCAGCTCAAGCTGTGCAAAGAATGGAAACCCCAATCTCTTTGCTTCAAGGGCTTCCCTTGCACATGGGGATTCCTCACAAGATGCAGGTGGGATGCTGTCAGCCCCATGGGGCAGCGGCATCACCTGACCCCTGTTTTAGGGGGATGAAAGAATGAAGGAATTGGAGAAAAGCAAAATTTAACTCCTCCTTCCCTCTGCTCCATGGGTCTTGATCACAGTCAGAGCTAGAGGTAAAGCAGGAATGGATAAAGCCAAACAACCTCAGAACATGCTGCTGGAACAGCCTGATAAGAACCGCTAGGGACAATAATTTTTTTCTTTTTTTTAGGCCTGTACGTACATCACTTTAGCAGAACACGCTAGCCTGCTGCTTGTTGTAGTCCTTCAAAATTCTTCAACATCCATCTCCATATCCCCCACCCTCCAAATATATTTCTGAAGAGTCTGTTCCTCTGCATGAATCTCTTTCATCAAGCACTATCAAGTGTAAACATCCAAAGTAAATTAAAAGCCGATAAAGAAGAAAAGACACAGAAAGGAAAAAGTAATGAAAAGCAATTGAAAGCATGCACATCTCAGTGGCAAAATACAGTTAAACACAAGCTATTACTATAGAGCATAAATAATAATTAAAATATATACTGCTAATTTTTTGCTTCATTACTTTGAAGCACCACACATTACTCTGAATCTCCCAGACTACACAAGCAAAGATTCAGTGGTGATGGTTTGGACCGAATCTACATTTTCCAACTGGTAGGAAACTCCCCATGAGTAGGCTGGGTAGCACTTCAGCATATGCTTTTCTGACACCCATAAGAGCTCTGTAGAAATCCCAGCAGCTGTGCTGGAGAGGACAGGGTTTGCTGATGGAGCATCCATCAGCAGGACTGCTGAGGAGGAAAAGGGCTACTCCCTATTACTGCCCTATTACCGGGATCTTGGCATCCAAAACACCCATTCAAATCAGCTGAGAGCAATTTAAATCATGAGCATGAAATGCCTGCTCGGATCCCTTTAGGATGGAAAAGTGGAAGGCAGTCTGGCACAGCAAACAACTCCATTGTGGGGCAGTGACAGCCATGTCTGCTGGACTTGGCAGCAGCAGCAGGGACTGTGCACTGCCCGCTCGCTCCTCGCCATTGTGCCTGCTGCACTCGCCCTCAGTTTAACATCTTTCCAGAGCAACGCCTTTCACTTAAATTGCAACACATTGCTTAGCCCTAGGAAGCAGGAGAGAGCACTTGTACATGCAATGAGCTGAAGAAACAAGGGATTGAGGAAAACTTCAGCCAGTGCAGTTAAAACAAAAAATTTATATTACCACTGCATCTGTGACCTGCAGAGTTTCTAGTGGCTTTTGTCCTCAAGAGGAACTTTCAGGGTGACAGATCATAAATCATCATCATATCTCACAGCAAAAGCTCTCAAAAGTGCTTTGTCTTCTGTATAAGATAGTTTGTCTTACGTACAGCCATTCAGAAGCACAGGTCACCTGTCCAACATATCTCAACAGTGACACTGCAGCATTTGCATCCACAGAAAACTAATAACAGGAAAATTAATAAAAGAGAATCTAATTTTGCACAAAGAAGCAAAGACAAAAACTGATTATGTGCTATTAGTCAGCTCTGCGTGACAGATCAGTAAAAGCCTGAAAAATCACACTTTGCATGTACAACCTTTTTGAAATCAACATTGAGAATAAAAGTAAAGATGAAAATAGGAACAGCACCATGGAGAATGAAAACTGAATGTAATCATTTATATACACTGGAAAGTGGCATGTTTATTGATAGCGCCATATAGGTATTAATTAATCACAATAAAATAAAACTTCTTAACTAAAGCTTTACTGTTTTGTTTGACTAAGTGGTTAACTAATAGTTAGGCCCTGATCCTGGCTGATGGTGCTGCAGATGGGCTGCAGTCCTTGTGACACCTGAAGACTCATGCAGACAACATGCACATGACCTGTGCATTGCTCCCACCTGGAGTAGAAAGTAAAATGCTTTTCCAAAACTAAATGGTCTTGGGAATGTCTCTACACATTTGCAAGAGGTGGCCTTTATACAGGGAGAGGAAATGTCCAAACAGATTAGGAGCCTATCTGCCATTTCCAGAATGACTTCTGCAATTAGCATGAAGATACCAAGGGAATTGCTCAACAGACGGAGCACGAAGGCAGGCAGGTACAGCACCATTCTAGCGCATCGGCATTGCTCTGCCACGAAAAGGGAACAGCACCACCCCAGAACAGTACAGGATGGTGTTCGTCTTCTTCAGCAACAGGCCAATGGAGCACAAACTGATCTTCCAAGTGAACAGCGTCTGCTGAGGTTATTTTGTAGTTTATGTGGCAAACAGGCACAACTTGCATTTCACCTTATGAGGTCCATCTCTGTACACAGCAAGATTAAAGAATGTTTCAAAGTTTCCCGTAGCAAATACAGTTGATGCATGCAGCACAACTGAGAAAAAACCAGCAGGCTTTCCACTGCACCTCTTGTCACATAGGGCTGCCTGGGATTCTCTGCTTTACCAGAATCAGAGCTGGGTTTTACAGTCCAAAGCCGTTTCTCTTAGAAATATTCACAACTTGAATGCAAGAGTGCATCTGATCTCACAGTTGCAGCTAATAGTTTCATGTCCTCTGCACATGTCACATTGCTTCAGCCCCTCACTCACTATCTACCAGTACCTACACATTCAAAGATCTCTCTTTCTTAGCAACCCATTGTTTAAGTGAGGTATTTTCAAACTACATGCTCTCCTGTTAAACACCACATGATATTCAGGGTCAAGGTGGATTTGCAGCAGTGAGTTCACAGCTATTGCTGCTCAGAGAATCAGTGGATAGCACCAGCCAGCTGTTTATCCATGTCAGTGCAAAGTCCCCCACGTTCTGCAAAACCCCAATGCTTCCAAACTCTCTGCTCTTTAATAAGCAGTACCATGAACACCTTGCTGGCTTTGGGTAGATTTCTGGTTTTAGTTGGACCACTTTAATTCTGTTGATCTGATGACACAGTGTGACTATATAGAAAATTCCTACCTGGTATAAAGCTTTATCTTACAAGTAATCTGTGAAACAAAGCTGAATGTCTGGCAGCCTCTACTGAGGAAAATGATTAGTGATGTCTTGTGCTGGACACAGCCTTAAAAAATCCTAGGTATGCTCTAAGAATCTCTAAGGTCCTTCACCTTTCAGGCAGAAAACATTCACTGGATCCTAAGGAACTAATTTGACCCTTCTAATCCTGAGCAGGGATCTCAGTGAAAGGATTGGCTGCTGTGCACCGACACTTCAGAGCAGAAGCTGGTCTACAAAACATCCCAAACAATAGCCGAGACAACTTTTAACCCAAGTATGCAGTGTGGCTTCCTGAGAAACCATCAGACAAAATATGCCTCAGCTGACTGCCTCATAAGGGCAAGAACCACCAAACACTTCCTGAGCCAGGGCTTCAGGAACTGGTGGTAGGTTAACACAGAAAAAACCCACAAATAATGGAAAAAAACATTTTCCAGTGCAACTATACTAAGCAGACATCCATGTGCTATTTGAGCAGTTCCAGGAGGAAAGACAGCACAGTTGGCTACATTTAGCCTGCCAGAGCCACTAATACAGACATGCTACAAATCAAATAGGAGCTCCCTTGAGGCTGCAGAGAAACACAGAAAAACCCTTCTTATATCCAAGGCACTACAACATTATATATTTAAGGTTGCCTTGTGTTCTCAATTCAAAGTGTGTCTTAAAACCTTTAAATAAACCTGAAATCTCTCATTGATTACTCCCCAGATGACATGGCTTTGGTCAGAACTATGACCCAGTTTTCCCAACCACCTGACAGAACCAGCCCTTGCTTGCTTTTTAATAAAAGAGATGAGTTAAAAATCAGTTCCCTATGCAATTTTGAGAGCCTTAAGTTATTTCAGGTTTCTTCACCTCCACAATGGCAGCATTTACAGCCCTGGAATTTTCCACAATTCCTTATGCTTAGGTCACAGCAAGAAAAAAAAGAACATTTTTGGGAAAATATGAGAAGTATTGCATAAAAGCCCATAACATGAACCTCTGCTGTAACTGCTTCATTTGATCTTTCTTGGTGGAAGCTGACGAAGCACGGGATAGCTTACATTTTCCAGCAGTGTCTTTGTAACTCTGCTATCCAGCCCAATACCTCTGGTTTACTTTCCAGCCTTTCCACATCTTTCTTTCTGGCTCCTTGCCTTGTGACTCAAGTGTTTCCTAAGCAGAAACCCTCTCCCACTTCCACCCCAGAAAGGACTTTACAGTCCAGTCCTGCTACAACTCATTGGAGCTGGGTTTCTTCCTGACAGAGACCAGGCAGGTGACAGCTCAGAGATCCTACTCCCAGACCCTGCTTTTTTGGGACTCTTCTGTTGCAATTTTTTCTTTCTCAGCTGGACTACAGGGAGGTGAGAGGGGTAAGGAAGGGCCTGGAGATGAAGCTGCCCCAAAAACGGAGTGGGCAGCTGTTATTTAGCATCTGGCACAGCTCCCAGAGCTCAACAGAGGGAGCCCCACTCCGGTGAATCTTGCCGGGATTGCTACCAGTAGAGAAGAGTCTTCATTACTTCTTTTTTTTTCTTTCTTTCTTTTTTAAACAGAAATAAACACACACCAGGACAATCTTTCTCCTCTCTTTCTTCCTCTCTTCAGACAAACGTTAACTTAAAGGTTACACAAAAGCTTCTCCCATCATTTCAATCACCGAGGATGAAGAAAATTGGTGCCTGAAACAACACAAGCCACTTTGGCAGCCTCAGCTCACAGGCTGCAGCACCCAAAGAAAACAATCTAGAGAAATATAAAAATTAAGAATTTTTTTAAATTAATCCTTCTGAGGTGACATAGGTGGGGATCATCCCTTCATACTGACACCTGCATTTACTGAGGAGCTGAACAGTCTCTGGGGCTGTCAGAGTATTGCAAGGCCTGAAGGGTGAAACAGGGATGGTTTTTTACAGGGGAGTGAGCAGGGTCACTGCCAGGGTTTGCAAGGAGTATGGGAGATGCAGTGTAAGACAAAAGATCATAATGACCCTCTAATATGGGAATGAGATGAAAAAGTGCACACCCAAAGTACCTGCCTGTAGTGTCAGGGTATCCTGTAAACTGAAATGGATAAGTGAGTGAAGGATGAGAAGCCAGCCTTGATTTTCATTTGATGAAAGGATGAAGGGGAGGATCTGAAATTCCTATTTAAACCCCAAACTTCTGCAAAAAGTTGCATTCAATTTACTTATGCAGCTTTTACTTTATGCTTTATGATAAATAAATGTGGTGCCTAGGAAGCACTTCTTTTTCACTTCATGTAACCACAGAGCAGATTCTGCATTGTGAAACTGAAAATATATCCTCTGCTTTCCAATTGTCCAAAGTTTGCATAAGACAGCTTTAAAAAATGTACTCTAAGAGAACTTTTTGAGGTGGTATTCACAGTTTCATAAATACTGTATTACCTGAACTGTGCCTTCCCTGAACTGACGGGGTGTTTGATAAATGCACCGTGGACGGCATACACAGTGCAGCTAAAGAACACGTTTCCTTGGTAGCTCAGTTGTAAACTTCAATAGGTGGATAAATTCCCATGTCACTAGAGAATATTTACAAGTGAACCTTATTTATCAGCAGCATGCCCTTACCAACAGCCCACACAAATCCTGTTATACAAAAACAGCTACGGCTCTTTTCTCATAGTTACATGAAAATCACAGAGGTTTCTTTTGCACCAGGACAGGTTTTATAGCCAGTGAGATGAAACTGCATTAGGAGATGCTAATGTTGAAATATTCTTGGCTCAAAATGTCAGCGTGAGAGGAGCTAGCTCATCCACATCTGCACTGTGTGAGCAGCCTACTCGTCCCTTTGCTCTTGGAGACCTTCTCAAGTGAGGGCCCATTGGGGGTGTCCATGCTCACATTGTCTGAAGAAACATACATGATGACCCACTTGCCAGGAATTTAGAGAGATTATTTCCCCTCTGTTTGCTGTGATTAGCAATATGAAAATACCTGCTATGCATTAAAAATGAAAAATCTGTGCTTTTTAAATCATAGGATTTCAGAAGTATCTTGTTTATCAGAAGTATCCTGTTTATCAGAAGTATCCCTGTGGTTGTTATTTTCCCTCAAAGAGTCCTTATTTTTCAGAACCCCTGCCCACTCCTTGGTGGGACTGCAGGCTCCCTGACATCCCACACCCTGCCTCCACTTTGTTCTCCCATCCAGGTCCCTTGCCCTGAAATGATTCATTAGCTGCAATTCACTGACACACGCTTTCTTCATGAAGATGATTAGGAATTGCTTTCAGGCCTCAGTCCTGCTGACAGGACAGGCTGGCACCTTCCTGCATGTCAGCCAGCTGACTGCCAGGAGGGCTTTAATCAGCGCTGGCTCTGATGTGTGCTGGGCACTCAGGACAGGGGTGCCCCACCGTGCTGAAGAGGTCAAAGAGCATCTCGCACTCCAGTGCCACCTGTCCTCATCTCCTCCGGGGTGGGAAAGGCCCCTCCACCGCTGCCCCAGGCTCCCATTAGGAGCAGTTCAGCTTCTTCCCCGGATGGAGCAAACCTTTGTGCAGTTTGATGTGAGGAAGCAACAGTAGCTGGAGCAGACAAGGAAAACATCAAGGAAGATACAAGGCTTCTTAATGCAAATCATGCTTTTATATCATTCTCCAAATCCCCTTTGGGGAGAGGAAAGATGATTATGTACAGAATATGGGTCAAATTTATGCCTTAAGGATCTTCCAGTGCTTTGGCTGCTTGCTGACATAGTACGGGGCTGCTCGGTGCCTTTTCAGGTTAATGCTTTCAAAGTGCTGTCCCTGGGTATCATCATCATCATCAATTTCATAATATTACAAAAAAAATTAATTTCCTGCACCCACTCCCAGGAGTTTCTCTCATGCTGAACTTAATTGATGCTTCCTCCTGCACTCTGAGGAATGATTAAAATGAATGCTGCACATGTTAGGAAGCACCTTGGATTTCAAACTCTGCATGGTTTCTAATTAAAGAGACACACACAGAATGCTTGTGCTACATTTCACTCCTCTCTAAGGCTATTATTATTACATACATTTCAGCAGTAGTCAAAAGAGTCTCCTCTACCACACATAATAGGATCCTGATTTAGACTGGATAATCACCAGTCATTGATCTGGGTGAAAAATGTCTTTAGGAAAGGGAAAAGAAAAGGCTTGTGCTGTAACCAGCCCTCTGGCAGTGAGATTGATATTAATGACTGAAGTGTTTGAATTTCTGGCTAACCTGGAGTATGTAGTATCCAATGTTAAGCACTGGTGCTAATGAAGTACAATAAAAAAGAAAAACCAGCGAGAAAACCCCCTTCATAATCAGGGGGGCCTGATAGTCAGAGATTTTGGAGAAAAAGGCACAGGTACATGTGTTGTCAGCAATACTCCCACACTTCCCTACCCACCATCTCCCTCCCAGCTTTCTGGTCTCTCTGAGTCTTGGTAATAAATACTTGATTACTGGACAAAACTGCTTGACTTCTGGTACAGTTTTTGAGATGTTGGTCACCTTTATCTACCTCAGGAAATCTCAGGACCCAAGTGGCCAGGGGGGAAACAACCAGCACTGAAATTTCACTCCAGTTAGACATCTGCATCATCAACACCTGCATTTGACATCAACAGAGCTGCACGACAAAGCTGCTTTTCTGTGAGAAAATATGGGGCTGTAAACCTCAGAGGGGAAAATATTTCACATGGATGTGTTATTAATACAAAGTCAGCTCATAAACCCTATCTTGCCAAGCTGTGCAGTCATTTTGAAAACTGCAGCTACACCTTGCTAGATGCAATGACCTTACTGTTTTCCAAGGCCAACTTCTGACTTTGCTTACATGAATGTAAACAAATCAAGCACTCTCCCACTGCCCATAATGACAATATTCCTGACTGTCACTGTTGTGGCAGCACACTCAAGTTCTGTGGCAAGTGACACGAGGGGAAACGCTATGATAGCAATCCTATACTGCACTGTGTGCATCTTTTACCACCAAGTAATATTTAAAATATGGGATCCATTTGCTTTTCCAATGTCTTGTAAAATGCTACAGGTTATAAATAATTCAAACCAATAATGACAGGATGTCTGGGCATTTCTTTTTCAGGTTTAAGAGAGTAACTGTCTAACTTGGGGAAATAAACTGCTTTTACTGAAATAGTTTGCTGGTAAGGCAATAGTTTTCAATTAGATACACTGCATATTAGCAATAGAAAAAGCCTTAACAAACTTAACAACAAAGCAAAATAGTGCTGGTGTATACATTTTTTTTACTTATTCATCTCTGTATGGTTTCAAATCCCTTCAGAATAGAATTGAACTCCTGTGCCTCTACTTTGGGTTAATGCTATAATCACAGGGATACTGTATAAAACTGGCTTCTTCTCTGTTCATGTCATAAAACTGAAAAGTATTTTGCTTCTGAAAGGCAGATTTTAGACACAACTTCAGGAAAGGAGGAAGATACTTTGGCCCCTGAGAGGGGCAGAAGTAAGACATACAATCCTCAACATGTCCCAAGCAGCTAAATCAGCACACTAGCTTTACCTCTCCTCTCCTTCAGCTAACACCTCAGGCTCCCAGCCTGCCCTAACTCTTCTCACTGGGACTAGGTCCCTATTTCAGGACAATGACTGTGGTATGGAAGCGAGACATTTGCAAAACACAGGCAAAGAATGGAGTCCAGTGTTGGAAATAATATAAAGATACCCTGAAAAAGACTACATCTTGTATTTCCATGACATCAAAACCAATTCAGCTTTGTTTCTCTGCTCATTACACCTAATCATTCCATCATACTGCCTTCAAAAAGCTATTCATAGGTATGTGTGTCATGTTACCTCAGCACATCTTAAGACTAAAGGTCTGCAAGTGCATCTTTTGAAAGAGTAGAGAGTGCTCTGTGGTCAAGTGGTCTCTCTGAGCTGCTGGAGAAAGCTGCAACTCCCTTGACTCTATGAGAAATGGGGCCTAGAAGAAAGACTTTGAGAAAGAAGTGGTCAAGGGTGCAATTTCATGATATGTGATACCATAAATCTTCAGGCAAATCATTGCTGGTTAATGTGTCTGTGGGTTTAGCTCCCCGAGCTGCCTCCTCAGCTGCGAGATGAGGTCAATGTGCTGCACAAGGAATGCAGTGGGACATCACACCTAAGGGCAGGGCTCAGAAGGGAACCAGAACATCTTTTAGAGCAGCAGCTCCCAAATGGGCTCCATCATCCCTACCCTAAACACACAGTGTCAGTATGACAGTAAGTGATAGCTCCAAGTCTGAGAAAGCACACTGGGTCTTTCACTTGAGCAGATGGGAATTACCGTGCTGTATATCAAAGGAAGGGAATTTAATTTCCATGTCATGCCGGTGCTTTCTTTTCACCACCTCATCCCCCTGCCTGACAGAATCTCTACTAAGGAATTGTCCATATCCTCGTTTGAATGTTTCTATGGACTCAGAACTTGAAAGATTATGTCTGTACTCAGAAATTATGCATAAGTCCATTACAGCACAACAATAATTCAGCTGTAATTGCCTAGCAGTGCAGGCTGGAACAAAGCGAGTATGAGCAAATCCAGGATGTGAGCAAGTATGAGAAAAGCCAAGAAATAATGGACAGATACCCCTCTGAGACCACTGGACTCCCAAATGGCCTCTGAGTCTAGTCCTCTGCAATCAACAAGAAATGTTGCAATAGATTCATTTCTCAGGTTCTCAGCCATTTTTTACTACATGCTCCACTTCACCACAGGCACCAAAGCACCTTCAAATCCCTCCCATGAGCTTAACACCAAGCAGGAATGACCAGACTTTCATACGGTAAATGAAGACAGCAGGAGAGAGCAGAAGCAATGCCAATGTCCTGCCCCCGATGAAGAAGTTGGTTATGAGGGCTGGCTTGCCACATGAGAGGAAATCACCAAGGTACTTTGTAAGCTGAGTGGAAGAAAAAACTTCTTTTGGACCACAGATGTAAAGAATGATGCAGGCCTGAGCAGGCACTTGGTAGGACTCTGTGCCCCAGTGCACCCTGACCTGTGTCCTGGCTCCAGGTGTTGCCAACACCCAAATCCTTGCAAGAATGCCAAGCCCAATTAAGCTTTTTCGCACAACCTGCAAAAGTTCTGCAGCATGAGATGAAGGCAATGTAAGCATGATGCAGTGTGACAGTAGCTATAAAATCCCTTTGGGCATATTGGTGTAGCAAACACCTAGTGACTCATACTTCTAGAGCACTAAACATGCCATTACCCCTGCAAGAACCTGATAACTGTAAAAATCCCCAGACATACAGACAGACTGTTCAGCCAGTGAGATCCCGTAGCTACTAGATCAATGTCTTCTCACACAGGTAGGAAATGAGAAATTATGTGTTCAATACTTCAAAGCCACAAATTTCTCCGTAGAACAAAAAGTGGGGGAAGAATCAAACTCAGTTCCAAAACATTGTACTGAGAAGCTGTCACCCCATCAATTTGGTCTCCTTTATAACAATTGTTTGCTATTTTAACACAAAAAAATTGCATGAAACTTTGCAAACCTGCTGTCACACAAGGTTATTTCAGTAGAAGTTGAAAAGTGCTGATGGCAGTGGAAAGATCCCGTAGACCGAGCTCTAGAAAACAGTTCATCTGCACTAACAATGTCCAGCAGAAGTGACAGAAAATGCTGCTTAAGGGAGATCACGCCCATTCTACCTTTGAGTAGATACTACTGAAAGGACAACAGAAGTTTAAGATTTTCCCTTCCATGTTTGCCAGTATTGACCTTGTTCAGCCCAATTATCAATCTGCATCTCCTCTGAACTTCCATCATTATGAGTGCGCACACACCCTCAGTGTCTGATGTGCATACATTATCTACATGAATTAAACCAATTTGCATTTGTACGCTGAGCAGCTGGTCTGAAATTTACTCCAGAATAATTTTTTTTTTTAAAAGTCCAAAAACCATATATGCAGCTGGGATTGCTTATGAGTGAAAAAATGTAGTATCTTTATAGCCAACAGCATATGTATTCAGTGTGCAGATTTACAAATATTGGATTCACTGCCAAAAATCATTGTTAAGCAAACTGGCCGACTCTCTGCATTTTCCTGATGGACCAGAAGGAACTCACTGAAGAGAGGCAGAGTACTTACAAAATTTCAGATCATGGATTTATGGTGTGCACAATGCAGCACCATCCAGCTAGTCCCAGAGGAGCAAAATGTCCCTGGAGCACAGCACATTTCTGACTGGGATATGAGCTTGGATCCTTGGGAAGTACCAGCACCACTGTGATGAGCCCTGAGAATTTGGCGATATTATTGCAAACTAACCTGCTTGGAGCAGGCCTCTGCACGTATCTGAGGTGAGTGTGGCAGACCCACCTAGCAGCAACAACAAGTGACACTGGAACAAGAGCTTGTTTACAAAAGGGTTCAGTGGCCTCTTGAGGTGCAGAAGATGATACATGCAACAATCTCTTCCTTTGCAACACTTAACCAGAACAGCTATATTGTTTAGTCTGCAAAAATAAAATAAATAATTGAAAAAAAAAACCAATCTTCATTTATGTCTCTCTTCACAACATTACTAAATGCTAAATTCCCCCCTACTTATTTCAGATAATGGAATCTATGTAATGAGAATAATTTTTAGTAGACCTTCTCTGTGTTTCTACCGTGGGCATATTTTTACCCACTGTGTGGAGCTGACTTTGCACATATTCATTCTGCTATTTTAGCAGTAGGAGACTAGGTTAACACACCAGTCATTCACTCCTGGAGATCTGGATTCAGTTCCTGGCCTACATGACAAGTGATAATGAGTTTGGTTATTGAATCTCCAGGGGATATTTGTTCGCATTACTAAGCAACCGCATAATTTGGCAAGATGCGTTAAGTATGTGCTAAGGATAAGACCAGGGGCCAATTGCTCAAATGACTGACACAGTGCAGCCTCCCGCACATCAGTGCACCAAACCCCTCCTTTGTGCCGTTCTGCTGGAGGTCAGGAGCACCGTGCAGGTTTTTCAGCCTGTCCCTTTTACTGTCTGTACCGACACAGCCCAGTGCACAGCCACGCAGCTACGATCCCAACCTGCAGACACACAAAGAAACACGACTACGTCCCTGCTATCACACTCAGCACATAATTCAAGGTTACTTTAATCAGCTATGCATACTGTTTCAGCACTTGCTGTACCCAAGAAATAATAAAACACAATACACAATTAAAGCTGGGGGGAAAAAAAGGGATGTAAAAATAATTACATAATAGTAATTTTTGTTCGCCTATTGACATGGAACCCTTCAGGGTTTGCATCGCGGGGGCTTTCTCTGCAAACACAATGCTTACAAAGGTTCATTTAAACAAAATGAGAACTGAAACTTGTATGTTCATAAAACTCCATTAAAAAAATTACATAGGCCATTTCAAGTAACACTGCTATGTCGCACTGGCTAAGAATTTCAGGCTTGAATTTCTTTGCAATGGGCAGATTTGGCAAAAGTAGTCACTTACCCTAAGGCTACTTCTAGCGGATCTTCTTTGGACCCTAGTCTAGCTGACTGCCTCAGATTCAACAGGAGGCACATTCAAGCTTTCATGTCCTCTAGACTGGTGGCACAGCCACCTGGAGAGCAGATTGGGTCTTTCACGGATGATACCTGCGGATAGGTATATATGGTATTTTTAACAAGTCTGACAATCTCCTCTCCCTGGGACTCTATCTAACAGATCTGTGAACACAAGGTCCACTCCAGCATTTGGGAAGAGAAAAGCAGACTTTGCCCTGTCTCTGCATTAGAATAGCACATGTGTGGGTGCTGTGTGTCCAGAGCCCAAGCAGGCAGGATTGTTTGTGTGCTTCTGTACCTATGGATCTTGGAAACTTTGGAGCCAAACACTGAGGTGCACCAGGAGATTTAGATACACAAGGACCAAAGGTGTTCTTCATTATTTTCTGGACTGTGGTGTTTACATCATTGAGGTAAGGGATAGAAAGCATTCTGGATCCTTTCCTTGACATACTGCAGTAGAAATAAACCTGATTCATGGGCCATAGCCATCTGCTATAGATTAAGGTTCAAAAGGGGTTAACACTTCCAGAAAATAGGAGATCCAGATGTCACATCATCACCCAATTGTATGACAAAAGTCAGAATTCATTGATAGCTTTTGCAGGAATTAAGGTTCAGCACCTGGCAGGTTTAAACCTGTAGAGAGAAGAAAAAAAAACCCGCAACAGGAATAAGTCTGCTGCCATTCCAACAGGAACAACTCTCATCATGGGGGTGGCTGGTAGCTGAATAAATCTGGAACGGCTGCAAATCAGGAAATTACTTGTCAACCAATTCCAAGTCTTTTTTTGGCACACAAGCCTCTTGGGGGGGATAGTGGCAGGAATGAGGCATTTCTGTATGATCATTTGGGAATTTTATGGATCAAAAGATAAAGTTCACTTGCTATGAGTCACAGAACACCAGAAAACTCTCCCTGCCACAACCACAAAAGTGTATGAATAAAATTTCATTGAAGAGAAGCCATGGTAGAGCGTGATGTTACTCATAAACAAACGCCAGTCAGCTTATGTTCACCATGCCCTGGCACACGCAGCCAACAATTAAAGAGCTGCCATCTACATTGGAAATAATGCAATGGCACTGTTCCAGCTTTCCCTGAAGGTCTGGACAGTGACAACACCTGAGCCACCATGGAAGGTGGATGTAAGACTGATGTTTCATCTCATGCCAGTGAGGACATGGGGCTCCCCCCACATTGCCCCCCTGTTCTGGCAGTGCCTCCGAAACATGGGCAAGCACCACACAAACAGGAACCTCAAGTACAGCACCGTGGGTGAGAAAGATGGTTACAGCCTACCTGATTTGCCAGCCCATCCAAGGAAACATTGAGTCGTGTCAGAAATGACAGATAAAACATTTGCTTTGATTTAGAGTGCCTGCCTTCTATTTAGGGGATGCCAGAGACTCCCAAAGTGTGAACGAGCAGCAAATAGAGGAAGGCATCTAATCTAGTGCTTGAATTTATTTTATATTTATTTTTCTCTCTTCTCTCATAACACTCCACCTTGCCCAGATTTCCCCTAAATCAAGTGCTGCTCCAGTCTGATGCAGTTCTTCATAGTTGTATAAACCTGTCTGCTCAAATGTTCCACCTGCAGAAAAGCTGTGCCAGCATTAACTTCATCAAACCAGCCATAAATCCCATATGTGCCAGAAAATGCTGCTGAAATGCCAAAGCAAGCCACATTTTCCAGGTCTCCTGCTGGGAAAATGAAGCGCCTTTAATCCCCAAAATCAAGGAACACTACAATTGCTTTTTGCTAATTGGAAGACCGCTAATATAAACACCACTTTCCTCATGCATAAAGCTGTCCTTCCTCCTGCCAGATTTTAAGGACAGAATCTTATATATTTAGTGTCTTATATATTTATTAGGGGCATTAGGGTGCATTAATGTCCTGCAAAAAAACCCCAAAACGATAGTGATGGGAGAAATGTGAATATTCATCTGAGATGGGGGGCTGTGAGGCCACACTGGCCCATATCTTCTCCGGGAAACTGCAAGTAAGGCATCATAGAAAGAATCCTTCAGCTGTGCCAGAGCCTCAGGCAAGTGTCCCCAGAAAAATTGTTGGTCACTACAGTGTTGACTATAGACACTTGGACAAGAACAGAGCTGACAACTGTCTCCAAAAATAACAGTGCCCTGAAATTCCCAGGTAGATGGGCCTCGTGATCCACTCACAGTACTGTAAATCAAGGTTAAGACATTGTTGAAAAGGCAGCTCAGAGGAAATAAGTGTTAAGAGCCACTTTACTTTTGGCACATCAGATACTGAGAAATGCAGGAATGTGTTAACAAAGGGCCTCTTGACTCAAAAATCTGCCTCTGTGTCATGCGAAACATGAGCCGTGGCAAATTCAGATAATTACGGCCTGATCTTATTTATGGCATGATTTGGTGTAATGCTGCTGGTGTCACTGGAGCTGGGGCAACTAACACCAGCAAAGAAAGTAGCCCTGTATGTTGAATATACCATGCCTGGGCATCTCTGACTTCTGGAAGCTGCTGAGACAGCATCTGCTGCAGGTCAGCTTTCAGCTGGAGGGATTAAGCAGCTCAGGAGCTTGGTAACAGGATATGGGCTCTTCCATCCCCACTCCTGGCTGCAGTTCAGTCCAGGTTTACACTGATCTTTGTCAAGGAATGGCTGTGCCAAGAGGGGGACCCGGCCGATGTGCTCTCCTTGTGCTCCCAGCAAATGTGCTTCTGCACCATGGAAGAAAGCCCAGCACAGGCTTGGTTATCTTACCAGGGAGAAACTGTTGGGAATGCAGTGAAATGGTCTCATCTGTCCCTCAGAATGAGGTCAAGGCACACTGGTGGGACAGGCATGCGGTTCTTCTAACTAGGCTGGGCTGTAGAGACTATTTATGAATATTACTAGTTCAGCGTATTCCAACCAAATGAAAGCTGGCATTTCCAAGCAATTCCTGAGAAATAGAAATCTTCAGAAATATTTTATTCTGACAGTAAAGTAAAATTAATTTTGTTCAAACAACAGCTTAGTTCTTCTAAGCTCCAGATTTCCAAGGTAAAAACCTGTTTATACTGTCTCTGAATGTCAAAATCAACCTGGTTAATCCAACAGAAAAAGCAATCTCCTAACTTTCCCTCCAAAATCAAGAAAAATTTAGCAGGAAAGCACATGAAACACTAGGGATCAGCAGACTGCTTTGGGTGCAGGTTGTCTCACTGCATCAGTAGTGCCACCTTAATGGGCCCAGGCTCCTCCTGCACCCACTGAGAGCCAAGGACCAGCCATGTCCCCACCACTCCTCTTCCCTCTAGGGCTTCCACAGATGCTGAAGAGTGGCTGTAGCCCTGCTGCTGCCCCCATGATCCTGGTTTTGCTGCGAGAGAGAGGAACAGCTCCCTCGCCCTGTGGGCTGTGCAGGCTCCCGGGGAGGGCAGCTGGAGCCTCCCAGGGCAGCTGGCAGAGACCCTCTGCAGCTGCAGAAGCAGGACTTGCCCCAACAGGGTGAGGTAATGACACAGTTGTGGTCTGTTGAGTTGTGTAGCTGGAACAGGAATTCCTCTGGAATCGCTTGCTGCTTATAAATGTAAAAAGTAGTGTGCTTATACAATGCTGAGACTGAAAGCTTGAGCAGTGGGACAGATAATATAATACTCCTTCTGTGGCAGTGTCATTAAATAGAACTTTGCATAGAAGCCAAAGCACAGCACTACAAATCTCTCTCCTTGGCAAAATCCTCACTGCCTGCATTTTTCTGTATTGCTCATTACCACCAGGAGAATGATTTATTTTGAAATAGGAGGGAGAGGAGGCACTTGGCACCGCAGCTTTGAAGAGTTCCAGTCTTCTGTTCTGCAAAAAGTATTCCAGCAAAAATACCATTAAGGAAAAAAAGAGAAAAGACTGCACATTGAAAGGAAGAAAAATAAAAGATTTTGTACAGTGTGAATTCCTAGATGATTCACATCCTTTCCCCCCTTCCTCAACATACATCCTTACAGTAGTGTGACATCTTGTGCAAAGAGTCTCTCCTTGATGGGGACATTCTCCGAGGAAGATCAGCACAAGGTGTTTATGCAAAACAAAAGCTCTCCCTACCCTGGTGTTAATAGTGCTAATGGGAATGACTGCTAATACGAGGCAGCAGTAACAATGGCCTATCACAGGGATAAAGGATGGAGGCACTCAATGAGATGGCAAATGTTGACATAAATTCTGAGTACATGACACATATGACATCTGCAGATGGGAGGGCATGAGACAGCTGGATACTCTGTGTTTGAGAAATGAAGAACTCTAATTAATTAAGCTGTAGTGACCCCCTGGCATGGCAGAAAATACCTCTTTGCAATGTCTTGTCTCTATTTTAATACAGTTCCCCGAGGGGATGGGGCACCTATCAGTCCCCCAGTCTCTTTAAAAAAAGGTTCAAAAGAAGTACAATACTTTGGCTGGCCTAACACAGTAATGATTTTTTCCTCCTGAAAAAATAAATACATAATGATATTAAAAGTCCTCTCTGCATTTAGTTTTAATTTCTTGTGAATTCCTCCAAAATGAGAGGAAATGGCCTCAAGCTGTGCCAAGGGAGGTTCAGATTAGATATCAGGGAAAATTTATTCACTGAAAGGGTGGTCAAATATTGGAATTAGCTGCCCAGGGAAACACCACACCTGGAAATGTTTAAAAGCATGTGGATGTGGCACTGGGGGAATGTGGTCTAGTGGGGAACACAGTGGTGCTATGAAAATGGTTGGACTTGGTGACCTTAGAAGTCTCTTCCAACCTGAATGATTCCAGTCATGAGCCAGAGGTGTCTTTGACACCAAACTCTCTAAAAATGCAGTAACTCAGGGTAACCTGTCCCAGATTTCTGATGGCTACCAAATTATTCCCAACCTCTATAGTTACAGCTTCACCTTCCCTCTTTTTTTAAAAGTCCAAGGCAGCCAAGTCTGGAAGATGATTTGAAAAGTGCACTGGAGATGCTGAAGATGAGCAAATTTTGTTCTCGTCCTCCACAATGTGACTGTTGATGCTCAGTTATGCAGGAGGTCTTTGCTGTTTCTTGGACTACCTGACCAACCCCTCATCTCAGCTGCAGAATTTTGCCTCCCCCTTCCTGTCAGCATTTCTACCATCATTAGCTGCACAGGTTTCCATTGAGTTTTTCCCATTGCTGTCTGTGTGATGGACAGTTGTCACTTTGCTGCTGCCCCTTCCCTGGCGAAGCAGCCCTGGGGGGCAGCTGAGTTGGGTAAGCCAGAGAGCAGGGCCATGCTGGCCAATTTGTCAGGAATCAATCCCTGGCTGCACAGTTCACCGTTTATTAGAAGGCTGCCATCATTTGATGATGTACATGTAGGACTGCCAGTTAAATGGGATTGACAACCCATTGCCAGCTCAGTATAAGGGAAAATACCAGTGCTGACAATATGACAGCTTTCAGTGAGGCACCTGTGGGAATGGGACGATGTGACAGGGAACAGGCTATTAGAGCATGCCGTGCCACAGCCCCAGAAAATCCCAGTGCAGAGCAGTTTAACTACTACAAACTCGTTATGTACTTGTCTTCTTTCATTAGATCTTGTCTAATCTCATTAAGCTAACAACCTAACCAATGGTAATAAACCCCTCCCTCAGCAAACACTGTGTAGCTCTAATTGGCATTAAGAGGAGATACCCTCTGGCCCCTCTGTGTGTCAGAAAGGTGCTTTCCCCCTGTGGCTGCCAGCACTGCCCATACCCACTACCTGCAAGGCCAGGCAGCTCCCACCTCCTCCAGGAGCAAAGCCAGAGGGAGATGCCCTTGTGCAAACAACAGCTCTTCCATAGGGCTGGGGAAGGGAATTTAGGTATGATTTTCCTATGCCCTGCTAATGCTGAACGCTAGTGAAGTTCTCCAGCAGCAGAGTGTAGACCATTGCATGCCCTGTGAGACTCTGCCTGGAGGACCAGCACTGTCAACAATGCTCCTACAACTGGGAGAGCACTGGCCCTCTTGTATGGAGTTTTTACATTCTTTAAATATTGCACAGAATTATATTTCCACATCCAAGTATGATAAAAATTGGCAATACATGGGAGATTTACTCACTCAGATTTATTCTTGTACCAGCAGCAGCAAAAATCTGCCTCCTTGGTTTACTCTATGTAGCTCCATTTGCAGAATTATTCATTAGCACTTCATTTATAAATCAGACCCTAGAAAAATTATTGGCAGTATTTCCCTCTTTCAAACTCCAAACTTTAATAAAAATAGATTTCCTTTTCAGTGTTCTGTGTATACAGTATCTAGCAATAATTTTTTAATGATGTTTGTAAAATTCAGTCATAAATCTTTACCACCATCTTTTGTTTATGCCACAGGTGTGCCATTGAGCACAAGTGTTATTTAAAAGGGAAGATGCAGAGAGCACACGTTCTTTTAGTCTCCCATTGTTTCCCTAAATTGTCGCCCTAAGGAAGACAGACTATTTTGCTTCATCTTTCATAACTGGTTAGACACCAGCTCTCTGACTTGCTTCAGAAAATTTGCTGCTCTTGGCTCCTTGAGGAGCCAAGGACTGGCTCCTGGACAGCCATAGGACTGGTCCAGGTTCTGCCAGGGGCTGGTGCTGAAGAGCTAATTGGGGTCCTGGTCCTCCCTGCCAGCTCCCAGCCCACCCAGTCATGGGGGTTAAGGCACCAATTGACATCTCAAGGAAGGGCAATCAGTTGCTGAGATGATGTGACTTGACCACATGCCAAGCCCCCATGCCTCCTTATCCATTAGAAACAGATTAGCACAGTGTGCATTTTGCTCAGAAACATCTGAAAATATTAATAAATGACAAGATTGATAGTGCAAACTATTCCTCACGTGAAGGCTCCCCTCCTCCCAGCTAGTGCCAAGTCTCATAAATCCATTAGGAATCTCCAGGTTTTCAACTTCCATGAAAGACTGAGCTCTTGGAGGCTAGGGGAGCCTTCGGGTCCTTCTGGTGAAGAGGAAAATCCATTGGAGACTATGACAAAGGCATGTCCATTGGCCATTTCTTCTCCACAGGGACAGGCAAAAGCCAGTCTTTAATCAAATTTGGTGTTCTAAGTGTGTTTTTTAAAATACAAATGTAGTTTTACAAATCAAGGTTTTAACCCACATCTTCAGGGATATGAGTAGATAAAGCTTGTCTGCTTTAGAGGTTAAACCCCACCAGGTGATTTTCCTATCTAAAAAGAACAAGGCAAATTTTGCTGAAAAACAAATTATCTTGCAGTGCATGCATCAATTGTAAAAATTTATTTGGTTAACAGAAACGGTTAAAAAACCCAGCTACTCATCTTATGCTCTAATCAAGAAAATACAATCGCCTGGGAGATAAATATTGCTGTTTACTATTTATAAGTGTTAACAAGCCTCATCCCATGAAGTAAACA
Organism: Erpornis zantholeuca; assembly: GCA_013400515.1. Lineage (NCBI taxonomy): Eukaryota > Metazoa > Chordata > Aves > Passeriformes > Timaliidae > Erpornis > Erpornis zantholeuca. Next base: position 144,498 of record VZTN01009934.1, read on the forward strand.
GTTTTCATTTCCAGTCCAAGAGATTCTCTTTACTGAAAGAAAAAAGCACAGTCTGATTTTTCAAAGCACACCAAACCCAGTCAGAATTAGAGAGGCCAGTATTTACTTACAGAATTTCCTGCTCTTGTGATAATCCCCATCATTTCTCACTCTGTATGACACTCCTGCATATTTCAATTTACACGGCACATTTGCTCCAACAATTTATTAAATTAAGTGGCAAAAGAGGAGGATGGGGGAGAAAGCCCTTATGTGGGAAGAGAGGTTTAGAATAGGTCCAAAAGAAAGCACATTGTGAGATAGATAATAATCATAACTGGGCCACTTCTGTAATCTGTTTTTGAAGTAACATGAATTTAAAATTTAGACTTTTTCCCCCTTTGATCTAACTAGCTTGTGGTGATGGTTTTTTGTTTGTTTTGTGCACCTTCTTTTTGTTTTTGTTTGTTGGTGGGGGCTGTTTTGTTTTGGGTTTTGTTTAAGAAACACTATTAAAGCACAACAAAAGTGAACAAAAATGTGGTGGATATAAGGAGCACTTGATACCAGGGCTTCAGCACTTCATGAACACTGAGGGCAAGGTCTGTGGTTTACAGATCAACACCTCCCATCAGTGATGCTTTTCAGGAAGCCTCTTCATGCTGTAAAAATGGTCTAAAATTATCGGGCTTGGCTCTGTGTTTCCTTGAAAGTAAAACAAGGTTTTCTACCAAGTGAAGAAATGTTATCCAGCTTCTGCTTCCACATACTAAATGCCCTGTTTTACTATTCATCTGTGGTTGTTTTACCAGCAGGAAGGTGGAAAGGAAAAACGTACAAATTCAAAAATGTCTCTGTAGATGGAATGGAGTCATGTACCTATTACATTACAGACTCTGTCATCTGCTGTGATAACAAATATGTATGGCAGCAAGAAACCTGAGAAACCCTGCAGATCACCTGCAATCTGAGCAGACCCCTGAGCAGATCACTCTGTGCACACAATATGATCAGGCTATTGTTTCAGACCTGTTTTAGGGGATGAAAATATTTCTCTGTCAACGCTGTGAAGGTAAACCAGCTCAAATTATCTGCTGTGTAAGCACCATTCACATGAATGAAATATGCCCAGGGACTATGAATCTTGTGACAGACTTTTCCTAGCTGTATTATCCATAGCACACTCTTCATTTTCAGATAGGAAACACTTTTCTTTACTCCTTTATGTTTGTTTACCTTGGTCTTCTCATTTCTACCTCACATTACTCATATCTGTTAGGCAGCTGGCTCTGTTGGGTTGATAAAACGGACAATTTCAGAGCCACATATCCTTGCTCTGAAAAGAAAGCAGCTTGCCTGTACTGCTCACAAGAAATTCAGGTGTGAAGGCTCACCCATGAACATGGCCAAACCTCTTTCTGGGAAGCACTGAGGATGGGCATTGTCAGTTGCTGGTTGGAAATTGTCCACTGCAGGGGCTCTTGGAAGAGCCCACCTGAGGAGATGTGCTGATGCCCAGCCAGAGCCTTGTGAGATGCCACATGTGCCATGGAGTGGCTGTGGAGCTTTTTAACAACACTGGCAACAATGCTGGGCTTTCTGTAGTGCACATCACCACTTCTTCCTAAACACAAGACCAGCAGCAGTGACAAAAAGGAAGAGCTATGAGATACAAGCAGGAACATTTTAGAAATTTGGAAATTTAAGAACACACTAATATGACAGAGTGGAGAACATCACAAAACCAAATTAACCACTTTAGAAGCCCCAAATTACATAGAACTGTCTGAAAAATAGTTAAGATGACTACAGTAAATAACACCCTCACTAAAATTATTTAAATTTAGAATGTAAAGAATTTTAAAATTCCAATTTGTCCAGACCTTTCCCTTTTCTAAAATTTATTTCAATATTTAACCTGATGCATTGAAGGCACTTACAAATAAAGCAGCCATCAATAAGTATTTTTAACTGCTACTTCTCTATGGAGATTTGCGGCCTTACCTTTGCCATCACTACATGCAAGCTGAAAGAGTAGGATCATCCCAGGGAGGACAACAGGTTGACTTCTGCTTTGGCTGCAGTTGGTGCTCCCCAGTCCTGCCAGTCCTGCACTGCCATAGGCACAGCACATCCCATGAGCAGCAGCAAGAAAAAATCACAAATACACAGAGGCAGCAGAAAAAATACAAATAGCTGAACGAAGGAGCACTCTGCAGACAAGTCAAGAGAAACTCAAGTTTTTGTCCCTTTCCTAGAAACACTGTTTGTACCAGTCTAAGATGATAGTAGAGACATTTTCCCAGGGAATAAAATTATCTTTTTTCTGAAGATAACAGTACAAGCCTAAGACAAAAAGGGTATGGAGTTAATGTATCCATTCCAAGAATTTATTTTACTGAATATAGTTGTGCACAAAACCAACACACTAATATGAAGTCAACTTCTCTTTATCTATCTGATTTGTTCTTATGAGTCATATTAAAAGAATAGAAAATGTTTCTCATATTCAAAATCTGAAAAATTTCAAGATATCTCAAAGCATGAACTTTTGAATGGTTCAGAACCACATGACATACTAAACCAAGCATATTATTCCAGTTTAACATCAAATTCCAAACTCTCCTGGCAGATCCTACTTTGAGGATCTTTGTCCTGTTAAGTCTCAGTTCTGCTAATCATCTGCTGAAAGCTGAATAAATATGCTTTCAGGGCAGCCAATGTGCTTCGAGGGCTTTGGCTGTCTTTTGATACAAAGGATCCAAATTTTCCTCATTCCTGGTTCTTTTGGTTGCTGTTGTAGTTTTGAGAAAGATTATGTTAATTCCTTGAAAGTATTCCAAGCTTTCTTTTTTACTTCAGTAATTATTTCCACATCTTTGAGTGCTTCCAGCTTTGGAAATATTTCCAGGATTCCTCCTGGTGGTCACTTTCCCCATCACACAGAAGGTGGTAAGCATGCCACATTTGTTTTTCAGTAACTGGAAGGCATATAGCTAGCTGTGGAATAAAATTACTCCAAAGCCAGCCTTGGCTCTGTTTCAGTTTCAAAGTTACCTCTTCCTTCCACACAGCATTAAATTCGGGGATACAGCAAACACATTTGTCCTAATTTTGAAATCTGACTCAAGCGTTTTAAGTGTTGTTTTCACTCACACTGCAGTAGATCTCTCCACTTTAAGGAAACATTTACTACATATTGTCAACCAATTTGAGGTTTAAAATCTCCTTAAGGTGATGACCTTCATAATGATCCATTTCCATCACAGCTGAATTTAAAATACTTCTTTGAGAGTACACTCTATTTAATTTTCCCTGCTGAATGAGACTTGGTCTAGAAAGCCACTCTTTTGGACAGAATGGATTTCCAACGTAAGTTTTGAAGCATATCACAAAAGTTAGAGAGAGGTAGGGAAAATCAAAACAGTAAATAGACCTTCAGAGTGATGGGCATCCCCTGGCAAAGAGAACTATCTGCTCAAAACAGCAGGAAGTCGGCCAAGGCATTCAAAGGGAGCTTTTCTGAGGAAATGAGGTGAAGCTCAGTGTGAGGGTGACAAGAATTAGCTCGTCACCTGGTCAAAAAAGCCAGTCTCTCTTGCTCAGTCCTCTCTTAAAAGCTGTGCCTTAACCCATACAACCACACTGTGGGGTTTTTTTGCATTTCCACTTGGAAGTCTGAAAGACAGGGTGATCTAGGGCTCTGTGATGCTTTAATTGGTTCACTTGGGAGCCATTCAGATTTGAATTCCTGATTTATGTTAATCACAGGCTGAAAATTCTCTTTCTGCCAGAGAAGTCCTTCTTATTCCGCCCTCACTTAACGTCATAGCAGGGAAACATACATGAATGCAATTAACATTTATGTTTCTGACTTGACTTGGACAGAAAAAAAAACCAGTCTCTGTCAGCTAGTGTAAAATCTACCACTTCTATTTTTATTTTAAGAAGAATTAAATAGCTCAGGCTTTTGAAAAGTAACAGACAAGGGCTATGTACCCATCACTTCTACTTTGTAGTCTCAAATGTTACATGTATATATTTGGGTGATTAAAAAAATCAACATGCGAAACCAAAGGGTTTTCTAAAATGCAGATTAACTTCCCCATTCCTGGGTTTATAATTCCCTGATTCTTCAAGAAGTTAGAAGGAACTAATTTTCATCCCATGGAAAAGCAAGACTCAGCCAACTGTGTTGCATGCTCCAAAAGTTCACGGGGACACTTTGGAAGAGAAAGTGTCTGCCTACATCAGCACGTGGCTTGGAGTCAGAGAAGTGGATTGTCAGGGTGGAAGAGCTGGTGTTGAGGACCTAAGGACCATGCTGTAGCAGCTTTGAGAGCCTTACCTCACATGAGCCTCCACTCTGCAGCCATGCACTAAATGTCCATTAGCAGCTGGGGTGCATGATCTGTGGTGGACTGCATCTTCCTCCTCAGTTTCCTCTGAAAAGTGCCAAATTTGTGTGCTTCAAGACCACCCCATGACAGAGCCAAAGCACAGTCAAGCAGAATGCTTGGATGAAACACTTCAAACACTCACTACTGGTCCAAACAATACCCATGGAAACCAAAGCATAGTGATCAGACAAAGCAGATGAGTGGCATTTCCTTCTGCCTCAGGAAATGTGACAGAACAAAGTGCCACCTCTCCTCAGCCTGACTGCAACCTGCTGCCCCTGTGTAGCTGAAGGATGCTGTCACACCTCTTCTTTCCCTTTCTTCCATTCTTCTTTGCTTCCATCAGTTGGCTTAAAAAGAGGCAGTACGGGCACACTATATGCTAGAAGTGGTCATTCACAAAGCTCATAATCTTTAAATTCTGGTAACTTGCACTGGACATAGGTGGGACAGGATTGGTAGATTTAGAGTGGTGTGAAAGAAGTGTGAGTGAGCCTCCAGCCCAAGCAGCAGCACTGCCCCATCGATGAGCAAGACCCTGTGGAGTCAGCTGGGGTCAACCCACAGCAAGTCCAGCATTTTCCCCACCCGCACTCATTCTGTCACCCCAAGCCCCCTTGTAACATGTGCAGTATCTCATCAACCTTTCCTCACCATTTATGCTGCCCCGTGAAATGTTATAATTACCCTGATGCAGTAAGATGCAGAGATGGATGGGAGCAGAAGAACCAGAGGACTGGTTCTGACTGCCTTTGACAAATGGAGATGAGGAACCTGATCCTTTTTAGAGAGCCATGGAGATCTGGTCACTTTAGGGGAAGCCCTAAACTAAGCTGATTTTTTCTGTGTGGGAGGCAGAGCTATTGCAAGATGGGGAGGACAGGAATTCCTGAAGCACCTCCTGCCTAAGCAACAGGAGAAACACTGCAATAAAGTCTGTTCAGACCAGACTTCACATCTTCCTCCCATGTGCTTCCTCATCTCCATATCCAGCATAATAGCTGCATATATAGCCTCCAGCATAATAGCCTCTCTGCCCCAAGATCCTGAGTGAATGAATGAATGAATGAATGCACAACCCTCTGGCTTGTTTATCCTTCAGCTGCTTGAGTTGCATTCTCCTATTAACTGCACTCCACTCAAAGCAGTGCTTTTTATCAGCCCTTCCTCCTCCTGCCCAGTTTCTCTCCCAAAAAGACTGCTCTAGTTCATGTAGGTCTACATCTTCCAGTTTTGCCAATATTGTGGTTTGGGTTTATTTGTGTCTTTTATATAACGTATATTTATATGCCTCTTGTGTCCCAAGGAAGAAAAAGAGGGAACTTGAGCTTTAAAAATTCAGCACCTGTTTTTTAAAAATCTCCTGGTTTGTGTGTCATTCATTCTGAGATGCTGAAGACCAATTTTCCCTTAATAAGGTCTCAGGAACCTGGAGAACCTGGACAGGACAGATGAAGTGGAATTGCTTCATTTCTAATAAACCAGGCATAGTGCAAAGTGCTCTGAGAGTACTTATTCATTGTTCACATTCAGCACTTATTTATTGTTCATAATTCACCTCCTTCTGACAGAGAAGGGCATGATAGAGCTAATTTAATATTTCCGTGGTCAGATTCCATTCATATTTGAGTGAAATATCAGTAAATAAAACTGAAGCACCATTTATTAGGCTTCTGAAATTGTCACAGGTTAGGTTATCAAACATTGTGAGCCGACAGCATGAAAATTAACTCACTGTCCTGCTCACCAGACAGTGCCCAAAGAATCACTCAATCCAGGTGACCAACACTTTTGAGAAGCCTGAGTTCTTCCAAAAATATGACCCAAATAAAAGCTCCAGCTGAGATAAATGAGAAGTGTGTCAATATTGCAATTCATACATAATTGTTTAATGGAGCTGAGCAAAGCTGTTTAGTTGGGGTGGAGAGGGAAGAAGTTGTATTTGGTGTATAGGAATCATGGAATGGATTTGTGCCAGATTGCTCCAGGCCACAAAAGATTAAATCCTTCTCATCCCCCAAAGGAAAATGTTCCATCTCAGGACTTACCAAATGAAGCAGAGTTGGGTTTTTCTCTCCCCAGAGATTTATCTATCTCAATCAGCATCTAATGACTGGCCATTGCCAAGTCTTGGTTCTGCTGGGAGAAGCCTGGAGATACCAAGAACATTGGCTTGGATTGGTGTTTGCAAGTCCTGCAGCCCTGCCTTTCAGCAAGTTCACCTGGATTTACTGAGATCCAGAAACTTGAAAGATCTAAATAAGGATGTTACAGAAAAGTTAGGAAAAATAAAGACTCCTTCAGCCAGTGCTAGATTCAAGGTAGATTTGAACTAATGCTGAGTTTCAGAAATATTGAAAGAAATATTTCTTTCTCTTTTCCCCCAGTACATAAATTTCTTCAACTTACTGCAAGGTAAGAAAAGGGAACTATGGAAATTGCACAAAAGAAAGCTTGATCTCACAATATTTCCAGCTGCCTTTGGCAGCTTTAAGAATACTGCGTAGGTTGCTGAACTACTAGTTGTACCTCCAGCCTGACCCTTTGAAGTACACACATCTTAAGTTCAAAGTGAGTCAGAGTTTAATAAAGTGATTTACTTAAATTGCCCATATTTGAATCCTCAAGGGCCAAACGCCCTATTTAATTTGAATGCCACCAATGAACAGCAATGGACTGAAGGTCTGGAAGAGACCAGAAATCTACTAAGGCTGAAAGCAAGGACTTACATAACCCAAGAAGGAACATTTCCTACTTATAACCCATTAATAAATAAAAGGATTTTGCAGACAAGGCAATTAATGTAAAGATAGAAAATATCAGGACTAGTCAACTGGGTGTTTTAGCTAAACTTATGCTTCTGGGCTATGATTTATTCTACTGCATGTGCCACTTGTTGGACTATCATAGTCCACCTACAATCAGTGCTATTTGCCAAATCAAGTCATGCTAAGACCAGGCAGGGAAGGATCACTCACTGTAATACAGTACATCTATCAAAAGGGTTCTTTTCATGGACTTGGTCTCTAATCAAGCAGCAAATCATTCTCCAGTTTTGCTACCAAGGACCATTACTTTTAGGAAGTGCTTAATCTGAAAAAAAAAATCCATCTATTTGAAACTATGGGGCATCTGGTAAGATATACTGAAGACAGAGCAAATGAAATATGTGCCACACAATTTACCCTTCCGGCAGCATTTTCTGAACAGCTTATTTGTGGGGAGAGAGGTAAGTTGCCGGTAAGACAGGAGTTTTAGCTTTCTATTTGTCTCGTTCGTTGAGTTATTGCAAAGGTCACTCCTGCACTTCAATTACCTGAGTGCCACTTTTGATGGGGAAATTTTCAGATTATATCCAAAGTGCCTTAAATATTTGCAAAAGGCTTCAGGGTATATGTGCCTTTTTAATTTAAGTACCCAGATAAAATTACTGTTACGCCTGCATGTCAAAGCATTTTCCCATCAAAGTCAGGATAAGAGCCTGTAAAGCATCAATGTTGCCCCATCCAGACATGACTGTTCACCTGCAGATAAAATGTCCCCACCAGGGCATGCTGTGCCACCTGAATGTGTTGCCTGGGCCATTTACTGCACCCCTGTGGCCTGCCAAGCATCACTTGGGAAATCCCAGGGGATGTACAACGCAGAGGAACAAGCAGCAATACCAAGGCAGATTCCCAAAACAAGTTTGTAATTTCTTTCACATAACACAGACATTGCAGATCTAATAATTGAAACAAATCCATTGTGAAGAGAGCAGGATACAGAAGCCTCTGTCAGCTTTCAGAAACCATCAGTGATGGTGGCACAGGGCTTGAACCATCTGAAAAATTACGGTTCTTGTCTTCTGTGAGTCTTGCTCTCAAGGACAGATTTTCTCAGTGGTCAAAACAGGCCAAGGTGCCCCCACCCCTGCACCACAGGTCAACTTCCTGATGCCTTCTGTAATAGGAGAAAAGGATGACTAAACATAACAGGCCTGATATAACTTCATGCTGGGACTGAGGAATTCTGCTGGAAGTCATTCACCATCATACCTTTCTCCAGGAGTGATCCCAGGAGTGAAATTCATGGGGAACAATTACTTTTTGAGCAAGGAAAAAATGAGATTAAAAAAGCACTAAATAGATGTAAGCAACATAGTGCCTTCTTGTACAGATCTTCTCTTCCTTATCTCTGCAGATTTCTTCCAGATTTTTAGGGGAAATATTTTATTAAAAATTGTTTTTAACTGCTTTCACAAAGGAAGAAATTTAGTTGCTGCTTAATGAATCCCACTAGTAGCCATTTTTTTGTTATCCATAATGCACAGACCATACAGAATTACTTTGTAATAGCCATTAAAAATGTGATGTAGATAATGAAATATGTTAGATCAATGTGTCAGTGCATCCCCTCTGCTGCCACACACTCACTCTGCCTGCATATGTGTGCTAATTCCTGACAGCACAAGGAAATGCCTCTACTTAATCACCATCAGGTGAGCACATACGTCCAGAAATGCTCAGAGGAAACCAGGTTTTGGGTTTTTTGGGGAAACCAGCTCCAAGTACAAATAATCAACAAAGCATAGTTTGTTTTTTTTTTTCACGTATTTGTTTCAATTGCAGCTTATTGAATCCTCTGCAGCCACAGAGAGGGCTCAAGCAATCATCAGTGCTGCTCAGGAGGTAATTCAGGATACTGTCTGGAATATTTGTCCTTTTTAATCATCTGCCACACTTTGCTCTTTTAGGATGTTGTCACTTAGAGACTGAAGAACAAAAAGGAACATTAAAGTGAAAGGGTGCTTGTTTGAATGTGGCAATTCCCTGCATAAAAATGAGTTCCATTAACAGGAAAGCCCAACCTATCTCCAGGCAGTATTTCAAATCCTTGTCTGCCTGTAACCTCAGAGGAACTTAATTCCTTTATATTATTCAAATTATATACTAGAGGAAGAAATTATGAGGTACTGGTCATTTAAAATGCTTTCTTTAAAATATATAATTAAAAGAGCTGGCAACCCTACTAACAGCAATTTCATTATGGCAGTCTAAAAAAAATCTGCATTTATGGCATTTACAAACTGTCATTTTCTCCTACAGCCTTTAGTCGGTAAACCAAGATTTAAACAATTTCCCTAGCACTGTCATTCACCAATATCTGAGAATGTAAAAACAGTAAGTGAAATGGCAGTGGACCAAAATAGGCAGTGGACCAAAACAGGCAAAAAAGATCCTAAAAGAAGATACACACTGCTCATATACTACTTAGTTCAAAACTTAAACTGTGTTCAATGTTTTCCCTCTTCCTAAAGTAGTTCACTGCATGGTTACTATCTGGTTTGGAAAGTCCTGGGGGACTGAATATTTGGGCCAGACTTTTATCTCAGTTGCCTGATTGTAAATCTAAAGAAGCTTGTTGATCTCAAAGGTATTATTCCAGTTAATGAGTTAAGAGAAGTTCTGCCAGAGCAGTGCACATTTAAAAGAACAACAACACCCTTTCTAAACTCAGCAGTTATTCAAACAAGTGAGCTGAAAATTAACTGCGTTGTTAGGAACTGTCACAAAAAGGGTAGGACCACAGTTGATAACATCCTATTGAAAACAAGCTAAAAGAATTGGGGTTGTTCTGCTCAGAGAAAAAAGGCTCTATAGACACCTTATAACACCTTCCAGTACCTACAAGGGGCCTACAGAAAATCTGGAGGGCAACTTCTCACAAAGGCATGTGAGAAGGGCAAGGGGGTAATGGCTTCCAACTGAAAGAGAGTAGGTTTAGAATAGATATTAAGAATAAAATAGATATTAAGAAGAAATTCTTTACTGTGAGGGTGGTGAGGTACTGGAACAGACTTCTGTTGTTGGTTGCCCAGAGATGCTGTGGATACCCCAACCCTCTCAGTGTTTGAGAGGGTTAAATGAGGCTCTGAGCAACTTGGTCTGGTGGAAGTGTCCCTGCCCAGGGCAGGGGAGTTAGAATTAAGATGGTCTTTGAAGTCCCTTCCAACTCAAACCATTGTGTGATTCTGTGCCTAATAGCTACATATTTTCTGCACCACTACATTATTTTTTTTTTCCTCTGTAGGAAGTGCCTATTTCTATAGTCTTGTGCAAATCACCTCTGAAATCCAGGGCATGTTCAGCAATGTATTAACCATGCACCATTATAAAACTTGAATGTCATTAATGCTAGCATTTAAAAATGTCTTTCTTCTCAGAACAGCAGGAAAAAATGTGTCTTGAAATGGTATATAATAACTATGTAAGAACTTGGTTCAAAAGTATTTTAAAAGGAAGAAAACCCACCACAATCAAGGAGGCTTCTTTGGCTTGCATATATATATGTGCATAAAAAATACATTATTTTTTGACAGTGAGGCTGTGGAGAAATTCCAGCAAGTAAATGCACCATTTGAGGGTCAAATACACAGCTTGTAATTTTATTTGTGGCATCCTTAGGCAAAAGGCCATGTTCAGGGGTGAAATTGGGCATCACTTCCAGAATGAAAAGAGACAGAGGGTTAAATCACTCCAGAGCAAAACATGCATTTGAAAATCAGATGACCCAAGTTCACATCTCTCCTGTGTCTGGATAGCTGTGAGCACACAGGAGGTGGTTGCTATTTATTTACTTGCTTATGTACTGGAACAGTTCCACTTTTCTATAAAGCACATGCTCACTGGAGCAGGAATCCACATTGCTCCCTTCCCAGCTCTACCAGGATGAGAGGCAGGACGAAGACTCTTTCTGCTCTGGTGAGTATATTTAGTATTTCACAACAAAACACCATCAGGACTAATGGCTGAGAGCAACCATGCTGATGCTTAAGGCATAGTCCTCGTGGGGGTGTGAACTTGCCTTAAATCGAGCAGACATAGATGTCTTCCTTCCCTTCTCTGCTGGATTGGCAGACAGTGCTTAAGTCCCATAAAGCACCCACTCTCAGGAAGAAAAATCCAAACATGAACTATTCCCAATATTTCCCCAACCCAATTAGGTTTTTGGGTTTTTTTTTTTCAGTTTTTAGCCTGGTTTTCTAAGATTATGTGATGCTACCAAATTGCCTGCTTCTCCAGCTGCCCTTGGAGCCTGCTGGGCACTTTCAGCCAAACCTGAGGCAGCAGAATAGAGTTCCAAGGTAACATGTTGGCCATGCAGAGGAGATGGTGGTGAATCCACACCAGCCAGAAGAGCCAGAAAGCAGAAGAAAAGGTCTTTCTGAGTTCTTGCATAGTGGAAAAGCTTCAGTTGAACCATTTATTCCTAAACAACAGGGCAACCTCATGGGACAACAACTCTGTCTGGGGAGCCTGCTCAGGGATGCACACACATTGCAGCTGCAGCTTAATTCAGTTAAAAGTCAATCAGCCAAGGGACAGGCATCCATTGGAAAGCAGGCATGGTTAGTTTGGCTGCTCATGGAGCTATTTGCTTATTAGCTGAGACAGCACCTCTCTCCATGGTACGCTGAGGGAAAAATTAATCCAGCTTGAAAAAGAATATGGGGGCACCTAGGGTTAGTAGGAAAGCATAACCTGAGAAGCAAATATAATGAGTAGAAGACTACAAATTTAGTCTGTCTTTTCCACAATCAAAACTGAAGTGAAACAATAGTGGAAAGAGTTGACTTCACAAGCCAAAAATTGAACTCATATAGTTCACTGTGCCAGAAAAAAAAATATATAAGGCATCTGCACCTTCATTTTCAATGCGAAAATGTATTTTGTCTGTTCTGCAGAATTCTAAATAACATCTGATTTCTGAAAAAACCACTATTTAAAGCTGTATTTAATGTCTCAGTGTTTAAGTAATGGGGTTTTATCTGCCAATGCTGTATTAATAGGATGTTAAAGGCCTCTTTAAGAATTCTTAAAAAGAAAACATTTTCTGTCCTTTTGCACAGGCAATTGCAGGACTTATGTGAAGTGAACTGTATTTTAGTTGCTCACTTTAAAGATGTTAGTATGTTGATTTATATTTAAAACATCTTTTTTAACCCAAGGGAAATCTATACTCCAGCAACTCATTTTCCCTAACCTTTCACTGTTCTAAGGTTCACAGACAGACCATGCTTCTATTTATGTCTGTTAATGAAGTTAACTTCAGTCCTTTATGTTTTCGAACTGCTTAGCAGAAGCAAAGACCTCTAAAATTTTGCAAAGAATAGGGATCTGATCCTCTCAGATTAAAAATGGATAGAGCATGCTCTGCACAAGTATGCATGCAGGATGGTATTTTAAGAAGGCAAAATCTACCCCCAAAATCAATGGGGAGATAACTTGAAACATTAGATTAAAAAAATTAGCATAACTGTGAGAAAAATGGGAGATCCATTCCCAGAAATTAATCACAACTTTATTAGAGTCTGAAAGCATCAACAAAAGTTATGAGGGAACCTAAATATCCACACCAGTACTTTCTGTGCAGGTAATACAATGTTCCCTGATAACTGTGTTACTCAGTGCAACCATAAACAAGCCTCTTTCTTTCCCCAGCTTTGTTCTCTAAGAGTGCAGCAAAAGCTCACGATAAAACAATGTTGTTTTTCCTGGAGCATACTGTATGCCTAGCACTCTCTACTCCTCTGACTCGCCAAAGTTTCTAATTTAGAAATTACAGAAGTTTAGCCTAAGAAACTCAGCTATTCAGCTATATATTGTTGAGGGAAATATCCTTTCCTCTTGGCAAAATATGACTTGCATATATGCACGCACGTAGCTCAATCTGAATTTCTCATACTTCAGGAATTTGAAATCAAGACCAAGCTGCACTTTGGGTTGTGACAGAAAAGCTCATGCACAAATTCATGTCTAGCTGAGACATCAGTTTGGTTTTCACATTACTAAGCTTAAAAACCCTGGAGAAAAAGAAATAATATTAAAAAGTAAAAAAAAAAAAAAGCAAAAAGAAGAGCCTTTTTTATTCCTGGTACTGCAAACCACAGCTGATGAAGCTGAAATAACTCTGAGGGAAGGTCCCACATTCCTCTCACAGTTATGAATGGATAAGTCTCAAGTACTGCCTTGGGCTCTACTTGGATGGAGCACCAAAAGGGTAAATGTTTATTTAAGTCTATTTCAAACACTTTGAATTTTTTCAGTATACAAAGCTGAGCTAGAATGTCATGAGTCAGTGAATACTGGGACATTATGGTATTTCCTCCTCTGCTGTAAAGGTATTTCATCTTAGAAACATGGTTTTGGTTCTGATTAAATTTGGGCACAAATTCAGGCCAGTGCTTTATTTATGAATATGGATATTTCCATTCCCTGGACCTTTAAAAAACCACCTTTCACTAGACCAGGTTGCTCGGAGCCCCATCCGCCTGGCCTTGAATACTTCCAGGGATGGGGCATCCACAGCATCTCTGGGCACCCCGTTCCAGTGCCTCACTGACCCCACAGTAAACATTTTCTTCCAAATATCTAATCACAACCTGCTCTCTTTCAGTTTAAAGCCATTACCCCCTTGCCCTGTCACTACATGTCCTTGTAAAAAGTCCCTCTCAAGCTTTCCTGTGGGCTACCTTCAGGTACAGGAAGGTGCTATTTGGTCTCCCCGGAGCCTTCTCCAGTCTGAACACCCTCAACTCTCTCAACCTGTCCTGACAGGAGAGGTGTTCCATCCTTCTGATCACCTTCATGGCCCTCCTCTGGACTCACTTCAACAGGTCCACGTCCACCTTCTTATGTCAGGGCTCCCAGAGCTGGATGTAGCGCTCCAGGTGTGGTCTCATCAGAGTGGAGTAGAGGGCTAGAATCACCCCCCTTAACCTGCTAGTCACGCTGTGTCTCACTGTTGTGGCCAAGCACAGTCCCCTTCCTCCTCATCTGCTCTACCTCTTCCTTAACCCTTCCTTCCTCTGTACCCATCTTAATACAGAACTGGGAAAACTACTGGCTTTGCTTTGGGTGAGTGTTCCAGATGAGTGCACTGGCTCAGCTATGTAACCACAACCCAGAAGTGAGTGGTAAAGCCAGTCTGGTGTCAGCACAGCAAAAAGTCCAGCAGGAGGAGAGTGGCACTCTTAGGTCATAGCCCTCAATGCTGACAGTGCTGCCAAGTCCTGTGCTCTTCCTAGGAGCAGGTGAAGACAGTTCCTGAGCACCAGGAGGTTCAGAAGAAAGATGATGGACAGAAGGAGGAACACCAAGTTTACTGTCTTCCTCCCATGGGCAAACCTGCCAGCCTGGACAAGATGACCAAGCAGAGAGCCATATAATAGAGGGCACCCCATGAACATTCAGTGTGAGTAAGACCTCCAGCAGAGGTGAATAAAGGTCTGTCAGTCAACTAAAACACCAAATAAAATCCCAGACACCTGTTCAAAAAACCCCTGAAGGGTGACCAGAGGAAGATGACTACAAAAAAGGATAAGCCTAGGACAAGCCTGGACATCATAACTTTCTATTCATCTTTCCCATTGGGTCCCTCTGGTTTATCACATAGGACAGAGGCTGGTGGTGTCCACTCTCCAAATCCCTCAGAAGCTACAGCGACTCAGTGTTAGGCAGGACTGGTAGTGCTGAGCTCCCAGTGTGTTTGCAGTGATGACAATGAAACACTACAGCAGAAATTAACACTGAGGGCAGAGATGGGGAGAGGACAGACAATGATGGTTTATAAGAGGTTCTTTCCTCAATGTATAAAGACAAGATGAGAGCAGTGTGCCCATCTGCGTTGGCTCAGAGTGCACTTGCTGGGTATGGCCTTTCAATGATATTAAATGGACTCAGTATTTTTAGTTTTCACATTTCCACTTTTTACGATGGTTCAGAGAATCCCCCATAGCCTTATGAAAGTTATTTTGCTGCAAGGCAATTTAACAGCAATTTAATGAGCTTTCCATGAGCCAGGATGATATTGACACAAATAATAACACTGCCATTTCCCAGTCAGAATAATTTTCTTTATGCCCTTGGTAAGTCCACGGCAAGTTCATCAATGTATCCAAAGACAAAATTTGGAGGCAAAAATGCCATATCCCAAGCTTTGCATGCAGAAGTGACAGTCACTTTTACAGTGCCACCATCTGTTTTGCCATGTACAGGCATTACAGCTTTCAGAAGCCCAGCAAAGCACTAAGCCATTAAACTTCCTTATAGCTTTGGACCATCTGCTTCATCCCAAAGGTTTCCCTACCTACCTACCTACCTACCTACCTACCTACCTACCTACCTACCTACCTACCTACCTACCTTTAGCTAAGGATCAGAAGAAAAAAAAAGGCCTCCTGAGTAAGGACCGTGCACCTTCCAGGACATCCTTGTTCAATGGTACAGTTAATCAGAGCCTAAAAAATTATCTTGGACAAACTGTGTTTAAATTTCACATCTTCACAACTACACATAAGGGTAATGTGACATGTGATGCTTCCAGGAATGCCTGCAATGGCTCAAAACAGCATTATAATGAATTCCCAGGGAATTTATCAACAGACTTTTTATCTTATTCATTCCTTTAGCAATGGTCTATCTTAAAGGATAGCATAAAAATTTGTAGAGCCCATGCTGTCTAGAGAGAAACCAGATCTTTGTTTGTATACTTTCTAATATAATTTAGATCCCTAGAGATAAATATCTAATGGATTATCCCTTTTTATGCCTGAGTTCACTGCACTTTCCCACTGAGAAAATATTCTGTCAATCAACGTGGGTCCTGCTTCCTCTTTGTCGTATGCCAGTTTTCCTCCACAGTGCCAAATCCTGAAGTGACAACTTACAGCAGGCAGAACAGATGGAAACACAACTGCCCTGAGATATGGAGATGCCGTAAACTACTTTTAACAAATACCCAAAAAAATTATGAATGGTTTATAAGGAGCCTCATTTAAAAGGTGAAGCAGTCACCACGGCATCTTCTAACCATACCATCCATGCCTGCAGTTAAAGGGATACTTTCAGGGGCAGCTCAGTTGAACTTATATTTAAATGTAACAGAAGAGCCAGTTACTGGCACCCTGCCAAGTGCCCAGAAGTGCCACACACAAAAAAACTTGCAAGATCTTGGACTCTGTCTGTGTACATCAGTCACACAGTCTCTATGCTGGCCTGAAGCACCAGCATCACCACAGCCCTGTTCCAATTTCCTGCTAACAGAAGAGCTTGGACTCTTTTGAGTCCCTTGCTAATGTTCGTACCACCTTGGCTGGAGGGGCAGAGGCTCCAAGGAGACAAGGTTAGACAATGCCTATCTCAAGAATAAGCCAGTTTTACTCCAGCAGACATCAGCCTTGAAACAGGTCACCCAAATGTTGACTTTGTGCACACACTGGTTTAGATTTCAAGCTTTTAATGTTGTATATATAAGTTGGTATGACATGCATTTTTACTTCCAGTACTTGTTCTTTAATGTCATCTTAGCCTCCTGAAACCACACTTTACCCACTTATAAACTGTGCAAATGTCAGATTTATATTTGAAGAACTGGAAAATAAGAATCATTTGCTACCAACACACAAATCAAATAGTTGGGAAGAGGAAAACAGAGAAATAAAAAACCCCATATGTACATTCCTGAGAACAAAAAACAGGCAAGCAATGATATAAATAAGATGATAGCAAGAAAAGATCTCACTACTCTTCAGGAAGTAAGATTTTCACTGTACCAGCTGAAGAAACTCATATAATTACTGTCTGTGTAAATTGGACTAGAGAAAATAGTGCCTCAGTCTGGGCAGCCAGTGCATTAAGAAATAGATAGGACTTTATGGCAAATTTGAAAGCTTCTCTAAATTTCTCATCAGTATGGCACAGAAGTAATTAAAACTGGTGAGAGTTCTCTTATGCTTATTGGCTTCCATCTTCCCAATATTTTTTTGCTTTATATGCTATGCCATTTCTTTTTCTTGTGCTAGAGATATATCAAATCCTTTAAAAAAGAAAGGCTAAGAAAGGCAATTCAGTACCCCAGATAAGTCATTTAACACATGCTTTGCTTAATTGACTGGAAAACCCTCGTAATTTCTTGACTTAGACAATATAACTTCTCCAGTGTCTGCACTATCATAGAGTGAGACAGAAGAACAGATAGGAGTCACTGGAGAACACACTACCCTTGGGGCAGTGCTGGCTGCAGAAGCTCACTCTGCTGACCCACAACCTCCTTCTGCTGACCCACAACCATCACTGCCCCCTTGCACTGCCAGTTGCTGCTCCTCCAGGTGGTGCAGTGCTGCCAAGCTACAATGATCACCCAAGAGATCCAACTTGAAAACAGCCATCTCAAAGTACACCATAAAAATGGCAGCTGCAGAGGATTGCAGCCATCCTTTGGCACACCAGCAGCCTCCTGGGGATAGCCCCTCAGGCTGAGCAGAGGACCAGGCTCAGGAGGCTGGTGCCAGCTGGGAAGACCTGGCGCACCTGGCCAGGTTCATGCTTGCCAAAAGCCCCATCTATGTCTGTGCTACTGCCAAAGGAGATGGTCCTGCCTTCCTGATGGACCCTCTCTCCTTTCTTCAGCCTTGTCCCTTTCATACACACATGCACACCACACATACACACACAGAGAGAATATTCAGAGTTGGAAAAGACCCACAAGGATCATGGAGTCCAACTCTTATGTAAATGTCTCGTAGGGGGACACAGGTGCAATCAGTTAATTCCAGGATTTAGGTAGACTAAACATAACCCTTTTTCTCCTTTCAGTTTTGTTTTGTTGCAATGATTAACCTGATTATCACAGGGATGTCTGAGTGCAAATGCCTCACAGGGATGTGATAACCCAGTTATCAGGTGTTTATTCTTATCCTAAGTAACATGAGCAAATAAATGCAAAGCATTATTCACTACTGCAAACAAGAAACTGTTTCCTCTAGACACATCAGAGCAGGAGAAGTGTTTCCATCTGCAAATGTGTTAGCTAACTTGTTTTAACTAATGTGATTTTAAGCCTGACTTAACATTAAATGTGCACAAGCCACAAGCTTCCCCAGTGGTCTAGTTACAGCCAACCTACATGTTTTTAAATAAAGCTTGCCCTCACTGGTATCCTACACTCCTAGAGCTTTCCAGATTGACACATTTAAATTTAACTGATGGCTTGAGCATACAAACTCAAAGTGATCATGTTAGGAGGGTGTACACAGGATTCACTGATGTGCAGGCATCCTCAGACCCAGTTTTGCTGGTGGGCTCAGGCTGCAGAGCTGCAGAGCATAGCTGCTGCAGACATCATTGCACCCCAGGGGAAGAACACCCTGCAGCCTCAGCAGGCTAAATGCAATACATTTAGCTCAAATGCCATCTTCCAAATGGTGCATCTAACATGCACCAGCCACAACACAGGACCTAATCCTGTGTGCCCACAGAATGGGCTCTAGTGGGAGGTTCCCAAACACTTTGTGGATCCTACACCATATGTCTCACAGAGAGTAGAGGCATAATTATATGGGGACCATAGTAGAATTTTTCAAACTTCTGGAACTAGACATGTGAGAAACTGGGGAAAATGTGTGCCTCTTTCCTATTCCTCAGTCTTTCAGTGTGTCCTGTCTTCCTGCTTTGACTCCCTTATGCGGTATCACTTGTAGAGGGGACACAACAGGAGCTGAATTACGAAGTCGTGTTCATATCCCCTCCACTGAGTGTGGCCTCCTAAATTTCTTCAGGAGTTCAAGCTGCCACAGCACTCTGCCACAGTCATCACTTACAGGCAGCTCTGTCCACAACTCTTGCAAACCTTTCTTTTTTTTCCCAAGAGAATTAAAGACCTCAGTTCAAAATGTCAGCTGCTGAGGAAAGGGAAGATTTTACCTTATTTTTGACATATATTATTTTCTAAGCAAGGTAAAAATTGCTGAGTTTTTCCTTTGCCATGTCACCCTTCAGAACCTATTTCGTCAGCCACTGGAGTTCCTCTCTGGGGAGGAGCATCCTAATGTACCCACTGACATTGGGGAACATTCTGCCTTTGGCTTTGAGGGCCAAGATTTGAGCTCTGGGGCTAAGCCTTGGACACTTGCTGTACCAGTCCCTCTGAGTGACACCCCAAAACTTCTTGTCAGGCTGCCACCTGAGAAATGGTACTCTGGGGTCAGTCAGTGAGGCATGTCCAAAGCCAGGGAAGCAGGGGACATCTTCCACAGGGCTGAGACCTCAAGTTGCTGCATTTCTTACACTGTTGCAGCAGTTGCACTGTTGCATGGTAGTATGAAAACAAGGCAAGAAAGGCTAAAACTCAGGGGTCTGCACACTGGTAAGCAGCTCCACACAGGGAATATGTATCAGGCAGTACATCCCTATGTAGGAGACCTCAGCCCTGTTTCCCCAGTGTCAGCAGGAAATCCATACCTAATTTCAGCAGAAGTGAGGCCTGAGTCTGTTACCTCGGGCAGCCTGCAGACACAAAGGTCTGTCACCTAAGAGTAAGGAGACATACCTTTTAATCTCCAGAATTTAAGCGGGTTTGTCTTTTTCACAACAGACAAATGTTGCCTGACAAACCTAGTAATGAAACTTTTATTAATTCTAACATGTTCTTCTGTAAAGCACAGCTCTGAGAGGCTGCAGAGAAAGGCTAAATGAGCTCCATTCCCCTTTCATGCTGCATGACAACATTCTCTGTGAATAAAAAATGTCTTTATCACCTTTCTCCTCCATTAAAATGAAACCTGCTACCCCAGCTGATTATAGCTTTATATTTCTAAGGGGAAAAGGAAAGAAAAGAAAGCCACCAAAATGAAACTTTGAAGACTATCAGCTGCTTTAATTCCAAAGAAAGCATTTGTATGCCTGTCTTCTAGAGATGCGACATGGAACCCAAAGACTGTTTAATACACCTACTAAATGTTTATTTTAGCCACCCTCACATAAGACTCAATTTGCACCTGGGAGCAAGCTGTGAGATGGGAAACTTGCATCCACATTTGAGAGATCTCATCAGCCCACAGGTGGACCAAGAGGCATGCCAAGTCCAGAACACTTTGCTCCACGTATCTGCTTTCCATGCTTTGCCATCCCTCCCCCCAGCTCAGACCCAATCCATCAGTGTAGAGGAGTTACTTGTGTGCCTTGCTTTCTTCTTGCTTCAGTTATGGGAGGAGTGAATTCTGACTGCATTTTGATGCCACTTGTAAAGTCCAAGACCGATATGCATTGAGACTTGCAGCTGCTTTCAGCTACATGAAATTGTGTTCATTTTTAATACTGTAAAGCCAGAATTCCCAGAGTATTAAAGCAATCAGAAGTGAAAACAAAAAGACCAAACCCATGGCTGCAGTGCAATTTATCAGAAACCACAGATGCACATGCTTCGTACTGAGGTTCACTCCTCATTACACAGAATGATGTGGCAGACACACAAAAAGGGACTCATTCAAACCGTCCCCAAAACCAAGTAGGATTACACTCATGAAGAACAGGTTAGATTTGGCACAGACACTCATTTTAGCAAAGAGAAAAGGTGCTCCAATTACTTGAGTACTATCTTGCACTCTCAATAGATTCTACTTCTTTAACTGCATTAAGTATTAAATCTGCCCTCCAACCATAACCTAGAGTTTCCACATAATTAAGTACTCCACCTATGCTATGAACAAAGAATCTTTCCTCTTTCTGTATATGACTATGCATGTACAAACAAAACCAGCATGGATCATGTTAACAGTGCCTCTTCTCCCCCTTCTGAAAATATTCTTTGCTATTTATAAATTTTGTATGTGTGTATGTTCCCCCAATCATCTTCTGAAAATGCTGGACGGAAAAAGTTGAAACCTATCAGCAAAAAGAAACGTGAGAAGGATCCCCAAGGAAAAATCAACAGCAACAAGGGAGTACTGCATCACTCTTCCTATCACTTAGAGTCCCTTTCATGTTTTCTGTGACATTGAACACAGTGCCATCCCTCTGAACTGGAGCCCAAAGACAGTTCAAAGGTTAAGACATCCCATTTAACTCCCACACAAAGACTTCAACATAAAAAGCCTACTCTGATTATTTATAGCATAAATCAAGACACTGTCCAAAAAGAGTTAGGCACCCAAGCCTGCCTCAACCAGCCTTGTCAATAGGCTGTTGTTTTGCCTTATGCCAGGTTTATATTTGCTGCAGTAATCATGCAAATTGACGGCAAGTCATGCATATATATTTGCAATTTATGTGCTCGGTGTTAACCCAGCCCCTTTGGTGAAACTGTGGCAGAAGAACTCCAGCAAAGCAGGACCAAGTCAAAGGATATACATAGTGAAACTGCAGAAAAAGCTGTAAAGAAATACTCTCAGAAGCAGACTTTAAAAATACTCAGTTATCAGTAAATGGATTAAGTTTTATACCACATGTTCCATCATTTCAACTATTTATATCACCCATTTTTGTAATTTAAGTTTTTTACAATGAGTTAAGGTATCTTACTTTACATTTTAACAGCAATTCTATATTTTTATGAAGAAAGATACGTATTTGTCATTTTGATTAGTGTCTGTAACAGACCCTATTCAGTTTTTAAAATATCTGAGAGAAGAACCTGGTGTTGTTAAATGGCTGGCTGGACAACATTATGCAATGCTTAAGCTGTGCATAGTTTTTAACTGTAAGCTATTTATTGAAATAAAATGAAGACTCATCATCACATAAATATTTCATGAATTCATATAAAATTTGCCGAATTGTTAGCTTCAGACAAAAGAAATCAGTGAAAAATGGAAAAGCTTCATTTTGACATTTTGAAAATGAAAGGTTTTGATTTTCTCATTTGAAGTTACTTCCATATACAAATTTCCCTTATTTCATAGAATATTTGAATTTGTTTGAAACCAAAATAAAATCTCTCCTTCCACGTCAAACAAAATGTCTCACTCAACCCAAAGCATTCTCGTGTCTGTGGGGTACAGTGGTTATTAGCTCTTGATTCACTGAAAATCTCATCTAATTCACTCTCACTCTGACATGAAACCATCCTTTTTTCCTCAGAGGCACTGTGAAACAGAAATGCCTGTCATTCTCCAAGCTCTGCTCAGTGGGCATTTTTCATATTCAGCACCCGATATTCTACAAAATGTTTTTAATATAAGGAAGGCGTACTCAGTACTTCAAATACTTTCTTACTGGTAAGTAAAAAACCCCAGTATAATAGCAATAGAAGTACCCAGAAGTTGATTAATTATGTTTTCTACCAATTTAGAAAAGCTTCCTTAGAAACCCCTACTCCAAGGTCTAGGAACTCAGCCTTTACGTGTTAATTCATGAATGACAATGGGATTCAACAAGCCTTTAAAACCACCCAACTTCACAGTTGTAGCAGCTGTGGTATCATCACACAAAGTGACCTTTCAGCATAATGCAGATTCTGAAGACCAGAGTATCTCATCCACCCTGAAAAGTGGGGCATCTGGCTTTGCTGGCAGTGCAGGGGCTTCCACTCTAGGCAACAGAGAGATACAGGCAGTTCAATTAATTATTTTGTTGTTTGCTGGGAGAGGTGTCTCAAAGGAGGAGAACATACCTCTGGAAGTTCTACCACCAGCAAGTGACTATAAGGAGTGTTTGATGACTGCATTTCAGGGTAGATGTCTAGTTTTAAAATGAGTCTGACCCTGGCAGCCAGCACAGACCAAAAACTTTCATAGCCCTTAACTGGGAAACACTGGCCACAGCTGCAGTGTACCTTGCCAAGGTACATCTGTGCATCCTCCCCAAGTCCCCATGGAGAAGCAGCTCCCGTTTTTTGGCCAAGTGAGCATCAGCATGGAAATGCTGATTTGTTACAGCTCCTCACCCCTATCTCCATCATGAATACCAGAAGAACTCAGACAAGGAAAATTGCATTTATTTCTGTGTATCTGAGTCCAGATGCCTTGAACACAGTACCTGTTACCAGTTGAAGCTCAGTAGAAGGAGCAGTTACCAGGCTCTCTGTGCTTCACCTTCAGTTTTCTACCTGAGGAGCAGTTGTTCCCACAGCTGTTGCTTGTTTTTGTCAGTCCCCTCTCACAGAGCATTTAAAGGCTGTGCAATGAACTCTGCCAGTCCTTGTAAGAGTTTGCCTGCCTTGCACCCTCTGTATGCACGCTCTATTCCTGCTGAACAGCCACCTTTCCTCTCTTCCCAAAACCTGAGCAAGAAGTCTCAATAAACCTTCTCATCACCACTGTCTTCATGGAGAAGCAGAGCAGAAGCAACAAGAGAGAAGTAGAAGTTAACAGCAGAAGCAACAACAGGTATGCTTATTTTCCTGCAAGCACACCTTTTCCAAGGGTGGTGGCCACTGCTGATGCCTGTAGGGGCAAGCCTACCTTCCTGCTGCCCTGCCTGCTTGTGCCAAAATGCAGCAAAACATCTTGCACCTGCCTTGACAGTCCCCCTGGGCACCCATGCTTGTGCTTGGCAACCCACCTGAGTGTCTGCTGATGGGTAGAATCCCTTCCATCGTCAGGCCTGGAGAAAAGGAACCACCAGGGCCATCTTGAACCAGGCAAGGAGGTGTCTGCCATATTCCCAGATACTGGCATGTTCTTCATTGTCAACCCAAGGGCAGTTTTCTTAATAAATTAAAACTGCTGAGATTTTTTTCTCCCTGTTGGCTTATCTTTAGAACATTCCAGTGATTTAAACCTTGGCACAAGGCAGAACAGTAACATCCAGCCTGACTGCAGTACATGTCAGTAAAAATAATGCATATATTACCTAGTGCTTTCTCACTGAGAGGGTGTCTAGGCATAATTCCATTTACTAAAAGAAATATAGAGAAAATTGTTTTTCTAGAGCCAAAGATGAGTTAACAAGTATGTTCTTCTGTAAATAAAAATCATCCTAATACATCACATAGAGAAGAATCTTAGTCTGTGGAAAACTCAAATAAAAAGACCATTACTGTGAAGTAAAATAAATTTTGCTGTTTTTCTTTTATTTTCAGTACTATGATTGTGGATTTTTTTGTGCCTAATTGTTATTTCTTCTTCTGTGTTTTCACTTTAACCTAGAGTATACTCAGAATTCTACATAGCATTGCATTGGATCCAGTGCTTTCCAAGGAAATTGTGCTGTCACCCAACCACTACAATGACTTCTCTATAAATTGAAGCAAGAAAAATAACTGAAATGAAGGCACTGGGAAAGATCTCATCTAAGTGCTATCTTCTACCAGTAAACACATATTCTGTGTCATTTAAACATGGTATATTCTAGAAGTTTTTTATGATCTTTGAATTTCATTTTAGGACAGTACACTAAAATGCAGGGTTTTATTTTATTGAACAAATGTAGGAGAGAAGTCAAATCATTCTATGTTCTGCACTTTACATACATTATGAGTAGTGTGTCAAGGAGGATGAGCTGCAGAAATCAGAATCATCTCTTTTGGGACTAATTGCCAGGTAGCAGAATTCCAGTGATTATTACAGAAATGATCCTTACTTATGTGTCTAAGTAAGAATCACTTCTAAAATGTTAGTTCCTAATTTAGTCTGAAACCCTCTTCTGTCTGCTGATGTTATAGGTGATTTACCAGTTTTTAGATACACTTGCCAGATAATTAATGCACTGGCAGAGCTTTAGTGCCTTTGTAGAAAATGTTAATTTTCTACACGTTTGTATTCCAGGCATAAAATCACCTTTTAGTGGAGTTCATAATATAATATGAAAGAATGAAAAAACCCCACCAAAACCAGAAGATTTATGATTTATGTCTAACTGTAAATGCATGGGCATGAAATTAGCAGGAGCACAAGCAGAGCCATTCTGAATTGTCAATCGATAGGTAATGCTTGTCTTATTTCAGATCACAGATATTATTAGCTCTGTGTTCATTTTCTCTGCAGATGCTGCACATGCTGCAAAGGAAAGGCATGTGCCTGTCTGGGCTCCTCAGAGTCACCCACAGCTGCCACGCTGACATTTCTCAACTGCCCTCATTACTATCACCACATGAAGTGCAAATGAGAGGGCTCCAAGTGAAACTCTATAAATTTCTGAGATCTTGAGACTCATCGAGACAATACCCATTTTTGGAAGGGAAATAAAATGTCTTGAAAATGCATAAAAAGGAAACCCATATGGAGAGAAATTACTGAAATAACATGTCAATATGGGAAATAATCTTCCAGACCACCCATTTGTACAATTTGAAAATTATTCTTTCATTGGTAAGATACACTTGATTATGAAGACATAAAAGGTAGCAATCCTTTTCATAATTACTTTAGCAATACATATGTAAATGGCATTACAATTGAATCTTGCTCAGAAAATCCCTCTGTGTATTGGCAGAACAGGGATTTATACGAGAAATGTCTACAAAAGAAGAGTGCAAAATAATGGAAAAGGAAGCCAAGTTAAGGGAAAGGCCCCAACAATTTAAGCTACGTGTAGTTATAATGTAGGGTTTAAGGTTAATGAGAGCTACCTGAAATAATCACTTTACTTTAATTGCCTCCTTCATATGTAATAAACAGTAGTTATGGATTAAGACTCACATAAATTAATTTTTAGAAGCTGTCACTGAATGACAGAGCTTCAGAACATGTTGTAATTGCACACTAATACCTCCAAACAAGAAGACCAAAAAACCCCAAATTGGAAGACTTTACAACAAATCTTACCACGATGGTGTCTTGACTCATGAATTCACAAGTCAACTCAAGTTCCAAAGGGTGGGGTTAGCAAAAACACAAGCCCTGTGAGGCACAATATGCAATGTCCTTCTGGAATAAGGCTCTGCTGGAAACAGTCAGATTCAAAAGAGAAAGCCACAATGTATCGGGAGCTGCAAAACCACATCAGAGAGAAGGAGGAGCCTATGTTGGCCCTTCATGGTTTGCTGCAGGATATGAAAAGACCCAGCAAAAGAAAAATTTTATTCTCACAAAATAATTCTTTTAACATGGAATCCCCAGGAGGGTCATAAACTATAAACATTCCTAGCTGTTAATTTACCTTAGCTGTTACAGGATTTTATTTTTGATCAGACATTATTTGTTATGAAATGCAACAAAGGCAGCTGAGTTTTTTATGTCAACTTCATGACCAGGAGAGAGAATTTCTCTCTGTACTATGATATCAATAGCTCTGTGGTGAGGTACAGATGATTATGAGAAAGTTGAAGAGATCTATCACTGAAAAGGGATTGTTGCCAGTAGTTTTCATCTCTGTTATCACTATTTCACCTCCCTGAGTGTTTTCAAAACTAGAGCATTGGTACTGATCAGGTTTTGCAATATATTATATTCACTGTTAAAATGGTTGCTTGCATGAAAATCAAATGGGAGAAAAGGAAGACAAAACCTGAGAAGTTCTGAGAATGCCATCTCAGAGTTTTATGTCATCTTATTCTTCACATAACTTCTCAGTATGATCTGGTCCCTTAACTATTCTACTGTGGCCATGTGTACATCTCCCATACCTGGAGCAAAGCCCTTTTCCACCTCCACTTGGATAACTCAGCCAAGGTAAGGCTGTCAGATGCTGTGCTTCCCAGTCTGGTCCTCACTCACAGCATGCCCACTTCCCACTGCTCTTGCAATGCGTAAAGAATGCCTTCGAGAAGATACAAACACACTAAGCCTAAGAATTGAGCATGGAATTTGGAAGTCAGTCCTTTCCTAAATGTCTTGCAATCTAGTAACTATGACCTCCTACATCATCTAATACATTGTTAACATCCTAAAACTCTACCCATATAGGGAGATAAGTCCTCTGTTCACTACCTTAATTTACGTAATTTTTTTGAATTAGGAGACATTCCTCATGAACGGGCCAGTTTAGCAAGTCATAGTAATTGCTTTGTAACTCTGCCCTAACCTAGAAGATATATTATGTCCTTTCTTATCACCACTGAGCGGGAAAGTACTTTGCCATCATCACCTGCTTCATACACGTAACCTTGCTTTTTTCCAGAAAAAATACAGAACATTAATGTTTATTGATGAACACTCTTTTCTGCATCATTAACAATTTTGCCATCTCCATCAAGTAACACCTTATACCGTTGCTAG
Organism: Erpornis zantholeuca; assembly: GCA_013400515.1. NCBI lineage: Eukaryota > Metazoa > Chordata > Aves > Passeriformes > Timaliidae > Erpornis > Erpornis zantholeuca. The sequence continues at coordinate 171,792 of VZTN01009934.1, forward strand.
GATATCTTTTTTTTCTAACATACTTAAATAATCTTTACTGTCTCCAGCTCTGCTAACCATTGATTTTTCCCTGATTACTTTAGCTTCCCGCATCAATTTTCTACACTTCGTAACTTCTAAGTTATATTGATTACCATCTCCTAAACTTTTTTTTAAATTTAGCTATAATATTGCTTCTTCATTTCTAATTACTACCTTTTTCATAATCCTGAAACAGAATGAGCTTTTAGACAAATAATGTCCCACTCTGTAAGAGAATCTATATCTGCTCAACCAATAAATCCTCTTTAAAAACTCTTTGCATTTTTATAGGAAAAGATTTTCTCACAGTTTATTCTACTACTAGTTTTCCTCAACTTTGTGTATTGACCCCTCCGAGGAGCAAAGCAGATATATTACTTGTTCTTTAATGCCAGGCACCTGTATGCCCACATTGAATGTAATCAGGCTGTGGTCCCAGGGTCCTCACCAGCCACTCGAGTGAAACTTCTTTATCCATTATAGGAAAATTTTAGAAAGCAGTTGCTTCCTGAGGTGAGATGTTCTCATCCATCTTTTATTCAAACTTGAATAATGTGTTATTATTTTCTTTACGAGGCAGCATGTCTCCCACTGTGATGCCCTGCATCCCTGCCATTCTTCCTTCCACCCATCACAGACAGAAATGTAAGCAGCACCTTACAGATTTTGCCCTTTCTGTTAACCTTGTGAGCGATCTGAGGACATCCACCACCACACTCTTCACTGAGGCTCTGCTGATTAATATTGACCCACATGCTTTCAAGATTCCAACATTATCCATATTCATACAGCAGGCAGAACTGGCTTTATGAAGATTGTACTGTACATTCTCCCCACTCTCTTACCACCCTTCTTGCCCTCTCTGTCATTCATAAGCAAGATAGAAACCAATGACCTTAATATTTTAGTGTTAGAAACCAACCTATTAGTTTTTAGAAATGGCATTTGTACCATAATTGCATCTTTTCTTCAGGGATAATGTTTCATTCCTACAGCTTGTCTGAAGTATTAATGCAATTTCTAAGCACTAAGATTATCTCTTTATCTGACATTCTGTATCACATTGACTCATTTTGTTTTGCAAAAAAAAAAATCTATGTTTGAACTCTTTACTGCTCTCACTTTTGTTTTATGTCTCCTTTCATTAATTATCTAGTTCCTTTTCCTTGCACTTTGTATGTATAGGACTCTATGATCTGGGTGGGAAGTGATGCATAAGTTTCCAAAGAACCTTAACTCTCAGTTTCACCTCAGAAGGGCAGTCATCTCTCCAAATCCTGGGTCTCCTAACTTCTGTATTTTTTCCTCATTCACTTGAAATGATATCTAAGAAAATCAAACTGTCTTTTCTCCATGTCCTTGCCTGAAGTCTTCTATAATTTGCATAATTCTACGTTTACCCAGATAATTTCCTCTATTGTTGGTAACCATTGGTGGAAACTTGCCAATCTTACAGTTTCATTTAATTTTTTTATGCTAGGGAGACAGCTGACAGATTTCTTGCTGAATTCTCTATTAATTTGCCTAAACATAGCATTGCTTGTGTTACTTGAATTTTAGGATGACTGAAGAACCTCATGGCAGCAGACTAAATCCTCAGTTCCACAAGCTGTAACCCCTCAAGTGTCTCTCCAGTGGCTTGCTCTTCTGCTCTACAAGAGGAAGTTTCTCCTGTAATTTTTTTTCAGTGGGTATCTAAAAAAGGGTTGGTATTTCTGTCAGGCTGCAGGTCTTCTGGTTTGCTTCCATCAACTCATCATATTTCTTAAATTTCTAATTTTTCCTTTTTTCCTTTTCACATATTCCTCCCTTTAGTATCTCAACAACATCTGGTTGTCCAAGTTTGTTTCTTTTAAATACCACACATTGTCAGGACCCAGGCTTGTAAAATCATGTAGATTCTCCTTCGCTCTCATGATTAGCACTCGTATACTGGAAATCTCATTTTTTATCAAGAAAAGTCAGTCCAAAGTAACTCCAAACTCTAGGTCTGGCCAGAGAGCCACTGAACCCCTCACTGTATAAACATTCAGATGTTTTTAAGAGGCTCAAAAGAACCTTGCCTTGCCAGTCACATAGAGAACAGCAAGCCCTATCCAATAGAGCTGACTGAACAAAGAATAGGAAGAAGGCACAAATGCAAATGCTTTGGCAAAACACCAGACAGACCTTTTCACCTCTTTCACTCAGAAAGCAGCCTGCAATTTCTGTCTTGCCCAAGTGAGCTTTCCTTAACATAACCACTGCCACTTCCTCGTCTGTATTTTAGTTAGTATTTGACCGTTCTCCTTTTATAAACTATATCACCCTGTGAGATTACAGCTAGTTCATTTAGGACTGCTGGATAATGATACTTCATTTAGGTTATTATCTGAAGATTTATACAGATTAGCACAGATATGTCATTGTAATCTATGTCTGGATTCACAACTTCAGCAGTCAAAAGGGAAAAAGCCACAAGGGGTCTAGTACATTTATGCACGTGGGCTTAGAATCATCCCTTCTGACTTCAGAAACCTACTTGAGGCTCCCAAATTTGAAGCACAGTCACCTTTGCCTCCATATGCAGGCAATGAGGAGTGATAGATAGATTAAGTTTCTCTTGAAAAGAGACTGAAATCAAACTGCCTTCCAGAAACTGGTTATTCCTCTCCCCTCACTGTATGGAGGGGGCCTCTGCAACAAGAGCTGGGCGAGTTGGTCCCTCACAAAGGTCAGCAGCTAGCAAATAGCAGAGAAAATTGACAATATTTGCCTCCTTTGAATTACAGCATTTTCCCAAAATAGACTGGTCAGCTTCCTCTTAAAGAGCTATTTTAGTTTTGAATTTTTCTAGCTTCTAAGGCAGCTCTTGTGTTCCCATTCAGACACAACCAGTGATTGGTGCATTAATAACACCTCAGTACTAAGGTAAATTAAGATTACAAAATATTGAGGATGTGTGGTGTTCCAGTCTTAATGTGCTTTACCTGAGGAGCTCTGCAATGTGGCCAGTTGTTAAGTGTCATTATGACACACTCCTGGGTTTTCACTTTGACTTCATTTCACATGTTGTTGAGTTTTCCAGTGTCTGAAAAGGTCATTTTGATATGTGGAGGTCATATGTTAAAAACCTGAAAGCAAGGTCCCTTGCTAATGGCAGACTGAAAGCAAGTGTTTGGCAGATCATCACAAAAATTGCTCTATACTTTTTTGGGGATTGTAAAAGGAAAAATTCTACTTTGTCCTCTAAGGAGGGGATGTAAAGATTATGTCCAAGAGACATTATTCAGCCACCAAGAGCTGGAATGGGGATTAGAATAAGTGGGTGAGGAGAGAAAGAGTACTGGCAGGTGAGAGGAGGTAAGAAGGAAGTCTGGGAAGTTATAAATAACAACCAGAAGAGATAAGAATATTTCTAAATGCAAGTATAGAGGCAGGCAAGTCTACAAAGCTGACATCTACAAGGCTACCATCAGACTTCTGTTACGAAGTCAAGTTAGGACATCTAAATTTAATACAGATTTTCATAATTTTCATTTAAAATTTGTGCTAATTCCTTTTTGGAAATGCGTATTTTGTTTTAAAGATAGTTTATTCCAGTTTAGGTGGAACAAAGCACTCAGCAATTTTAATGAGGCAATGTAATGTTAATTAAAACCAATGAAGGAGACCTCCCACAGCCTGCTCTGGCACTTGAGGCACTCTGTCTTAAAGACATACTGAAAGTAAACACATGTGATTTATCTTTCTGTTCTGCCAGGAAAACATTTTCTTCAAATGCCTCAATGTTGAGAGCAATATATAAAGCCGGTTGCCTTGGTGGATTGCAGGAAGGAAGAGCTTTGGCCATTACAAAAAAAAAGGAATCACATGGATACACGAAATTCTGCCTCAAGTCCTTTTCTCCCCAAACTCAAATAGCACCTGGAGAAACAATCCAAGAAATTTCCTCCCTCTATGCACAGAGCCAGCATGCCATCAGTTCTTCCAGGAGCAATAGTCCTTTCGGACTCAATGAGGATGTGACAAGTTTATTTGCAAGCTCTGAATCAGACCATCACATTCTTGCAATAGGTTTGGCTCTGCTAGCAGGACTCATCCCACCAAAATGGGCTGCACTACGCAAGGGAACAGCAACACAGGTGGGACCTAAAAGACTGGGATCTGAACCAGGTATTACTATTTGATCATAATAATAGTTACAGACCTAACCTATAGAGTAGTCCTTGTTTAGCACTCAGATATCAAGAATCATAAAAGATACAATTACACATATGCCTAGCAACGTGCTGTACAAATACTGGCCATCAAGGCTGGGTGGAAAAATAAAATGGTTAAATAAAAAGATAGTCTGGGCTTCAAGAGCTCCAATATGGCTGTAGCCTAAAAGGAAACCATGAAAAAGTTGCAACAAAATTTACAGGAAAAGCATGAACGGTTCCATTTGTTTGTTTTTACAGTCATCATAGGCAATATAGAAAAGCTAGCAGCAGTAGGAGAGTATTTTTGGGAAGCATTTGTGTTCTATTTTGTTTCTAGTTTTCCATCTCTATTTTATCTGCTAACATTGCACACTCAGGCTTCCAGAAAGGCTTGGATGGAGAGAGAGCAGATATTTTAATATATATGAACCTGACTTGGTAAAGGCATGTTTACCATTGCCCAGTCAAGTACTGCCACTGACAGCAGAACCAATTTTGAAAGCAATAGGAAGCACCGTGAAGCTTTTCCAGGACCAGAAACTTGATGAGCAAAATCTCAGTAATGTCATGACCTCTGACACTGGGTGTATACTCAATTCTTCCCTTAATTAACATCTCAGTAGAGTACGAGTGCCTCTAAATGATGGTATGAATTATTTTCATACACATGGCTATTGATACTGTGCACCAATTGTAAAATATTTTAATGTTCTATGCAGTTGAAGATGACATCAGACCTTCTGAAATATATATTAAACCTTTGGATCACAATTCAAAGCATATGTTCTGCCTGGTCTGCTGAGGACATAATGGTACAAAACTAGGATGCCTTTAATGAATAAAACACTAGTCACTGATAGCATGTGCATTATACATACTTTCCACTTCACCAGCAAAGCAGTTACAGCTTCCACTGCCTGGAGCCATCCTACATTGGACTGTGACTGTATCACATCTGAGAACATAAGCACATTGAGGCGGTGAGGTCTTTGAACAGGAAACGCTGAAATGAAACCAAACGTGCTGCTCAAAATGTTCCTGGCACCTCTGCCTCTGAGTCAGCAGCAAACCCACACATCAACCTGTTCCTGGGGTCACCGTGCAGCTCTGCCCAGAGGACCAAGCCACATGTTGACCATTGCCTCTGCTCAAAAGAGCTGCCACTCAGCATCTGGTTGCTTGGTCAGATTTCAGTTCAAACAGTCAGACCCTGACTTCTACCTCTGTATCTACAGCAGTTTCAACAGAGTATTGTAACTTCATTATTTTTCTGCCTTAAACTATCATTTTATGTTCTTCCACACTGCTAAAATAACTACCATAATCCATGCCAAAAGCGTATTCCAGCAATACTCAAAACCACATCAAGGCTTTTTCCTAAGCTTGCATTCAGCAGGATGAATTTAAAGTACCTCAGCACTAATTGCACAAAAAGGATCCTACCTGGTTCGAACCTGTGCCTCTGCTAATCTGGAAATGCTAAAGAAATTCAAGCTGGAAATACATGAGAAACTGGCCCCAATCCTGTCAACTATAAGAGAATAATGCTTCATCAATTCATGCATTGATTTAACCATATTTATTCCAAATTGGTTTTAGGCCAGATTTAATGCAATTTGGAAGCAGCTTACTTTCGTGCAGTGTCACCAGGGAGAGTGGTGGATAGTATTTGGGTTTTTCTTCAGGACCCAGCTACACCAAAACAAATGGCTCCTCCAGGAAAATATGAATGTTGATGGAAAGAACTATGATGACCTAGATAAATCATTCTTAGCCTGGCATTCAAGTGTCTCAGCTCCCATCATGCATGGTATCAAGTCCCTTCTGATGCTGAGTGTCTACATGTCCAATACATGGGACAATGTAATGGGTATTTGTCATGAGCCAGGAGAAGGAGTACACTAACAGTGGGGCTCTGGGGACAGCCCACACCCTGCCAGTGGGTCCTTCTCTCCCCAGAACCTATGTGCAAGGTGAACCTCACCAGCAGATCACACCTCCAATCAGTCAGCAATAGCCGGACACCACAGGAGAGGATAGGAGCTGCAAAATGACCATTTTCTGTGGAGATTGACTCTCCTAGTCCATTCACAAATAGTCCACAAGCTGTGAGCTGGATTTAGAATAAATTCACTGAGCTTTTCTCAATTCCACCCACGATTATTCCAAACTGAGAAAGACCATAAACAACTTTTGCATAAAAGTAAGCTGATTAAGTTTGCTTTTTTTGCTATTTTTGTCCAAGAGTGCTTGAAGTTTACTCCCATTGTATACTGATCAACATAACAGTCACTCATGCATCCCCCCGCCCCCAGACCTGGTGGTGAATGTATAAAAAGACAGAATGTGAATGGTTCAGCTGTCATTTGCATCTGTGCAAATCAGGCCTAACTTCATTCAACAAATGTAATTGCACCAATCAAAACAACAGTTTAAACACCTTATTTCAAATATTTTTGACAGACTACTGTTAGTGCAATAAGATTTAAACTCATGAAAATTTCAACTGTTATGGGAAAAAAAAAGTATGTTTATTTTCTCTTTTCATTTAAACATTTCTCTTTCTCATCACACCTTTCCAGCAGGGCAAATATTTTTCAACTAGGCCTAGTAACCAGTGTTTCCTAAGACATCTATGATGAAGACTATTTCCAAAGCATTCAGCTTTCCATTTCCTGATTCTGGCATTTCATTCACTTTAGTGTAAACTTATCCAGTTAAGAAAGGCCCTCATTTTTTTTTCCAGAGTCTTCATTATCCAGATCATTATACCTAGACATAATGCATCCTACTTTACTTAATTTCCAAGGTAGATCTTCTACAAATTCAAAGCAGATTGCTTCTTCCTTTCCTGTTCTCCAAGCTATTCTTAGTTACCCCTATGAGTCTCAATACATCCAGAAAAAACAGCCTTCTGCTTTTTGGCTTTGGGAAGGGGGAATTATTTCTGAAGAAATTTATAAATATTTGCTCTGAATGCCTGAACAAATGAGTTATTTCCTGCAACTTGCCTCTTGATACCTTAAATCTGTTAACATTTTGGCATCAGACCCTCTGCTCCCTCAGTGTCTCAGATCACAGCATGAACTGATGGCTTATGAAAAAAGGACAAAGTAATCTCTGGAAACACTGAGAACCAAGAAAAAATAATTAAATAAAAATAAAATGGAAAACAGCTTAGGCTCTTCTGGAAGCAGAGGCTGGACTGAGCAAACATTAGCAGCTTCTGGTGGCTCTATTATTCTGGTGGTTTTACGGTTGTCCCTCCTACATCTCCAAAGGGCAGATTTAGAAAGGCTTCATGTCAGTGGATCCCTCATGGCCCTCAGGCTGCTGCTTGCGATTTACAAGAGTTTCTGCAGAGAGGTCAGAACACACCTGGGAGGAGAACAAAGAATTTGGTACATTTATAGCCACTTCTCCATCCTCCAGCCAGGGTTTTGCTCCAGCTACACTCGCTTCACTCTGGAGAGAGGTAGGGCTAGCCAGTGCCTGTAAGCCCAAGCTTCTCCTAGTTTGATGGGAAAAATATTTTTATCAGACACTGAAAATTTGCTGTAGGTACATTTAATGCTCTCAGAAACTGGGCTCGAAGGATGCTACCCAGTTCTGGAAGTGGGAAGCAAGTTGAAAGCATTATTCTCTAATGTCAGGACAGGGTTCCCCTTCAAGGACAGATCCACAGTTTCCAGTAATTCAAGGAAAACTCCAATTGTGAATTGTAAGGGCTGGACATCCCTCAGACAACAGGATCACATGCAAATCCTAATTCCCACATTGTCTGCTCTGAAACAAACCAACTGCCCAGAACAAGATCACTTATGGAAGGGGAATATATCTACATCAGCTAGTTTTAGTCTTTCCCAAAATGACTACACTCCAGAAGCACTAACAAAGAAGCAGATGTAAGATTTTCTATGACTTATCTCCAAGGCAATTATTTATAAATCTCCTTGATTCATTATGTGCCAAGCCTAAATTAATCCCCTAGTTTAATAACAGAAATGGATATGTAGCCTTGCACATTGCAACCAGTTGTGCATGCTAGGCATTTTGCTTTATAGATTATTTTTGATAGCATGAAGCAATTTTGTCCCTTTTGAGTATTTTAGTCAGAAAAATAACTTTCTCAAAGAAAAGACCTTGGCTAGGACCAGTTGCTGCTGTGTGATCTTTTATCTAGGTCCTTCTGGAGACTTCTGAAGGGCCAGGGAAAGCTGGCATTGTATTTGGTTGAGAACTGCACAGAAAAAGCACACACCCAGATGCTCACTTGCACGTGCACACATAGAGTTCAAAGCATGGTCCCCATCTCCTCCTTCCCATGATAAAATAAAACTAAATGGCATGAGTCCCTAAAGACTAACATTCCCCAGGCTTAGCTATTTTGCTTATCCAAAAGACATCTTACTCCTGGTGGCAAGAGGCAGTGCAAACCAGGAAGGATGGAGCAGCTGGCAAGCTATGGGGTAGTTCTGTCTGTGCTGTAATCTCTGCTGCATCAGCCACAGAGTTGAAGGGGCAGTGCTGTTTATGCAGTGTCAAAAGCATTGCAAAGTTCATGCTTGGAGGCTGATTTTGTTTTTTTTTTACTCCTCTTCTCCACCCAAACACCAATTGTTGTTGCTTTTTAATGAAAGTCAGCAAAGTAGAGAATTTTAATTTAGGCTGTCAGTCAAAAATAATGGAAGAGCTAGAAGGTCTGACACTGCTTCTTTTCTATGTGCTCAGTATGTTTCAGCAGGAGTGAGGAAGGAAGGACCAGGACTAGAATAATTAGCAACTGGGCCTTATCTAGGACAAATATTATGAGGGAATAAAGCCATTAAAATAAACTGCATATTTGCTGATGCTAGAGCAGATGTGGCTTCTTTTAACAGGCACAAAAAAAATAATCAAGGCAATAGAAATTTTGTTCTGTGTTATTACAGTATCTGAAGGAAACTCCTCTTTCATCATGAGCAGGAAAGTTAAACTAAGAACAGGATCTCTTAAATAAATGTCCACAATCATACACAGCATGGTGCTGGCTATGGCCAGGAGCCTGACCAACTGAGTGAGGTGATGAAAAGCTGTGGGTACTCGTGACTGGAGGCCAGCCTTGCAAACCATCTGTGTGTCTGCACAGCAGCTGTCACCCATGGCACTGAGCCCCTTGGGGCAGTAGGGACTCCCACTTTGGGCTCCCCAGGGCTCACAATTCCAAACCAGCTCTAGAGCAGCCACTGCAGTGGAGTAGATACATGAAAGTAAGCAAGGCAGATCCATGCCTGTTCCCCCAGGGACACCCACTGAACATCGGGAGAGGGAGCTGCTGGCTCAGAATGCAGTGGCAGGTCCCGGGGATAGGACTGTCCCCAAGTGCAATGACCCTAATGCAGAGGGACTTATGTGTGTAAAAGGGAGGGGAAGCTTCCTCATGCCTCTTCTGCTCCTCACAACACTAATTTTCACAGAATCATCGAATAATTTAATTTGGAAAGGACCTTTCAGATCATCAAGTCTGAACACTAACCTGTCACTGTCAAGTCCAATACTAAGCCATGTCCCCATGTCCACATATCTTTTGAATACCTCAAGGATGGTGACTCCACCACTTCTCTGGGCAGCCTGTTGTGAGATATGAAATTCAGGTCAACTGACTTTTGTGATCTAGTCCTGTCTGTGTTAATGGTTTGTAACTCGTTTTTCCTAAAGTTGCAAGATGCACTGTTGGTCATGCGAGGGTACTGGGGAGCCGGGAAGGAGTTAACTGGGAGGGGAAAGGGGTGTGCCTTACCAGATCATTAACATAAAGGGATACTATGAAAGATGCCATTGGAATCCACGACCACCAATCAGAAAAGCCCCTATAATATTATTGGACTACAAACAAACCAATTGGAAGTCATTGCAAGTTATGGACCAATGGAGTGGTGGATCAAGAAACGCACCAATAAGGACTCGAATTTGGGGTATAAAGCCATCCTGCACCATTGGATGTGTGTCCCTTCCCTACCATGCGTGTGCTGGGAACGGCATCCAGCACTGTTGTTTCCTCTGCCTTGCTGTTGAATTGTAGACCCTTGTCCTGAATTGTTGTTAATAAAGTTTCTAAAATTAATTATTGTGAGGTCTGTTTCTCACACTGTCCAAATGCTTGACAACCTTTTCAGTGAAGAAATTTTTCCTAATATCCAATCTAAATCTCCTCCAATGCAACTTGAGGCCATTTCCTCTTGCCCTATGTCCTGTCACTTGGGAGAAGAGACTTGACACCCACCTAGATGTCCTTTAAGATGGGTGCAAGAGAGTCATAATGTCTCCACTGAGCCTCCTTTTCTCCAGGCTGAACACTCCCAGCTCCCTCAGCCACTCCTCATCAGGCTTGTGCTCCAGACCCTTCCCCAGCTCTGCTGCCCTTCTCTGGACAGGCTCCAGCCCCTCAATGTCCTTGTAGTGAGGGCCCAGAACTGGACACACGATTCGAGGTGTGGCCTCACCAGTGTTGAGTACAGGGAGACAATCACTGCCCTGGTCCTGATGGCCACACTATTGCTGATGCAGGCCAGGATGCCATTGGCCTTCTTGGCCCCCTGGGCACACTCTGGCTCATGTTCAGCTGCTGTTGACCAGCAGCCCCAGGTCCTTTTCCACTGGGCAGCTTTCCAGCTGCTCTGCCCCAGCCCGTAGTAACGCTTGGGGTTATTGTGACCCAAAGGCAGGACCCAGCACTTTGCTTTGATGAACCTCATACAATTGGTCTCAACCCATTGATCCAGCCCTCTGCAGAGCATTCCTGCCCTCCAGCAGATCAACACTCCTGCCCTGGTGTCACTAACTGACAGTGGGCTTGATCCCCTCATCCAAATAACTGACAAAGATATTAATCCCGACTGGCCCAAATACTGAGCCCTGGTGAACTCCACTAGTGATTGGCCACCAGCTGGGTGCAGCTCCATTCACCCCTGTTCTCTGGGCCTGGCTATCCAGCTATACCTGCCCAACCCATGCCCCAGGCTCTAGTGCTGAATGCTTTTTCTCCTGACTCTCTCTTCTTTCATTATTTCAAGAGGAAGTGGTGTCTGGTTTTGTTGACTGCTTTGAAATTAATTTCCTATATGGTGTAGGAGGATAACACCTATAAAAAGATGTCTATCTATCTATCTATCTCTCTATCTATCTATCTATCTATCTATTTCTCTATCTTTATCCATCCATTTATCTCTCCAAATGAAGAAATAACTCAGCCTTAAATGACATGCAACTCCTGATTAAATTGCTACATTAGTTATATTTGACATGCTATAACCTTGAATATAAAAAAAAAAGGGAAAAAAAAAAAGCTATAGGAAAACAGAAGGATGATATTTATGTACGAGACAGTGTTGGGCTTCAATCATTTTGGCTGAGATGCTGAGTTTTACTCCTTCAGTTGCTTTGTCAAAGGGATACAAGTCCAACTCTCTTTTTACTTCCAGCGTTCTGGGGCTCATTATTTGCCATTCACAATGTTATTAATTCTGGCTGCCTGAACATTTTCATTATCAGAGGAAAAGGAGGTAACCAAAGATAACTTGGCAGGCATTATTCCCATTTAGGTGCTCCTCTGAGATTTCGTTTTAACTGCAATGTATTTCATTAATTCAGAGGACATTCTGGCATGGATGTCTAATTAGATCTGCTTAATGGATTTCATGTCACAGAGGCATGTAAATCTTTCCACGAAAGACAAGGTTTGTATTGAAAGATAATATCTTTTATTAGACTCTCAGACAGAATTGAAAGAAATGGACATAATTTTCACTTCTTTGAAAAAAATGTTTTGCTATAGACTTTCTTACCTCATTTCTTACCTCTTCAGACAGTCAGAGCTACAAACTCTTGACCAAGGCAGTCTCTTCATGGATTATTTTAACAATCAATTGCTTTTTAATAACCTTTTGCTACATCTGTGTTTTTCTTATTTCTTCCAGAAATTTAGTCTTCTGACATTCATCTCTTTTACAACCCACCGCATGTTTTATGTTATGAATCTTTGTATTCAATTTTATTTATTCAGAGGTGGATGGGGGTTGGGTAATCCCAGATGGGGTTACCTTCCAGGTTTCTATACCCAAACATCACCCACTCCCAGAGATTACCAAATGCTACTGAAGACATTATATTTTTTGTGTTTCTACCCACATGACTTGAATCAAGTGCATATTTGTCAGTTGCATACATTTGTCAGTTTGAATACCCAGGACTACCCTTAAAATATCAATTCATTCATCTTAAAATCTTTAGTAGAGTCCTGCAATCTTTATGGGGAGAGGAGTTGCTGTGCCTGACTTGGTGTTCTGTTCTCATGAAAGCAGTGTAGAAAGTGCACATGGGCCACTCTCATCCTTCAGCTTAAGCTTAAATTTTTGATGCTGGAGGTATTGAAAGCATAACTGACAAAGCATATTCTGCCTATTATATTAGACACCACGTAAAACTATGCACCTAATTTGTGGTAGCTTTTTTATGCTTGATACTGGTATATTTGACAAAGTATGCAAAATAGATCACTACAATTTGAAAACTTTAGTACTTTTAGTAACTAGTTTGGTATTATATTACTTGAGGTCTTAGGATGCAGTTCAATAAGATCTTCAGATCTATTTTGGCAGGTACTGCCAAAAGTCTGGATTAATCTTGCAAGATTTCTCATAACTTCCAATCCCCTTTTTCATGTTGCTAAAGACATGGTTTCAATTATATCCCATGACAAATTGCATGGGTTTATCCTTTGTAACACCAGTGCTGTATCATAACCCACTGTGTATGACCCTACCTTCAAAACAGCTTGTATGTATGTTTTTAAGTCACAAAAATTACCACTTCTAAAAGCACAGTATTGTCTTACATTCTTGGAAAAGCAATGGGTCTTCTGTTGAGGAAACAATCTCTTAGCGGTAGAAACTAGAAATGAATTATCTCACAGATAGTTTTGGTTTGCAATGAATGGCAGGGGGGATATATCAACTCCTACCCCATCAAAATATAGCTTTATTTTTTAATGCATATTCAGTTACATGTCAAAACTGGTTTTAAAAAGCCTCAGTTTTCAGGTATCTCAATGCTGATTTTCAAAGGTTAGGCAATAAGAAACCTCTAAGATCAGACCATTTAAGATATTTGTAATTCGGCACCTGAAAACAGAAGCTGTAGGAACGTTTTTCTTATGAACAAAATAATTTCAGTTTTGATTAGTCAATGCTTATTAAAACACAAAATTAGGCACATCTCATATCTAATACAGTTGCGTCTTAAAATAACATTGCCTTTCTATTTTCCAAAATTACATCCTTCCCCAAGTCCAAACAAGGAAATAAACTTCCCTGGTGCACATCAGGATATGCCCTTTGCAATGTTGGGAATAGCTATTCAAAATGATACTCTTCACAGTCTCCTTCATAGAGCTAAGAGAGAGTGGATTTGGCAAACAGGAGCAGGTTGGTGAAAAGCAAGCGCTAATATAGCAAGATCTTTAAATTGGGTAAACTTGGAAACTGGTTACCACCCTTACCCATTATCCCCAGACACAATGCCCTTAAAGGGTTCAACTTCAGTCTACATCAGTGCCACGAAAAGCCATTAGTGTAAGTAATGGCTGCTCAGCGGCATTTAGGAAACGATCTCATGGTCTCAGTTCAGTTTGCTCAGGACAGGTGGCCACATCACAGAAACCACCAAGTGCTGCATGGGCAGGAAGCCCCAGCTGCCCCCTCCTCCCCGGAAGCCCCTTCATCCGGAGCACTTTTGGGTTGTACCCAGCAAGGGGAGAGACAGACATTTTCCACCATCAATTAGCTGCTTCTCTCAAACAAGAGGCTCACCTCTAGGAGGGAGGAAGAAAAAAGTCTGGAGCCTCACGATAAGCCTGGGGGATTAATAAAGGCAGTGTGGTTTACAGGATAAAGTAGAGCCTTTATCACCTGCAGTTCAATCTATCAACTTAAAAAATATGTGAAATCACAGGACTGGCTTCAACACCACATGAAACAAAAAGCTTAAATAAAGACTATTTGGTGAAGTAATTCTCAAAGATAAAAGAAAGAAGGATACCCAAGACTGAAGGTCATACTAAACATTTGTCCTACTCTGTAAAGCTTAAAGTACTGAATATTGTGTTGTAGTAACACAGGACATAATAGCTGTCAAGAGATTTTCTTTAAGAACATAGATGAGGAGAGGGAGAGGTCCAGGAGAGAATCTCAGGTTTGCAGAAGTGGAGGGAGTTATAAGCTTTCAAATTGTGTTCTATTTGCCTGCTGCTTTGGCCACTTTCATTTTTTCCTGAAACTTAAAACCTCCTTCTAAGCTTCTGGTTTCTTCAAGATGCAATTTATCACCGTCGTATTTCATTTTGAAATGCACTAAAGCATCAAGGCAAAAAGGGAAGATGAACTCCATTTAATCCCTCTGCTGCACTGCACTAAGAGCAAGCAAACAGGGAGGTTTAAGTTTATGAGGAAGGCAGAAGAAATAGGAATGGAGTAATCTCATTGCAACTGGGTTTGGAGATCCTTAAAAAGGCAGCAATAAGCTTCCAGAGCTTAGCTATTTAGTCGTAGAGCAGAAAAGCACTTTCAGCCTCAATTTGACATCATTTGGCACCTCCTTAACTAGCAGGGTGAAGAACACACTGCTATTTTACATGGCTATGAAGTACATGCCACAAGAGATTTTAGCTGCAGTGAGGGCCAAGTACAGACATCAAAGGCTGGCATTTGGATGCAAAGAAGTGAGAAACACACTTTATTTCTCATAATGAGAAATGCGACTTATGCTTTATCAACCCCAAACTTCTAATAGGAGTTACATAACAAAAAGCTCTGCTCCTCTCTGCTGACTGCCAAATAGCTATCAAATATTAAAGAGATGAGCACGGGCTCTGAAAGGGGGTTGTATGATCACAGTGCAGCAGCCTTAATGTGCACGTGTGCGTGCATGTGCCTCTGTGTACGTGAGCAAGAGACGCTTCACAGCAGGGTGCATCCTGAAAGTCAGTAAATAAACCCATAAACCTCCTCTCTCTCTCTGTGTTACATTCCCACCATTCCTAGTTGCCCCAGGAGTAAGGAGCCCTAAGGAGGAAGGGAAAGAATTGGGTCGAGAGTTGTTTGCAACCACTCTGATGATGAAGTTAATGAACTGTCAGGGGTGGGCTGTTGATCACAGAATCAAATAATGATTTGGGTTGGAAGGGACCTCAAAGACCATCTAGTTCCAACCCTATGGGAAGGGACATCTGCCACCAGCCCAGGTAGCTCAAAGCCACATAACCCAGCCTTCAAAACTTCCAGGGATGGGGCATCCCCAACCTTTCTGAGCAACCTGTTCCAGTGCCTCACCACCCCCAGAGGAAACAATTTCTTCCTAATATCTAATTTAAATCTACCCTCTTTCTGTTTAAAGCCATTCCTATTGCTACAAGCCCTTATGAAAAATCTCTCTCCAGCTCGGCTGTAGGCCCCCTTTTGGTACTAGAAGGCCTCAATGAAGTCTCCCTGGAATCTTCTCCAGGCTGAACAATCCCAGCTCTCTCTGAGCCTGTCCTCACAGGAGAGATGTTCCATCTCTCTGATCATCTTTATGGCCCTCCTCTGGACTTGCTTCAGAAGGAGTCCAAGCCCCTAAGTCCCACAAGCAATGTGGCCTGTTAGAGATAGCAGTGGTGCCAACCCTCCCAATAGTGGAGATTTTTTGAGATCCAGCGATGGAATAGCACTAGTTGCTTGCTGATCCTTGTGATTTAAGTAAATCTTGTAGGGTTTTCTAGAGAGGAGGAAGGAAACAGGAGGCTGCCTCTTGGATTCACGATACTTGGAGTTGGCAATACTAGGACTGCGACTAGAAGAACCAAATCAGGCATTGGGAAGAAGGTGAAATGTAGGAAAAACTCTGTTGGGCATTTTCAATGTGAACCTTCAGTTTAAATATACCTTCTTGTAGTGCTGAGTATGCAGGGAGGTAAGCCCTCCTGACAGTGGATGAGGCTTTTCAACTGGATCAAAGACCTGGAAGGCAAAGAGGAGTGGGATGTCTCCACTGGCTTCCAGGTGGTTTTCTAATAAGATGAAGTATAATTTGATTCCTTTTGTACTCTCTGCTGACATTGCCATTTTCACAGAGGGAATAAAAACAACTTCAAGACTTGTAGGAAGCAAGACAGAACTGCTGACTGCTTGATTCCAAGTAGTTCACCAATCTGTATAGTCTAGTCAAAAAGCACGCTGGACAGGTATATAAAGAAATGCTCTAAAATCGACAGTAATTTTGAATTTCTGATCCAGAAGGAAAAGAAAATAAATAAAGGGGTGGGGGGGGGAGGGTGTGGAGAAGAGGGGAAGTGCAGCTGAAGAGTAGAAAAAATGTTACTCTGATCCAAATAGCGTTAAAAAAAAAAAAAAAGAGAGTGTCCCAATCAATGAAAATTAAATTCAAATGTGAACTTGAACAATGTCACTGTCAGGTAAGCTGAGATCTGAGTGTGAAACTTGTTGCTATAGGCTCTGCCTATAAGGCACTTATCTCAGAATTCAGGATATTTACATCTGAGGTTATTGTTCTGTCAGTGGAATTAAGAAAAGCAGAGAGAATTCATCACAAAAATTATGTTTAAATTGTACCTGCTCTGACAAAATATAGACATGTATTGAACAACCCAGGATGTGGTACATGTTTTATAAAGGTTGGTAACATTATTGTGGAAGAACCTTAATTTTTTTTAATGTACTCTCATGTGTCCTGTGTCTGAAGTTTCTTAGTTTACCTGGAAGCCTTTGCAACAAGCAAATTTGCTAGTGAATTTCTGAAACTTTGCCTAGTAAAAAGATTTTTCCATTACAAACAAAACAAAGTAAGAAATGAATCTGTCAGTGGTTAATATTACCAACAATTTAGTTGGTGATAAATTATTCACATTTTAAAGATAACTAAAAACCAGAAAAATCTTTTTCTAGAAGAGAAATACATAAGCCAGTGAGAAAATGTGCATGTGTCCTACTTTGGAAGATAATTATTGAAGAAACCAAAACCCAGCTAATCAAAAAACTGCAATGTTTCTGGTAACAGGTGAAATAATCCCATGAGAGTCCCCCCAACATGCTTAGCAATGTCTTTCACAGATCTTTCCTATCCATTAAAGTTTTAACTGCCCATTTTTGCCCTATTGCCTAAAACCTAAGAGCAGGCATTGAAAATTGTCCATCCTATGGTCTGCCTTCAAGGCAACCAGGTCCCAAAATACAGTGTCCTTCCTTAAAAATGAGTTTCTTCCCTGTTTTTTGCCACACCCGTGCAACATGACCTACCACAAGGTACCTCAAGCCAGGCTGTTGGAACGAGGAGACCCAGGCCCACAGAAGACATGAAGCAGCACGGCTCAGGACTGAGCTATGCTAGACATGATGGCTCCTGCTTCTACAGCCTCCTCCCTGCAGACCCACAGCTCACTCCAAACAATGCCCAGCACCCACTCGAGCAAACCACACAGATCATGCAGCAACACATTCATTTATAAACTCACCTCCTCAGTGTATTAGTTAAACTTACATTAAACTGATACTCCAAAGACGTAAGTTCAAGGATTAATGCCATGTAAATAATGACAAGCCTTTTGCAGTAAATGAAAGCCCATCAACCTACAGCTAAGTTTAAATTGGCAGTGCCTGCCATGAATAAATGCACTTTAATGCTAACTGTTGGCATCACAGCTGCACTCACTTGGTTTTATGATTCGGCCAATGTTAGTCCTTTCATGAAACAGTTCAGTATACTAAAGCCTTTTTTTCCCTCCCCCCAAAAAGATCACCTATGCCTTTGGGATTTCTTTGGATTCATTTTCAGTACAAATATGTCATGCTATGAATGGGGTATTAAAGAACAGACTGGTGGCAGACTGAACTCTCCCTTTTAGGTTTGTGGACAACAGGCACCAATAAAAAGAGTACAAAGGAAAGTGGTTTTTTTTATACTATCACTTAAAAGTGCCAGCTATTCCCTGAAGCTAAGGTACTAGACTTAAATGAATTAAATATAAAGAAAACTCAAATGATAGTGTGCTGATCGACAGCAGGCAACTCCACATCAGGCAACATACAGGGACCGTGATTTCTGCAAAGGTCTGCAGAGCATTCCCACATTGCTTTGCCCTTCTTGTGTTTGAGGGTGCCCTGTTCAACAGAAAGAGGTACTATTGCTGTGGTTTCTCATGCCTCCCTGGAATATGATCAAAGACCCAGTAAGTAATTTTTGTAGTTCCATGCAGTCGCAGTCTGAATATCAACTTTTCTTTCAAGCACTACTATTTATACTTGATTGTTTTCAACAGTGCATTAAAAGCCAGCTGGAGCAGGAAAGAAGGATAGAGCAGAGGATATACATATTTTTTACTCCAGACACATAAAACCCACAGCCTTACTATGCTTTGTACTTCAGAGACATTAAGTAAACCTTTGATGAACATCTATCTTAAAAACTGTCAGTTCTGCTTCATTTGTACTATCC
The DNA here is from genome assembly GCA_013400515.1 of Erpornis zantholeuca. Taxonomy (NCBI): domain Eukaryota; kingdom Metazoa; phylum Chordata; class Aves; order Passeriformes; family Timaliidae; genus Erpornis; species Erpornis zantholeuca. The sequence continues at coordinate 190,517 of VZTN01009934.1, forward strand.
CTCTTTAGTTCCATGTGATAAGGTATGTCTTCTACTGTAATAATTATACAAAAAATTAACAGACTCCTTAATTACTCAGCATGGCTGCAGGGCAGAGAGCACAGGTCAGGCTGCAGCACTGGCAGTCACCATCCAATTGCTCTCCTGCCATTCATGCTCTCTCTTCGACTGTGCCCATTCCTTCCCTGTTTTTTTTGCTTTATTTTTCTCTAGAACATATACTGCATATACTTTTTTTCTAACTCATTGCTTCCCCTTTACCTACACACATCTATTGTATCAACTTGGGTGGATAACTGGGTTTAATTAACCATACTTGTATAATGTAGCAATACAATTTTGATATGACTGCTATGTTAGGAATGGTGGACTAATATAATGGTCTGCTGAAGTGCAGCATTGTCCATTAAGTTGAAGGTGCAGCTTCTTGTAAAACACAGCAAGCAAAGCCACCCATGTGCTTCAAGTACTAATAAAACAACCTTAAGCAAATTCACTGTAAAATAGACTTCTGAGAAGGAAAACTGTATCTTGCAAAACAAAAGGTGGCCTGAAACTAACTGCATATTGGTTTATGATGAGAAAATGCCCCTGTCACCAGCTGTAAACATTACCACTTGGCACTGAAAATGTATTGGGAGAAAGGACTGCAACAAGGAAATACATGTCATGAGCTTGGTGTGAGAAACTTTACCGCTCATGTACAAGGTCACCTATTGCTTGATACGTCTAGATCCTTTCTCATTTTATTTTCATGATCTCTAATGTAGTGTGCGCGCACACACACACAGAGGCACACATCCACATGGAAAAATCACTGCAGATGTCTCAACTACTCCATGCTGATCAACACATTTCAAAACTTTTTTCTGTCCAGGTAGCATTTTTGCTGCCATAACCAAGAGAAAAGTCACACCACTAAGGCTGCATGTGTAGATGAAATCAGGATGATGAGGGACAGATTATGTTTAGGCAAATTTTGTTTACACATAGTTAGGGATGTTTAAAATCTTCAGGGATCTGAGTGCTGTAGCCAGCTTGGAAACAAATGTTGCCACCCTTGCCCACAGTAAGATCACCAGAGTGCAGTTGGAAAAACTCTGCCTCTTTAGGAAAGCAGGCAGCATCTATCTTTCCCCTCATCCTGTTTTAAAGCAAAACCGAGGCATTTGGTGTTTTCCACAACTCAGTAGTCAGGGTGTTAAATCAGAAAAGGAACAGCCAGGTATAGTTGCCTGCTCTGACTAATTCAGCCCAGGCGTTTGAGTATCACTCTCTGAGGTCTGAGGGAAAGGTCCTAAACATATTCTTCTGCCAGCAATTTTCCAAACTGGTTCTTAGCAAACTGTTCAGTGTTCTATAAAACCTGATATTTGCTGTGCTAAAGTGAGTCCAGCATTACATTGAGGAGACATTGTGGAGACATTGTGGTCCACACAGGACCCTGGGAGATCAAGGCTCATGGTTCAGGCCAGGAGAAAATAATACTTGGACAGATATGGAAGAGCTGCAGCAGGAGACACTAAAATGACATCTGAAGAGGAACAGCATGTTGATCATGGGGAGTGGGGGAACTTCCATGAATCAACACACATCTCCTGATTGTGATAATCCTATATGATCTGCCAGTCCCTTTAACCATTTTCCCATAGCAGCCGAATATGCTGCCTCCTTTAACCATGCTGTTTTATCAGTGGCAAGTCTCAGGACCCACCTGTCTGTACCATCCAGCAGTGGGCATTATAGGCAGGCATGTGGTACCCTGTTACACAAACCAGTGCTGATGGGAACTTCAGGACTCCAGACCACACTGAACAGTTTTGACATCTAGCAGTGCACAGTCTGAGATGCCAACTGAAGGAGATCTAGAGAGATGGATTAAGGAATGAAGGCCTTAAAAGAGGGTGAAAAGTTAGGTCTTTCTAATCTCATCCATCATACCATGGCATGTTGTTTTTACCTTCCAACAGGTGGGTCTGGATGTTGCTGCCTTTCTCCATGAATTCTCCCCTAGCATCATTTCTGTGACTTTCTCTATTTGTAGTAAGATGTTTCAGTGACTGGCAGTACTCTTCAGCTACAGGATTTCAGATTGGGAAAATTCAGAGTTTGCTGGCCATTCTAGACATGGCCAGGGTGCACAGCAGAGCCTCCCTGTACTCACCTTCTATTCCATTCAGAAGCAAAACATGCCAGTCTGACTGCAAGGCAATCCTAAAGAAAAGTTTGATGCAACACTGGGTGCTGGGAAAAATATATTCTGCTTTCCCCTTGCTGATCTGTATAATGGTAATGACAGGGTATACAACATTTAATCAGTTTGGTCAGATGGTTGCATTGATTACAGAGTATCCCTGAAAGCACCTGGTTGGCACGGGTCCAGGTGCTCCGACACAGACCACAAAGCACTCTGTGAAGTGCTTAACAAGGAGCAGGGCTGAGGTGCACCTGGGCTAACACTCTCCTTTCGAACATCAAGGAAACCAAAAATGGCTTTTGATTCTGTATCCAGAATATTTAAATTCAGGGATGTCTGGGCTTGCTGCTGTGGTTTCATGGCCTGTCAGCAGATGTAACACAGATGATAATAGTCTGTGACCAAGAGCCCACACAGGCAAGGCTGCCTAGTGGCACATCCTTTGTAAAGATGGGACATCATCCAGTGCAAGGGGGACATACAGCATCATGCATAAAGGGACAAGACAGTAGTGATGACACAGTACAGTCAACCAAAAAGCACTTAATAATGCCTAAGAGCCATCTAAATTCAGCCTGCTGTTGTTTTGTACTTAAAAGTCAACATTCAAGGGCAAAACCTCTCCCATCACAGGACTCCCCACGTTGCAAATGAACCTCCAATTAGTTTCATTAGGGCAGCTGGCAGCCAGAATGGGACTTGCCAAGCCACAAACCCTGTAGTTGGCAGTGTAGCTTTATCTGTTTAGGAAATAGGCACCTTTGCTCAGAGATGCTGCCAAAATATAACGGAAGAGCAAAATCCAGTGCTGAAGTGCCTCTGAACTGCTGTAATTGGAAAACTGTGCCTGCAAACCAGTTTCGTTTTTTTTCCCCAGCACAGGTGCTGGGAAAGTTTTAGAAGGACATAAGCAAAGACTTTTCTGATTTGAGGGTTTTTTGTCAAGTTCTGTTCCTCTATTCTACTTCTCCACAAGCTATTACATAGTAGCCTTTATTGTAGATAAGAGGCTGGACCACAACTAGGGTTGAGTAAATATGGAATGGATTAATTCTGCTCCAGCAAATTAAGTTTACCTGGATTTACAGTGATGCAGGAGAAGAGACTCTCGCCTGTTTCTGCTCTTCCACTGAGGGAATTAGATAGGGAAGCATGACCATTTTGTGCCTGAGAAAAAAATATATGTTAGCACCCCATCCAGAAATAGAGATTGTGGGAAACAGAAAAGTAGAAACTTCCACAGATGCTAATGAGTTTTATTTACAGCCTTGGAAAAGCTTGGGTTGATGTAATGATAAAGATTCACAGACATTAAACAAAAATATTATAAACCTATGCTCCTGTGGTTATAAGTAAGAATATGCTTTAAGTAAATAAGAAACTGTATTGAGTGATATAGTAGGAGATTCTTAAGTGTAGTAATGTGATTTTATAGTTTAAGTTAAGATTTTAGATGTTATAATAGAAGCATACGTGTGTGTGTGCATTAGCAAGCTATTGGATGAAAAACAGACACAATGCAGTAGAAAGTAATTAAGGTGATAGGTTATAAGCTCCAAACAAAACTCCTGTTAACTACTCATTGGACCAGAAAGTTATATATTGCCATGTAACTTAGAAACTCGTGACTATCCTCTTAACTATGGACGACTTACTATAAATCCATGACCTCTGAGACTGATGCCTTATCTGATTTATTTTTTAAGTAATAAATCATTTGATAGCCTAGATAGTCCCATCTCTTAATTCAGTCTCTGACAAGTGATCATCATTGCAATATGGCTCAATGAAAGAGTAATTTGAGAAACATAAGACACTCCATTTTCTATTTTGTGGACAATAGGACCCAGTTTTCACTTTCTGATTTATGGGTTTGTTTCAAGGTATTCAGTGTTAGCTCTATAGCCATGTTAAACGTTATTTGTACTATTCTGGAAGCCCAGAAAGTAGACAACTGAGAATTCTTTTAACACCAGGAAATTCTCCTTTGGCATAGAACCAAAACGGCCAGCTGTACACAGTGTATGGGACCTGCCAGGGACACTGCTGAGCTAAAAAAGCATGATAAGACTGCAAATTACAACAGCCAAGTTGTTGTTTTTAATATTCCTGCCTCCACCTCAAGTATCTTTGGGTGTTGCACTAACCAGTGCTGACGATGTCTAGTACAGCTTCCTTAAAAGGGAGTATGATCAAGAAGGCCAGAACAGCCTATGATTTGATGTGATAAATTAAATATGACAGATATGCTCTCTGCAGTGCTGGGTGGAAAGCTGGATGTAGAATGCACCATTCTCCCAAACTAACAACCTCCTCTCCCAGACACGGTAGGCACTGGGGCCAAGCTGCCTTAGTGCCAGGCAGGCTTCCTCCAACAGCAGGGTTGGCAGTGTAGCTGTGCCCTCTCCAGGAGCTCTGTCTGGCAAAGCCCTGCCAGCTACAAATTGTACCTTATCATGGCTCAGCTCAACGAAGTTACGCTGGCATGAAGTCCCAGGGTAGACTGGGCCAAGCCTTGTTAGGGAGTTGTGCTATTAGACTGTCCATCTCGGGTGCTTAAAAGCCCTAAAACTTGTGAATTGACTGGACTGTGCAGACTGAGAGCACCAAAACACCCCTCAAACCATCACTATCACCTGGTATTTAAAAGAAGTCCTGTCCTTAAAAGAAGTATAATCCTGCACATCATAAGAGTGGTGCTACCCCTTGGGAAATACAGCCCTGCCAGGAATACAGCTCACCAAGGGGTTGGGAACATGACACACCCAAACTACCACTGCTCTGCAGCATTGCAGGACAGCTTTGGAACAACTGGCTCCAATTTTCAGGATTTTCTCTCTTCATTTTCTTGTGAAAGCAGATATTTTCCTCATAAATTCCATTGTTTTCATAAAGATTGTTCTGAAAGCACTTTTTCAGCCTTTTTCATTAATACTAGAACATTCACCTTGCAACACGACAAAGTGATACCCAACTGTCAACCACGTGATTCTTTACTTTTGAGGACACTTTCACCAGAGATAACTAGCCTCATTAGCTCAGCAGTTTTGACCAGACATGTTGAGAGAAGAAACCTAAATTAATTTAACATCTCACACATTTACTCAACCCTTTCCATTACCTGAGCATGCAGATGTCAAACATCCTCTGTTCCTTGCATTCTCCTGCTTCCCTCTTTGTAAAGAGCAGAACTTCTGTACATTTGCTTTGCTGTTGTTTGGAACTGCCTGACTATACTTTTGAAGAGAATCAGGCCAGGGAGTGAGGCGAAGTGCTGGCTCCTGATGGCTCACTCCCCATTGTTGCCTGCTGTTTTGGCCTCCTCAAGACAGTCTCTGGACATGGTCCTGGGATATGTTGCTCCATCCCGTAAGACTGACATGGTGAAGACTACCCCACATTTGTCTGTGTCTTCCTTGCAGCATCCCCCCCTCTAACATTATACCAGCACATCATCGTGGTGTTCTCGTGGGAACTCCATGTGCTTTCCACCCACGGTCCCAAGGTTCTGAACACTGAAACCTCTGTTTCGTGTTACCAAAGCACCACATTGATGCTTTCGGAAACCTGGAACTAAAAAGAAGTGCAACAAATAATAATTGTGTCTCAGGACCACCACAGACTGTTTGGGGCTCACAGGAAATTTAGGGCTGCGGGCTCTGTGTTGTGGATGTGGCCAGTCTGCTCCTAAAGGACCCCTGAGGTTTGGAGGACAGGGGACAGAGGGAGCAAGCACTGTCTAAAATGGAGACTCCTGCAGATGTTGCCACTGGTCCATAAACCTGAGCGTCCCCAAGCCACTGACCCAGCACTGCCTCGCCTGGCTTGACACTTGCAGAAACCTGTATGTCTGGCAGTATTTATGTGAATAAAGATGGCTCTCCTGGGAGCAGAGATGTCATGGTCCAAGATCACACCTTGGCTTGTACATAAATCCTTCTGAAAACCTAGCCCTTAGTATTCATGCTTTTCCAAGCATGGATTTGCAAACGTAATAAAGAGTACCTCACTATTAGAAACTACACGTGAAAGCAGTATGCAGTATCAAGAACAACTAATTACATGTCTGAAAACTTTTATTGGCTTTAATTCAAAAAGGTTCGGTAGATAATCATGTGCTTTCAACAAAAATAATAACATCATATACAAATAACATTCTGAGAAACAAGACTGCGCTAAGTAATTGAAGAAGAACTGCTTTACAGGAAATGTATAGTTAGACTCTGCCATCTCCTAATTTTATTTTCAAAACAACCTTCTTTTTTTACAAATATGTTGAATCTTGATCTTTTTTTGTTGTTAGTGTTGTCTGCTATTCCCATAGCAATAAAAAACAACTGCAACCAGTGCATGTGTGTGTTAAAAATAACCAACTACTTCAGCAAGTTATTCTTGTTTTTAAAATGTCTCCATTAGTGTCCATTAAGATATCAGCAAACTCAAACAGTTTGACATGGTCAAGAAATGTTCTTAAAATTAAGTTTTTTATTGATCTCAAATTTAATTTTTAAAAGCTCTATATTAATGGGTGACAGCTTAAAAGACTATTTAATACTCTTATTTCTGTGTTTTTTGTGCATGACTGAGGAATAGAGGAGACCACAAAGAATCAATATTTTTCCCTATGAAACTAAAAATAATCTGCCTTAGATAATCTTAACATTTTGTCAAACTAGGAGATTCAACTATTCAAAACCAACAGTTCATCTAAAGGGCTGACAAAATTCAGTTTTTTGAATGTAGATATTTTTAAGTTGTTACTTTAAGAAAGTATTTGATAGGAGGGGATTAAGAAACTTTAAGCAGTCAAATTAATGCACTCTCTATTTAAAAAACCTATTATTTTAAATCAGCTTCAGTATGGACACTGGGACACACGTCAATTTTTGAAGACCTGCAATAAACTTATGATATTTACAGCATATCCAACTTCATGCTTTATTAGTGTGACCTTAGTTTTCATAAAGTGTGAAAATGGACCTCCAACATGAAATCTCTTTGGCATTTCAGCTGCAATGCTAGTGCTGAATACAGAATGTAAATTGCTTCCCCACTTTCATTCTCCAAATGAAGTACTTAGAGCTTATTATTAATAACCATTTGAACTAATGTTTTTAAAAATGCATAAATACCAGAATATATTACTGTTTTTTTTTCTCCACCATGCAGAGGCAAGTTGAATTCATCTGCTGAAACTCAAGATTCAAAATGTTTTCATGGAGGAGTATCCACACATAGACCATGCCTGAAGAAGACACTTCCATAAGCCCTTACAGTTCTATGAAAGAAGTTTAAAAAAATGACATGAAAAGTGAAGGTCCATAGTAGTGCTTCTGGGAACCAAGTGCCAAAATCTTTTGGGGGGTGAGACTAGGAGCTGTGGATGTTTGTTCTTAAGAGGAAGCAGCAAGGAGGGAGGGATCTGGGCTCCTGGAGTGTGACTCAAAGCAGTGGAAACTTCACCAGCTTCAGAGGGCTGCAAACCAGCTCCTCATGAGGAAGCAGGGAGGACTAGCTGGGCAGTGTTATAAGAAAGGCAACCTGTTATTATGAAAGGCAGTTGTCACTGAAAAAGGGTCACATTCAGCAGGCAGAGCTGTGCTAGGTCATCACATGAAGCATGCTATGCTGTCCTCTCCCTCCTGGCAAAAAAAGCGTCCACCCAAGTGGGTTTCAAGCACAAAGTCCCCCCAGAAAATAATTTTAATTGTGTGCATTCAGATAAGCAATTATACTAACGGCTATTATGCCAGTTACCCCAAAACAATATAAATAGTCATCTTGATGACAGATAAAACACATGGTGCCAAACTCCGTAAAACAACAGGACAGGCTATTAATCCCATTCACTTTTGATGATATAATGCTATGGAATATATTTCTGCCCACATTACTGACAATTAATGCAGCTTGCATGCTGAGAGGAGAAGCTTTGTCTTCAAGGGGAGTAAAATTTCCATGTAAATGTGGGATAAAGGTACCAAATGGATGGCAAGCCTAAAAAGGAAAGATTTACTACTCAATGTGCATTCTGCCAAAGAGAATTTTTTTTAATAGTAGTAATAGCAGAGAAATGTCCTGCCTGTTAACTAATTGGATTTGTGCAATTCAAGCACACTAATTTATACTGAAAACGGCTTGCTTGCCTTCCCTCTTTTCAGCCTGGCAGATGGACTAGGCAAAAATGTGAAATTCACGCAGTCATTGCTACTCATAGCCCACTTAATTCACAGGCCTTTGTCAGAACTTCTTTAGTTGAGATTAAAAGAGAGGGTACCGTATCTATCATAGCCATCTGGACTGAAATCTGCCAATCTGGACCGATTGGACAGAAGCCTAAACTGTACTAAAGAGCAAAGCCCTGTTTGGGCTCAGTGGAAGGAATTCAAGCACAATGAGGTGCTCCAGGGGCTGGGCACACTGAGCCCTGATCTCCACTCCTCAGCTCCTCTGCTGTTCATGCCACTAGAGAAAGGTCAGTGAAAAATGCTAATCAAGGCATTAGCATTTTATATCTTTCTCTTTTTCTTTTTTTTTTTTTTTTTGACAGCTGTCAGCATTTATACAAAGTGGGATGCAACTAAGAACATAGCCTGCTTGCTTTACTTTGAAAAATGAGAAATTGATTAGGTGATGCGCTGTCAAAGCATCACACTTTTGGCTAAGAAAGCTCTTTCTAATGAAAACAGTGCTGGTGGCTGAGCACAGTTAGTGTATTGACTATGTATTTAGGATTCATCGAAGCTCTGAAGTGCTCAAACTGCCTCTGGCACAGGATAGAGGAGACAGTCAGGAGAGATGAAGGGCAGGACATCAGTCCAAGTGGCCAGTGGGCAGGTTTAGCTCTGATTTCATCTGCTAATAACCAGGAGTCTCCACAGATCTCCAGACTGCTCATGAAAACGAGCAGCAACCATTCAGAGGTTATTTGTTCACATCTGTAACTGCAAAAAGCAGCTAAGGCTTTTTAAATCTACACCTAACTCCCAATGGCTATCCCCAGCTTTTTAACCTCCAGAGTGAATTATCATGGCAATCTCCACACTCCACAAAGCTGTTAAAACATTGACTTTTGGGTTGGGGTTTTTTTGGGGGGGGTTTTTGTGGGGGAGGAGGTTGTAGGGTTTTTTTGCTGTTTGTTTTTTTTCTTTTTTTTTTTAAGAGTGTCCTACCTGCAGCCAAGTATTGGGAAAGGCAATAGGGCTTATCTCATTTCTCAGTGAGTGAAATTCCTTCAGGTGTGACAGGTCCAGGTTTGTCTCAGTGCCACCCTTCAGTGTCAAACCAAGTACTGTGTATAAAGGTCTTTGGCTGTGTAAGAGCCAGGCTTTGAGAAGTGAGCAGTATGGGGGTGACAAAACACAGGAGTAGGTATTACCTTTTTGATGATTGCATTTAAAAAAATCCACTCTACCAGTAAATAAATTTTATTACAAAGATACGATTTGCACTGCACACACATGTCTAATATACATGCTTGTGAAAATTTGGGCTGTATATCTCATCAGATATTCAGGGTCAAATCTGTAGGTGGCTCCATTGACTAGAATAAATTGACTTCAGTTTCTGAAGATCCTAAGTCTGATTTTGATATATTTTATTTTAAATAGAGTTGACTGGGTGCAGAATGACTCTATTAAACTAAAATGTTTTTCTTCACAGAGCAGAACTGCCAATTACTTGTTTTATGAGCTGGTGCATTTAGTTTACATTAATCTGACTTGATTCCAGTATCAAGCTTATTTTAAAGGTATCATTGTATTCAGTTTGGATTCCAGTAGACTAGATTTTTGCTTCTGTACCAAGTCTTTGATTCTATGGGTTTCAAAGGAAAAGAAAAAAGCTCTGTATGTAAACAATACTTCTGCTAGCTCCCCCCAAAATACTTTGCAATAGTTATTTTTTTAACATCACCAAGACAGTGATGATAAATCAGAGGATAGAACACCTGGAAGTATACATAACACTGATAGTACTATAAGAAACATAAACATTCCCATAATATTTGCATGTAAATAATGAATTTAAATTATTTATACTAGCAAAACTGCTTATGAACTTTGTTAATACTTTCACTTTATCTATAAATTACATTAGCAGCCATTGATATTTCCAGAGGGATTACAGAGGGATGGCATGTAAACACAAAGCTAAGAAATAACTCGCAGTGTTATGTACTCAGAATAGGAAACACAGTAGAAAATATTTTTTCTGGTGTAACATCTGGAACTCCAAAGGAAGCATTGAGTTCCTCTTAGCTACAGAATCAGAGCAATAAGCAAGATTAAAATATGTCAAGGAAAGCAGAGGCAAGTGGACAGACATGAGGCTAATGATATGGTGAGACAAGGAAGCCATTTAGAACTGCAGTCCTTGGAGCCAGAAGTGACCACCTGTGCAGAAAGAGAAACCAGCAGTAATGATTTGCAGGTCTCACTCCCTTAAAGGACTTACAAAGTAACAACATGCTATCTTACACAGTTTTTTTTTTCCCAAGTAAAAAGGAGTGAATAGATGGAAAAGTTGGGTATATATGGGTAAAGCAGAGAAAACGTTATTAAGAGCAGTGCAAAGATAAGGTTAGACTTGGATGATATAATGTGCTGATAAAGATGGGAGAGATGTTTCCTACCCAGTGTTTTAAAGCCCTTGACCACTGTTGCAATACTAACCAGTTAATTAGGGGTGGGACATATAGCAATTTACTGAGAAATGAAGTTTCAAGATGCCTTATGTTAAATCAGAAAAAAATCCACGCAAGTTTTCACAGCACTGTTTCCAGAATGCTTTGATGTTCAGATACATTTAATAAACACAAAGACAGCACAGACCCAGATTCCTGAAATGCCATGGTAAAAGGCAAGAGAAGGAAATGCACTGTCTGTACAAGAGCTGGGTATCTCAGCAGCAATGGCCAATTTCGTACCCTTGAGCAGGACTTGGTCAGGACGTTCCATCCCCCAGTTGAAGACCCTGTGGCCAGGCAGCGTCAGCCTGGACGGGGAGCAGAGCTCAGCCTCCTCCATCTGCTGAGCCTGCTGCACGTCACGGAAGCACAGCTGCCCCTCTGGAGAGGAAATGGGTGAACATGGCAAACTACTCTGCAGCATCCTTTCACATGTGTGTTACGGACCCCAAATTTTCTTGGAGGAAACAGAGAAGTCTGTAGGCACAGGGAAGTGCATTGCCTCCAGTCTCCAAAGTGGGACAGCTTTGGGGTCTGAGTGATGCTGCAGCCCCCATGCAATAGTGGTGGCTGTTTGGCAGCAGCTGGTGAGCCAGGCACCACAGGCTCCCTGTGCACCTCTCTACATCCGCCTCTGCTACAGAGAGCTTGCTTTTTTCCCCATTTAATGAATATTTAAGTAAGCTGTGAGAAGTGGGAACACCACTGGCAAAGCAAAAAGAGTATTCTGGGATCAGCCGCTCCCATTCACGTTTATAGGAACTGTTCCTGGAAATGGGTTCAAGTTCCCCCAGGCAGTAAAGGGAATTGAGCCTCTCACGTCTCGGGTTAGTGGTATAATTATCTTCAACTGAGTAAAAAGGCAATGGGTTCACCCTTCCTCTTTGGTTTTCTAACCCAGGCTTTTATCTCATTTGCTTTTATTTCAGAGCTTGAAGATGAAATGTGTCACAGGGAAAGAGAAAACATAGGAACAAGATGCATGGGGTTTTTTCTTTCTTTTGGGGCAAGAAAGAATTGCTTTGTCTTGATTTAAATAATTTTTTTCTCAATTGATTGCTCTTTGTCAGAGAACTAAGGAATGAATAAATGTGCTATTAATCGCAGTTTGGGATTTTATATCAAGCTCTCCTTGCTTTTTTTTTTTTTGGGCTAAAAAAGCAATGCACACACACAAAGCTTTTAGTACATTAACAATTAAATTCACATAAAATAATTAGTTCTATTAAAAGCACAAGTTAAAAAATGCTAAATATCTTCTTTTTAATGACACCGTTTTTAAAGGAGAAATCACATATCCATATGTCTATATATCCACAGACCACAGCTGAAGTGATGTTTAAGGATATTGCACTTCTTTTGGGAAACAAATAAAGAGTTGTAGTTGACCTTAAGCTGTTTTTGAAAATCCTTTAAGTTAAAGCACAAAGGAAAAAAAATTGCCACAAAGAGGGATACCTGCTTTTCCTTGGGAACCTTTCTCTCTTGCAAATTAGTATTAAGCAAATGTCATTAAAGAGAGTTAATATGGCCTTATCTGTCTCAGCAAGACCTGGCAAACTCCACGAGCAGAAAGTTGAAAGCACTTCTTCTAATTTGTCTTTGTATTCCAGTCACATTGCTGGTCTTGGTGAGTTACACTGGACTATTAAAATAAAGTAGCAAATAGAAAAGAGGAGGTAAAAAAAAAATGAAAGAGGAAAAGAGCAGAGGACAGGGTCAGATGCAGCACCCACCTAACAGGCAAAAAGGGAGTTAAGTGGCTATACAGCCCTGCAACCACCTGCAAAAGTAAAATCATCCTTCACTCTCAGGAGATCTTTTCCTGAGAAAAAGGGGACTAAAACAACTGGCAGACAAAAAACTGGCAACTGACAACATTTTTACTATCCAGTTGTCCAAACACTGTAGTGGTATGGTGGTGGTTAAATGTGTTACAAATGAATAGCTCTCTGATGCATTTGACTTACATTAACAGGCTCCATCTTCATGGACGTGAAGGTGAAACTGTGATTATATCGTGAGAGCAACTGCAGGGAAAAGGTTGCTACAGACAGAGCCTGGGACAGCTGGGAAGGAGTAAGGTACCCTGCACGTGAATGAAGTTTGACCACACACATATTAGTCCAAAATCTCAAGGTCTCACTACCTCTCCCACAATTAATATGTGAATGAAAGATGTTCATCAAGGTCTAATATAGATCTTTGCCCCTAACTCCTTCACTTTGGGCTGACAACAACAGCATGCAAAAACACTGGCAGGAAAACACTTTCACCTTGATTAGTGATAGCCATGTCTTGGCTTATTCTCACCAGTATTCCAAAACATGTAAATGCACCAAACTTCCCCTTTCGTTAATTAAATTTGTTATAGGAAAATGAAACTGTATGTCACAGGTCAAGCCATTTTCACTCTTCCTGTAAAAGAACTGTTCCATACAGCTGATGGCTGGAATGACACAGGATGGACAGCTCATACCAGACTACTTTGTGCTGTGTGGATTTTGACTCCCTTCCCTACCTCAGCATTATTTTCCCAAGAAAACCATGGCTGTGATGTCTTCAAATCCACTATACAAAAATTGTCTGTGGATTTCTTACTTTTTAAAACAGTGGTCATTTCACAGAGTGTTTGTGTTTTATGTGGGACACGAATCAGAGAATAATTTAAACATTAAGGTTGGAAAAGACCTCTAAGATCCATAAAGTCCAGCCATTAACCTAACACTGCCAGGCCCAGTAGTAAACCATGTCCCCAGTGCCACTAGTGCCATCTACATGCTTTTTGAACACTTCCAGGGACAGTGATTCCACCACTTCCCTGGGCAACCTGTTCCAATGCCTGATAACCCCTTGCACAACATCTCTGTAAAGGAAGCATTTAATGCATTCTGCAGAGGAGTAAATCTTGGAACAGACATGCCCACATCAGACAGTAAGCACTGGCAAAAATTCTTGATCTTCCTGTACTAGCGGTTAACCCGAAAGGCAAGGTACTGATGCTGTAGCACATTTCCACAGGTTCAAAGATTTTCTGTGTACTCTTTTTATACATGCCCTGTTCAACATCCTAAACTTCAATTGTTTAGGTGACAGAGGAACTCCATCAGGAGACTCAGTGAGATATACTGAAAGAGATGTTTTTTGTTATTATACAGTGCTAGCATTTAACTCTGTGTTGTCATGGAAATCCTCTCTTAGGTAAGATGTTTAAAGTAAACAGCCATCTCTCTGCCTTTCTTCAGTTTTCATGAATGACAGCTTAACTACCACAGCCACTACTTATCCACAGGTGGTTTTGGCAGTTTAGGGGGTATTTCTCATATTTTTTCACTTAAGTCTGGAATAGAGGTCAAAGCATTCCTCTCTAATCGCTGACCTTTCTTCCCCTCAATTTCTTTTCTCTGCCAGCTGCTAGGGAAAAAACCACAGTGCTATCCATTCATTGATATCCATAGATGAAAAGGTATCAGTTTGAAATATCCCACCTTTTTAAACCATGTGAAAGTTTTTTAAATACAAACACCCAGGTGGTACTTTATATACTTCTTCTGGTGAAGGGGAGGTGAGGAAAGGAGAATCATCTGTGCATAAATGAGTAATATCAGCTTCTTCCTTCATCAAGAATGGTATTAACACCATTGCTGTATTTGCAGAAAACATGAAAAATGCTGAACTCACCATGTTACTATGTGGGAGCAACTATCCTTAACACAAAATAAGTTCTCTTCAGGATGTACACTAAGACAAACAGCAATGCAAATGACACTGTAAGTCATCTTTTCTTTGGGCACACTTTTGTCAGTTTTGTCCAAGACAAAATACCTTGACATTCTGCCTTCATGGACTAGATACTTTGTTTTAAAGGAAACATATTTTTTCTGTGCTCTTAATATTTTAAAAGGAGATATGCTCAGGAGGATCGTATATTGACACAAATCTACCTAATGTTCTCCTTTTAAAATGAGAGCAACAAGTTTAGAAACTAGTATCACCATACCTCTTTTGTAGTAGCAAAGAAGAAACTGGACAAGTAAACTAGTCAGCACTGCATGCTGAGATAAACTCTATCCCACTTTCCTTTGCTATCTGCGCATATCCACCATACTAAAAACCAAGGGTGTCCCTAAGGTATCACAAAATGCTTCTAGCAAGCATCAGCAGGGAGGATGCTTCTACAGGGAGAAAGGCTTTTTCAACAGGGCAGGAAGCCACGTGCACAGCAAAACAAAACTGTAAAGCTCAGCAGGGAAAGATGTGGAGCTGGCAGAAATACTTCTGTACTGCTGAAATGAGTGCTGCTCCCACTCATACCAGAGCTACATTTGTCACATCACAGGTCTCTCTTCCCTCTCTTTCAGGGTTTCATTAAGAAATGAGAGCACAAATTTGCATAGAGACTGAGTCTCAGCAGCTGTAGGAAAATGATGGTGCCTTGCTGTTGCTTACCTCCATCAGTTCTGGGACAAGCCATGCTGCCCAAATACATCCTCCCCAAACCCCTGCCTTAAGCAGAGCCTCAAAGGAAACTCACTCATTACAAGCATATAGAACCCAAAAAACTACCTTTAAGGTAGTTTTGCACTGCCAAGGGACCTTCCCATTTCCCTTCTCTGTGAAAGCTAAATCACAGGGTTCATGTCCCAGACTAGTGGAGTGTTTTGCTACTGTAAGTTTCACATAAATGTAGAACTATTCAATTGCTCCAATATTCAGGTTCTTTACTGAGAATCTGAATTTGAGCCATCTGAGATTTCTCTACTAAACATCACTGACTGACACTTTCAGTGTACTCCTGACTGCACAGTCCATTTCCCAAAACAGACCATGTAAACTTGGGGAGAGCAGGGTGACTGCCATTTTCAGTGTGTCCACAGCTTTCTTTGTCAAGTCCTCTGTTCTTCAGATGCTGAGAACACAAGCTTGGAACACTTCAAATATAAACTGTTCTTTTTGCTGTGTTGACTGTGTTTTACTGTCAACCTAAGTCACAAAGCATACCACTCAATGACCAAAACACCATTTCAGCCTGCAGCAACATCCTTGATTTATTTTGGCCCAGGGAGTTTCTCCTTCAGGTTGAAACTCATGCCATTGGACTGAATAAAGAACAGAAATTTCAACTGTTTATATATTTGCTATGGAAAAATAAATAAAGAATTATGTGACATGAGTGTGATGCAAGTTGTTTAATGACACAGGAGAGGTCTGTTCTCTCCAGCTCCCCTGAGCTAGGTCACAAACTTGGATAAGTAAGGTAAAAGCAAGGGTAATGAAGCACTTTACTCTGCTGCTGAGCCCCATATCTATCCTATCTGTGTCTAATTTTCACTTTTGCTAGGATCAGGAAAACAATGCCTCCTCTATCCGTGAGGAATGTCAGGAAAATACTTCCAGGTCAATGGATGGGAAGTGCCACACCAGTGCACTTTGTTAGCCTTTTAAACAGAAAATATCTTTGGTAATCATAAAACTAGCAAAGAAATGAAAATAATAAATGTCTCAATCAATAAAATAAAATAGTTTGGAAAAGTATCAAATCCAGAATTATCATCACCACATAAATTTTGGTCTTGTTCAAGGTTTAATACAGCATAAACAAGGTAAAAAAATTAAAATTGCAGGGAATTTAATGGCATCCTCAATTGTTTATGAATTATAATGCTAACCAAAAAAAAAAAAAGAAGAACTGAAAAAACAAGTGTGTTGGAAAACAACTGTTGAGTTCACTACACATCAAACCCAATTTTACTTCTGGGTTCTCAGAATGGAGCATTTCAATTTTCACACTCTAAAACAAACCATACGAGAGCTTTAAATGATCCAGATGGGACGCCTTTTATTAAGGCTTTTGAAATCAGCACTATAGTTCTGTTTCATGGATGGATTTTGGTTGGTGTGTTATTGCAATCAGTAATGCTAAAACAGTCTGTCAGGCTCTCAAGTAGAGAGATGACAGAAGAGAGAACTAAGGCGAATGAACACACAAAAACACCCTTTTAAAACCTGCAGTGTACTATGACTTTTTTTTTTTTGGAGGACATGAATTGAGAAATAAAGAAAAGGCAGACACTCAGGAATGGCCCGGCTGGTAAATCACAGCTCATCATTCCACACACTCTTGAATTTATGGATGAAAGCCTGTGAGAAACAAATAAATCGTATTTCCTATATATAAAAAACTGCAGGCTGGACTCAGCATCCTAATTAGTTTGTAAAACAAATGAAACACTACTTTCTAAACACAGCAGTCCAAGCTACATACTTAATGAAAAGATGATAGCATAATTAATTAACCCTAATCAACATGGTTTTACAGGAAACAGGTCTAGTCAAGCAAACTTGCTGCTGTTTTCTGACAAAACAATGGGCAGAAGCAATCTACAATCCCAGGACAGACTTCTGTACAGCACCCAGACGCATGCATAACTAGCAACCCTGACTGTTTTTAAAAGCACTTACACAAAATCAATGCAGCCGATGCTAAATCGATTAAAAAGCAGCTGACAGTGAGTTCACACACATGAATGAAACCCCTCTAATCATAAATGGGCTTCATCATCTGAGAGTAGCTTTTTTAATGGGACCTACAGGGATCTGGTTACAAAACTGCTTCTTGTCTTCATGAATGATCTGAAAAAAAAATACCAATCAATTTTCAGTAAAAGCTGGAGAGGAGTCAAAATTAGAGGGAGGGGGATAAACACAACTGTGGATGTGCCAATTATTTAAGTCATCTTGAAATGCCTGACAAGGAAGGTTCTTCTGAACTGCAGTAAACCCCTGCAGCCCTATGAAAAATCACAGGTGTACTGGCAAGGATTAAGGAATAAGGGATGAAGATCTATGGCAGCAGTGAAGTCCTTAGGCAAGTACCATGCCCTGTCCCAACAGCTGCTCATCCATCACTGACAGATTAGAAGAGGATTGGATTCAAGAAAATGAAACAAAACTTATCTGAGATTGAGGAATTTAAACAATACCAGAAGACTTTCTTATTTGCCCAAGAGAGCTCAGAGATGATTCATTAAAAACATTTAGGTTGTTACAGAGGAAAGAGGTTTCCAGCCATAATGTGTTTTAACCTTGGGAAAAAAGACATAGAAATATCAATGGCAAATCTAGAATCAGACGAAAAGGCTGTACTTAACATATCAAGACCTTTTCCTAGGTAAAAGAATTTCTTGTTTGCTTTGCTAGCCTCAACAAAAATAGGGGGGGAGGGGCTGCACCAATGCAGGGGGCATGTATCTGTTAGATGTGAAAACAACTGACATTAAAATTAGAAATAAACCAAACCTCTTTCTATAGACATACAAAGTTCTTCGAGGCTTTACCGAAGAGACGATGCTGACTAAACCATCCAGCTGAAAGATTGATTTCCTAAGAAAAAGCAAGCACCATATAATAAGGCCCTGAAGGGGTACAGCAGAGATAAACAAGGCATGCAGGAGGATGTCCCACAGCCCTCAGCTACTGCTCCTGCAAAACCTCATCAGTTGAAACACAAGACTTGCAGGTAGATTAAGTGCTTATTATCTTTTTGAGTAGTAACACTTCTGTTGTAATCATGACCATCTAAGGATATGGACAGGCAGGACTGGTAGAGAGATGCACCTTTGGGAAAAAAGCATGCACACTTTTGGGCACAAACAAGCCCCTTTTACAGGTGCAAGGTAAGCTGTGGAGCAGAACAGGATGAGAACCAGAGGCATAATGATGAAAAAGGAGGTGGTGGTGTTGAAAAAGAGATAGATGCTGGGCAATGATCCTCACTGGCCTTGGTACAGCTTCCCCTTGCCCCACACCAACCCCTGCAACCCCAGCACCAGCTCCCTGTGTCCCACTGCCTCCTGAGGCCAGAACCAGGGCTGCAAGGCTCCCTGCAATGTCAGCACTGTGCAGCTGCTTTAATAAGTAACTGCACTTAATTCATTAACTCTCCAAGATTAGCAGAAGACGCATGCCGCAGCCAAGACCAACAGAGCCAAATAAATTCAGAGTTTTCAGGCCAAGTCACAGAGTTATACCAAGCCAACAGAATTTTTTTTAAATGAGGAAAACATTCACTAAGTACTTTTCATTCTTCAAATGAAGAACCTTCGCAAAACCCTCTGTAGGATTTGCTTTAAACAAGGCTTCTCCCAGAGCAAGCACCAACAGAAAACATGATGAAGACTTTTTAATGCCATTATTTTTAATTGCATAAGAAAGTGTATTATCAGCAAAAAGTCAATTTCAAATTCATCTGTGAATAAAAGAAGCAAAGAACTGCCAGACCTAGTGAAAAACTGCCAGGGTGAATGTGGGTGGAAAGGAGATTCTTCAAGAAAATCCTCTGATACCAACTGCCCTGGTCTGAGGGAGCAGCCCTGCCTGCACTGGGCAATTGGTGTACCCAAAATGCCTGCATTGGTGTACCCAAAATGCCACTCCACTGAGCACTTGCAACCTCTTTATGTCCATTAACATTATGGTCACTGCAAGAGGGTTCTGTTATACTGCAATTCCAAACAAATGCAGTCTTGTGTTAATGATTTCATGCTCACTTAACTTCGCTGCCAGGCACCAGGCAGGTCAGGAGCCCTCTGCATTCCCATGCACACACTTTGCATTAACGACCTGCTGGCCAGGAAATAATAAGTTAGAGAGTTTCCATGGAACCAGGCTGGCCTTAAGATATATATGTACACAAACCCACGAGGAGATACCACACACACAGATTGTAGGAGGACTTGCAGAGACACCATCCATTAGAAGCGATGGGAGGTGGGCAGCACAATCCCTTCTCCTGGGGGTCCTCCTTCTACTCCAGCCCTGCCCACCAAGTTGCTACACAAATTCATCCCAAGTTCCCTGCCCCACCAGCCACCGTGTAAACCCTTCCCCAGTGGGCACTGGGACCTCAGAGAGCCCTCTGCTGTCCCCCATCGCCCCAGGGTGATCATTCATCAGTGCCGGGGCTGGCAACCAGGCAAAACTGAAGAGTGCTCTGGGGCAGACCCCACGTGTCAGAGTGCTGGGTCCAGCACATACGGCAGGCACAGCACCTGTGCACTTCAGATCCCTGGTGCTGAAACAAAACACCCTCAACTTTTGACAGGAATTGAAAAAGCAAGCTAATCCCAAGAACTCAATATTATAGCTGTTCCTTAAGAAACTCCCCCAAAGTCTGTGCTTTGCAAGTGATAAATGTATTATTTACCTAAAGAAATCTTATTAGTATTACATATCCAATATACATTAGCATAAGCTTTGTATGAAATTTGTATGAATGCATTGCTCTGCTTGAGCTTAGACATTAAGATGCCAATAGTTTCTTCAAATAAAAAGGCAGAGGTATGAAGGCTGACAGCAAGCTCATCTTTTAAATACTCAGAAAGTCCCCAGGGAGTTATAAAACTCAAGAACTACAGTGCATTATTTCACAAAAAATATAAGGAAAAAGGAGAATTTCTTATAAAAGGTGACACACAGTAAAGTGTAATTCACACAGTATAAGAACATAAAACCATGAATAATAACCTAGTATTAAGTACATAAAGAAGTTATTATTGGGGAAAAAAAGATCTTCTTATTATTATGGATTTGGAAAATTTTAAAAAGAATTTGAAAAGTGACAGGACCTTATTAAGAGAAGTTTCTCCAAAGCGCAGCTCCTTTTTAAAACCTTGAGAGTAAGAATTTATCTATACGTTCTATGACTCAAAAAACTAGAAATCAGTGAAAATTGGGAAAGAAGGTGATCATGGCAATCCCTGGTTAGGTGGGCTAGGACAGTACCAGCCTTCTGTGTGTGGTTGCAATCTCTGTGCCTTGGCCATGCCAGTGCTCAGTGCAACATCCTAGTGGCAAACCCACTTCCTGAGGTAGTTCTGTCTAACATGCTATGCCAGAGGAGCACAAAGCCCCAGTGTAAACCAGCCTTGCCGCTGGAGAGGATGCTCTGGCCTTCTTTGCCACTTGCAGCTGCTCCTTCCTCTCCCGTCTGCGCCTGCCAGCATGAATATTTGGATGCTGTGCAATGAGCTGGCCCAGGGAACTAACCCACATGAAAATTAGCCCAAGATGAAGTATAATTAATTTCCCTTTGGTTTTGCTCCCTCATGCAGCTGGGCAAACCCCAGCAGCAGCAGGAGAAGGAAAGGAGAGGGAGAAAAAGCACCGAGAGCAATACACAAGGTAAAGAGATCTAGACCCCCTGCCTAGCAGCAGTCTGTCAGGACAAGCAGAAAAATGTTTCAGCCAGAGGCAAAACAAGCTTCAGGTCCAATCCTTAGACAGAAATACATTGAATAGGAAGTTTATATTTTACGTCACTGCCCCAAACTCAATGGAAAAGCTCAAATTTCTGAGAGGTGGCAGGAGAAGGCAGGCTGGTGGTGAGCAGGACTAGACCAACCATCTCTCTGGATTCAAATAAATCCTGCTGGCACAGAGGACACAGCACCACACCACCCCAGGACTTGGGAGAGCCAGTGGCATGTGTCACTGGCTTCTGGGGGACCCCAGAAGTTCAACTGTTGCTTGATCCCAAATGCTCAGCCCACATCTGCTCCACCTTGCTTGGGTGATGCTGCATTCATTGCAAGACAACCCATCCTGTAACGAGGACTGTCAAAACCATAATGCTACCACTGGATGGAACTATCCCAATATGCTGCTTGAAAAGCTTGTTTCTTCTCTCCTTTGCTTTTCAGTCACTTTCCACCATGCACTTTTTCCAACCCTTTCCCCCATGCACTTTTTTCCATCCCTTGTGTGACAACATGATATTTTAGTTTGTCAGCTTTTAGGTGTCAAAGTATATTGACACTCTGGCAAACAAGCCACTCCTGATAAATATGACTTCCCTGCAGAAATTACAACTCTGCTGGGCCATTTATGGCTGTCATATGACTCTGAGAGCAAACTTTGCAGCAAACCTTGCAAACCCTTCCATGTGTTAGCTTTAGGACTATTATCCTATCTATCCATTTCTTTCTTTCTGACTCAAAACTATTATTTTTTTCTTTACTTCTTAAAACCCCTGCATAAAAACTCTCCAATGTTTGTAACCCATTATACATAAAGAAAGGGTAGTAATCAAACACTGATACATTTGGGATAGAATTAGAGAGAAGTGGATTTTCATAGCCAACTTCCATATGGCAGAGAATTCAGCTCCCTGACTTTGTGTCTGCCATTGAGATATGCAAGTTGCTGTCAGGTGTGTAGACTGATGAGGATTACAGTATTGGAGTGGAGGCTCGTTATAAACATATTAATTAGTACCATGAAGGTGGCAAATGCAGCACTTCTGACAATGTGAGTACTAGGTCACAAAAGACAGAAAGCTGCTACTTTAGAGTCCATAATTAATAACACTGCTTATGATGGCCAAGCCAGTGAAGTAGAAAAAAGATTAAATTTTTTCACTGGATCACTGAACACTTGCCAGAAAGATGGCACTAAAATCCAGGCAATTAAGTTTTCTAATTCATAGCCAAGAAGTTAAACCCTAGTTCATAAACCAATACAACATAAAATATCAGCATTCTACCAAATAGGCTATTTCATATTCAAAAAGCCCTTTCACTAACAGAAGTATTTTCCCAAAACTTACTAACTGCTTTTCCCTCTTTCCACAGTAATTTAGAGTCACTCAAATGAGAGAAAGTTGTGATTCAAACCAGAAAACTCTTCATCTTAAGAACTGGCCAAAAACTAGTGAGTACCTACATTAATCCAGAAACATTTTCGAATAACTCTAGCATGAGAATAAGCCTTTTGTGCATTTGTTTCTCCTACAGAAACAGCAGAAAGTAAGAAATGGAAGAGCTGGACTACACAGTCAAATTTTATATGAGATACTAAGTAATCTCTCAGTTTGCAGATCATAAAATTGCACAAAAATCAGTCTTTGTATTTTTAAGCTGCAGAGTTTACATAAAATTGAAAAATGCTTCACATCAACATCAAAACACAAAGTAAGATTATGTCTTCAGTTTGATAATGGACCTACAAAGCAAGAAAATCACTCTTCTTTAATCTTTCAGTTCAGTCTACAATATAATACAGATAAAGAATGGTAAGATTGTAAGTAGAGGCTGCTATGCAAACAGAGAGCCAAAATCTCATCTGAACCCAAGGTGAAATTCACAGAATCGAGAATATTTTCTACCTTCAGCTACAGCTAGCTGTTCTAACTTCACACTGACAACTGTGGAGAATTTGACCTATATTTTCTAAGAGAAATTTCTGATGTTAATAAAACATGTATTTTTAGACTTCATTCACTCTCTTTGAGCAGCCTAATAGTTTTGAGATAAAAATACTATAGAGGAACAACCCCCCACCCCCCCCACCCCGCACCCACATCAATGAACAGCCCTCGGGGAACACCAGAGCATTAACCTGCCCGATAACTGCATTAACCTTTCCCCAGAAGACATTTTCTCTGAAACTGTGAAAATCTGCCAACGTGTGTCTTCCACCACATCACCCCATGCCCTTCTGTTGTGAAAGGGCAGTAATTACTGTAGAACAACAGTTTAAGGCAGAGACAACACCACTGATGATTTAATCAGGGAATTTCCTCATAGGCTCTCCCAGTAGGAAGGACTTACAAACACTGTTATCCAGAGTCTTTTTAAAGTCAGGAATAACAAATATTAATTATCTTCCATGGACTACCTTCATGGCTGTGTCTGTAAACTGACATTCAGGAACCGTGAGGATTAATTACAAGTAATGAAGCTCACTTCTGCATCGCACAGTTAAACACAACTCCCTGTAAATTAGTTTGACCTTTCCAGCACCACATGCTCTGGAATTCCTTGCTCAGAAGGGGGATTACCTGCAGCCAGCATCTTCACATGGGAACCAGGATCACGTCTGAGACAGCCTAGGAATCTGGCTCTATTATACTCAGGCTTTAAAAAAACCTGAAATAGATATTTAACAGGAGGCCATCTTTTAGTAGGTGCCACCATGTAAGCCACCGACAACAGGCATCCTGTGGGCACACATGGGAAAGGTGTATCTGCACTAGCACACAGCTACTATAGAGAGGCCTGGGCTGCGAAGCTTGAAGCTACCCCAGCATCAGAATGTAACAAGATTAAGATCACTTTGAGACTAACTAAAGAGTGGATATGTTATCGACAAACTATTCAGTCCTAGTAGCACACTGAGAAACATTCCCATATACTCAAGCGATGCCACTGAACAAGTAACAGGATGAAATTTTATCATGCTTTCCATGGTAGTATTTTGGAAAAGAAGCAAGGTCATAGGATTATATGGCAATGTTTTGCAAAATGAACATGAAAAATCATATGCAATGTAATTATTAGTTTGGAGAGGCATGACTTTTGTAAGTCAGTCATGTCAAAAAACACTTTCTGCATTTTTGCTTGAATCTAAGATGTTCCAGCCTGGAGTTTATGGACACACAGACTATCAAAGAAAGTGTTCATCAAAAGATCTCATTGGTTTCAAACATATCATTTTGTGAGGCCATTTGAAAAAAGAAACCATAGTGTTATGAAGGTGGTATGAAACTATAAAAAAATTAATGCTTTAAAGTTTTTCCACAGACATGCTGATTCAATAAGTCATGTCTTAAAAGACACATTTGACATCAGAATTTAATGACCCTGATAAACTTGATCCTCACAAGCAGAGAGAGTCACTTCCTTGCCCTGGAGAAAGTGGACTGCCTCCTCCTTTAATGTGCTCACTTCCAAGGCTGGGAACTGCCTGGTTGGTGACGAGTATTTGCAGGTCAGTTTGCATTTTCATAGACTTTACTTGCTGCCTTAAGTCATCGCTCCCAGCAGAGAAGAAACAGTTTTAAATGCCACAAAATTGACAATCTCCACTGTAGCAGAGGAAAGCCACTAAATCTGACATCACTTCTCATCACCTACGCTTTATAGGTCAGACGTGTCCAACTGCAAGTTAAGATTAAAAGTGGCTTGCTACTAATCTTAGCACAGACATTAGTGCCGCTCTAATACACTGTCTGTGCAGCAGGGTGGGAGATGAAACAATCAGCTATCTGGCTGCCCTCTGACCTTGGCTTGGAGGTGTGTGGGGGTGAGAACAGCATTAAAAACATGTTTAATGATCTCTGCTTGCGTGAGTCAAGTTTAGTAATTAATTGTAACAAAAAATACAGGTAGTCTTCCTTCAAGATCCTTCAGAGGATGCTGAAACAACTCTGACTTATGTCATTCTCAGTCAAATAAATACCGTTTAGACAATACCTCTTGAAACTGGCGTGTCTCCCACTTTGTCTTGCAGCTGCTAGCATGACTTGGGATTCAATGCTCACAGCAGCTTTAAAATTTTTTAATGAATAATTACACCAGCCAGTTTTCCATACCACTTTAACTTCATCAATATTATTAACTTTAGAGATATTCATGTAGACATCCCACTGGAGCATTTCAAGAAAGGCCAAGGATAATATATTTGGATCTATAAATTTAACATGGAACTGTTTCCGGTGATTTCCCTAAGGATCTTTTCCCTGTGTGCATTTTTTTTTTTTTAACAAAAACAGAGATCCATCACAAATACAGAAGTGAGATGAAATACTCTTTTTCCTTCTGTGCATCTAAATGAACGCAGATGTCTGCAAATTATCAAGATTTCTTGGAAAATCAGTGACCATAGCAAAAACCTTTTGCACCCCTTGATGAGCAAAAAAGCCATCACCGAGTTGTGAACCAAATTTATAGAGCAGAAATACTTGTCAACTTAATTTGGGGAAAAAGGTCTGAGGAGTAAGAAAAGGCCAAAGATAATGATTTATATCATATGGAGCCTCTCAGTCCCGTTCTCTTTTAATTACCATCATCACTACAGAGACAATGGGCTTTTTGTTTCATTCTTTTAACTTCTTAGACCGAGTACTGATGCTCTATTAACCACAGTACTGCAAATAACAGTGAAGGGATAACTAGCCTTATTAAGAATTAGCTCATTTCTCCATTTCTCTGCTCAAAGCATCACATCTGAACTATCCTGCCAAACCACCTGCTGATAACAAACACAGGAAGACCGTGCTAGAGGTAAAAGTAAAAGGTCTGACGTACTACCACTACCCCAAACAACCACGGCAGAGCCGCTGACTGCTCCTTGCTGCTGCTGAAAGAGGGGATCCTGCCGGCAGTCGGCTGAAGGTCGGCTGCTGCTGCTGCCGCTTCTTCTTAGAATGCAGAGCTAGTTTAAGCACAGATGCGATTCGAAAAACCTGCACAGATGGTTTTTGCCAGTGACTCTCCAATAAGTTACATTTATATTCACTTAAGCTTGGTGTAAAACAGAAATATTATCATTAAAATTAATGCATTTATGCTTTGGTTTCCTGTAATACTTATTTTGCCGTTGACTGACTTGCCTACTTTTGTATGGTCTATTAGACAACAGAAGGCAAATTTTCACCATCCAGAGTATTCTCAACTATCTAAAATTCTTCACTAAATAGGAATGTTTATTACCATGAAGGAACTGTGGTTAAAATAAAATAAACACAGATTTCCTGGGAGAAAGATGGCCAAAGTTTGAAGTGGAAGTACAGAAATAATCCTAATAAGGTTATGTTTGATTCAAACCAGTGACTCTAGCCTACACATGAACAAAACAGGCTAATCCCATGCTTGATGCCAATGCAGGCCTGGCAATATAAATAATTTAGATATTCAGTTTTAGGTAACCGAGAGCTCAGTTCGGCATGGAAACTGCCTTAAGTCATTCGGCTAAAGAAAAAGGTATATTTTCTAAAGAGAAGCACACTGAAGGTATCAGAATCAGCCACGTGCCATTTGTTTTCCATTTCCCAGAACTGCCAGGTGACAAAGAAATCAGTATAGTCTTATGGGATTTTTCCTGGTCCCCATGCCTGGCTGTCTGGGAACACCACCTTGCACCCATCAGCACCCCTGTAAACCGCTGGGGAGCTCTCAGCCCGGAATGCCTTACAAACCTCTTTCCACTCCTCTGTTAAATCACACACCAGAAGGGCCAGGGCAGTGTTCATCACTCAAGCCACGATGCATAACCCTGCAGCTGCCCCTTGCCCTGATCCCAACCCCCCTGCCTTACATGTGGACTACAACCATGTTTGAACATGTAACCTTTATGTAGCTAGGTTATCTAGGGATTTTTCCTTCAATATTTCTTGAATATTTTATTCCATGAGCACCGTTCACAGTAATTGAATAATCCAATAACTCTCAACAGTGACATACAGCTTAGTCTCTTTCTAATTTGAGCATGATGATGCCTCATAAATGAACTGGGGCAAGCCAAAAAGTAAAGGCGTTTCAGGCAGTAATGAAATCTAAAATGCTCGCCTGCATCTATTTATTAATGTCACTGCAGAGCAAAAAAGCAATAGAGCATCAAAATAAAACAGTGCGTCTGTGGCTCGCCTATCGCCTATCACTTACATGCACACACAGACAGTGTTAATTAAGGGCTGGAGTACAGGTTTCTCTTTATTGAGCCTTTCTGCATTATTTCATGTATAACACAGACTAAGATGCTCTGATAAAAGCTCAGTAGAAAAATGTCCGAGCAGCCTGCCAAGAACCACACAGACTTGGCCTGTGGACAAAACGCAAATCCACAACTGTGGAAAGGAAAACAAAAACGAGGACAGAAAGCCAACTACTCTTTCATTTTGTGATATGGAAAATAGAAGCATGTTTTTCAGCAGCTGATTGCTTACATGAAATGCTTAAAACTTGCAGTACAACCAGTTGTTGTTCAGAACCAGAACCACGTTGGAGATCACTGGGCTCCTGACTGTGAGCATCACTTGAGCAGAGAAAGGGGTTACAAGAACCTTCAAAACATTGCCCCTTCTCCAGTAAGTATTAACCTTTGGGGAGCAAAACATGTCCTAGGACTAAAGCCTCCGAGAGATTGTCACAGACTTGTGCTACATCTGTTTGAGTTACTATTAAAAAACAGCAGGAAGTTATTTTGACACTGAGCCAGATTTTTGAGAAAAATGTGTATGAAATACCTCTCTGCAGAGCAAACTACCATATCTTTGTATCTCAGGGTTAGCCACTGGTTAACAATTTTTTTTTCTGATAACATCCGGGTCAGACAGCTGTTTCTTCAGTCTAACACCGTGTCCCTCCTCTAGTTTGCACAGCCCTGAAGAATTTTTATGGTGCTTTACAGCACTCCACTATTACAGTACAGTGTTTTCCAGGAATTCATATACATTTACTTATAGCTAGATTTATAGAAGAAAATTTCACGTTGATCAGCTGACAGTACTATACATGCAAAGCAACAGAATGTCTCAATTTTGACATTAGTATGATTTGAGAAATGCTATTTCAACTTGAGAAAAAAAAATCAGAAGACAGGCAGAAAGAATGAGATCATAAGCCCTTTTCTAAACAACAAACTGCAAGAGTGGAATTAGACTGATGGATCTGGGTACGACATTTCTGGTACATTTGTATACACTTGTGTTTCCAGGTAGGCATGTTACCCAGCCTCCTCCTGAAAGGGAGAATACCTTGGGGGAAAAAGAAACCAAAACAGCTAAACAGAGCTTTACTGTCTTCTTTTCTGGCTGAACCTTCCCCACCCAAACAAACAAGCAAACCAAACCAAACTAAAGCAAACAAACAAAAATCCCCAATCAACCAACCAACCAACCAACCAACCAACCAACCAACCAACAAACCTAATTCCATTCTATTCAAGTCCTTCATTTGAATAAAAAAACCTGATTCAATTTACTTTCTTTTTTATATTTTTACCTTTTTGTATAATGTAGTTTATATCAACATTCACAGTTTTGAAGACACTGAACCAATTCGGTAGCTCTGATTTACCTTGATCTGCACCTTTTGGTAAATAGTTAACCAAACCAACTTATTTTAGCTTGATGTTTAAATTGCTGGATGGTCATTCCAAACTAGACCCATTTGGAAAATCCCCCACAGTAGAAAGGCTAGCTGCCCCTTTCCTGGCATTTATCTCTCCTGTCTCCTGAAATGCACTTTTTTACCAACCCTCTTCTCTCTGGTATGTTGTTGCTATGTCTTCCCAGAGAACACAGCAGCCTCAGGAGCTCTAATTCCATCTGTTCACAGATGTAATTCAACTTCTTCTGTTTCCTAATTTAAGGTACAAAATCCATCACATAACAGGAGAGAAAAATAATTACACCATACCTTACTGCATACAGGGTTCACGCACGTAATATCAGGATGACCCAAGAGGCATTTATCCTATCATTAAAATACAACAACTAAAGAAGCAATGAATACCAAAAAAGCCTGACAATTTGAAATTAAATTACTGTAATTAGGTAACTTTCCTATGCTTCATTATGGTAACACCTGACACTGCCTACCAAGAGCCAGAAACCTCATGCAAGGAGCCGCATGAAAATTTGACCTTTATTCGTTCACTGCTAAAATAACCCAAACAAAAAAAAAAAAAAAAACACCAAAAACCCCCATGGAAAGTAGTTCCATCATATGAAGACAGCCAAGATGAATTACACAGCTGTTCAGATAATTAGGAGGCACTTTCCTAGTAGATCATCTTCTGTTCTTGAAGCAGAATTACAAAGGTGGCAGGTCATCTGCGTAGTCTCCAAAGCCCTTGGAAAAGGGTCAAATAGGAGGACAGAAACAACTTTGAAAATCACTGCCACCCCAAAAGCTATCCCTGGTCCATGGTAAATAAAAAAACAAGCATTAAGGCATGTGTCCCGAAATTCACTTATCTGGAGTCAAAAGCTCAGGAAAAGGACCAAGCAAAGCACAGGCTTCCTTCATAACTGTACAACACACAAGGGCTGGAGTACTGAGCATCTCAACTTTAATAAAAGGTCTGAAGCAGAAGCTCAGAATTAATGGCCTTGTTTAATGGCAGAAATGTACATGAACTCTGCCAGTGCCATTCCTGTTTAAAAGACATACTGCCCAAAAGACAAGGTCCACTTTTCCCTTCTTCTTGTAATCAACAGGATTTAAAAATACAGAGAACATCTTACAGCCAAAACAGACCACCAGTTTCTTTACTGATACTTGATGTAAAGGTTTTGCCTGTCGTGCACAACATGTCATATGTCCCCCACCATGTGACAAACACGGGCCTGCTGACATGTACCCTCCAGAAGCCCAGGAGAGAGGGAGGATTTTGCAACTTTTAAATGCAAAGTCACAAGGCTAATTCTTCCACCTCTCAGTCTCCTTTCTTTCATGTTATTTCCCTTATATGAATTGCCCTTTATGTTTTCTAAGCCCCATCCTACTTTTCCCTATTCCAACCAAAATTAGGATTCTTCTTTTTTTGTATACTTTTGTACCATTACTGATATATTTGTGATTGCCCTATTTAGTGCCTTGTTTTCGAATCAGAATGTGTGGTCTGCTTTCAGACTGTTTCTGTGTCTTATGCCAAAATGTCCCCACTATCAAACTCTCCTGGAATCCCAGTCTCCTCTCTTACAGCCTGTATGCTGCCATTTCTATTTACCATTTCTGCTGTTTTGGTAAGTTTCCTACTGATGTAATATTGGTCATGCATCTCTGGTGCAAATATCTTTTCATGCGAGATTTCAGGAAACATGATGTCAAATGTTCACCCACTTAACCAACTGAATATCTGTTATTTGTAAAGGGCCATTCAGTAATAAAGTGAAAAAGAACCTCCAGCAATATAAATATATATGCAAAGAGACCAGTCATTTTTACTGCAACAGCTGCTGAGGAAACAGAGGATTTCCTTGACTTAAAATCATTGAAATGATTCCATCAGGTGGAAAACGATTTCAGAAAAAGCTCTGTATTTTGCTCTGTTTCACTGCATTAACCCTAACAAGATGAACAGAACAAGGAATTTTTTTTCTTTTTTATTTCTTTGCTGTAAATAAAAACCTGACCCATTCCTCCTGGCCACACAGCCATTTCATTCACCACAATTCTCCATTCCCATCCAAACAGCATCACGGCTATGGCATGCCTTAAGAAAAGAGACCTTCAGCAGCATGCTGCCATCATTCTCATGAGCCTTGCCAGAAAAACCTGGGGACCTGCTGGGGCCAGACACCCCAACCCTGCTGCTCACAAATGACCTTGAGGCTCTGAAAGCACCTCTGCCTTCTGTGAGAGCCAAAATCCACACACCTGAAGTATTGTAAATACAGCACTCCAGGTGATTTACCAAAATGCAATCTACAGGCTGCTAGCCACTTGTAAACCATGAGTTTTCCTCTTCATTTCCAGGTATTAGAATAAAAAAGAAGAAATAAAAAACCAACATATTTTTTTCCAGGACTACTTTGCTGTGTTAGAGGGATATCTCTCAGGGCAGCCCGAACTATTAACATGAAATCAGAAGTAACACCTGAAACTGTCACTTGGCACTCCCAGTGATGTCCTGTGATTCCACATGGAGGACCATAAAAGTACTCCCCAGTATGGTCCTTCCCTGGCTGATCACAAGCCATCAAGAGGGCACCCAGGTTTGTAACAGCAAATCTCAAAGCCTTGCCAGGAAAGACAGAGTGGTCTGGTGCAGCTGAGGTTCACCTTGCAAGGACTTCTTCCAGAGATATTCTGAAGGAGGGAAAACAAACTTGCATTATTTCATCCTACTGTATTTTATCCCTGGGCTGGTCTGATTACCCACCCACCCACTCTGGAACCATGGAGTTAGTTAGACCAGTAACTTTGACTATTTCCATCCTCAGACCCTCCTCATTGCTCATTCAAGGCTCAAGGTTTGCGAGTGCTTCAGAGAATCCCTTAAGCGCAGTACAGCTTTTGCCGGCCTAGAATGGCCATGGTGCAGATTTTGCATTTTATTTGGTTTCTGATAATCACTACAAAATGGAAAAAAAAAACCCCTGAACTGTTTGTGTGTCTGCAAGGACACAGGGATCTCCCCTCTGTGTGGCTACAGCTCAATATTCATGTTATTGTTTACTAGTGGTGTAATCTCTTTCACAAACAGATGATGAAGTAACACCAACAAAGCAAAGACATGTGATGAAAACATGTTAAATTAAGCAAACAATGAATTCCACGTAGAGAAATGTTCAATACATACTAAGTTACCCATCAGCTTTTTCACCCTAGAATGGTCTGGGTTGGAAGGGACCTTGAAAATCACCTAGTTTGATACCACCTTTCCTACCTATTGGCTTGCTCTGATTCATGATTTTGTCATTCACTGGCCACACAAAGAAAACTGAGGAAATGTTTCAGAAACTATTTTTACAGTATCATTTATTATTCTTCTTAACTTGCTGTTTCAAACTACATATACATGGGAAAACTTGCTTTCTCTGACTTGGCTTAAAAATGCAATCTAAGCATTGCACAATTAAAAATAATTGCATGGTTTCATTAATTCCTATGTGGTGACTCAGGGTTTACTGAGCTTCCAAGCAATGACAGGACACAGAGGAATGAGGAAAGGGCTGAGAAGGGTAAGGAGAGGCTGGGGCTCAGAGGGTCTTCCACTTAAGAGGACACAGAACAGACTCAGCCTGAGCAGCATGAGTCTCTTACTGCACAAAAACTGTTCAGTGAAAAATTATCAGTCAGTAGGCCTGAAATAAATCAGAGGATTATCTTTTTACTGAAAGCATAATAATAACTGAATCTGAATGCTATAGGACATGGTAATAGCCAAAATTGTACGTGAAAAGGAAAAATAAAATGTTTCTTAGAGGGTTTTAGAGAGAAATCCATTACTGACCTCCAAACTACACACGACCCAGCTTGGGAAACTCCTAAGGTGCTGGCTGCCAGCAGCAGGCAGAATATACCCCTGAGAAAGATTGCTTTGAAAACATCCTCCATTTTAGACTCATTCCCTGAGCACCCCACACAGGTCACCATTAGAAACATGCTACTCAGTGGAATGTATTTCTGTGGGAAAACCCCTCCTGGCTTTGCATTACACTCAAAGACTGAACTGCTCTCAAGGCAATGGTGCCAGAAGAAAGCAGCAGCAGTGCCTGGTGTGTACATGTATAACACATTTGCATTTTAAAAGCAGTATGTTTGCCACAGCTGAAATATTCTTACTTCCCTCAAGTAATTCAGCACTACCTTTGAGAAAAAGTGGCAGGCAAGGAATTGGAAAAAACATCCCAACAGACTTAGCATATGGATATTTTGGTAAGGTCTAGGTGGCAGAGGCTTCCTCGCTACCCTCTCCTGGCAATGCAGAACCAGTCCTGTCCAGGACGTTGGCCAGACTTTGTACTCCCCAAGCTCCTCATGGACTGCATGAAGGACATGGCCTTTGGGCACTGAGAGAGATCTACCTTCACCCCACTCCTCCCCCAGAACCACCAGCTGTTCCTTCTCTCCATCCCCATCTGACCAGTCAGTTCAGGAACCGTTCAGGAAGGATAACATTTCCACTGAGGAAAACACCGTTTGCTTTCTTATCTGCAAAATACAGTGTGGGAGGAAGAGCTACACCTACTTCCCTCCAGCCTGGGAAAAACCATGCCCGGATCACCCTGCTTAAGGGCAACTCTGTGGGTGCTACTGGCACCTTTAGTTACGATAAAGTGCCAATCCTGAGTAGGGAAACACCGACTTTGTTCTTGACAGGGAGTGCATAGGTGTCAGTGCCAAATTCGCAAGTTAATTAAAAACTGTATTTGCTATGGGAAAACAACACGGCCAGCATAATAGAGCTATTATTATACCCAGGTTTCCACTGGCAACTTGTTAATTGATTCTTGTTCTGTTTCTTAAAGGAGAGCAGGGTTGCTGTCACGCCCTCTTTCGTTCCCGCTGCTGTAATTTCTCCAGCAATATTCCAAGCAAAATGTCAGTACATTTGTGTCTCTGCTCTAAAAGGGGCTCAGCATAGTGTTGCATGACATGCAGTGTCCTGAAAAGAAGTTGCTCTGCTTCATGGCAAATCAGTACATGTGTAATTAGCTACATAATTTTATATAGAGCACCAAAAATGAAAATATGGTAAGTCTCATCTCTCCTCAGCCTTGCTCTGTTGTCATGGCAACTGGACACTTTCTCTCTTCCCCCCCACCCTTTTTCCCAAGGGACAAAGAAAACCACTGGAGACTTCACAAATCAGCATACATTAAGCACAAATAGTTTGCCAAATGCATTTTTTCCCTGACATCTCTTACTTTAGCAATTGTGTGCATTATGCTCACTAAAGTGAGCTGCTGCAAACACGGCTGCCTGCTTTCTGCCCAGCGCCATCCCTGCAAAACAACCCCCAGATCCTCTCCTCCACTTCTGCTTCCCTAAACATGCTCAGGCAAACCCCATCAAGCCAAGGTGGGGTTTTTTTTGTTCCATTTAGCCATTATTTTCCTGTTTACATGTGCATGGATGAATGGAGGTGAGCTCAGTTTGACTCCACCTGTATTGCTGAGTCCTAAATTTCTCTGGTGAGCAACAGGTTGAAGTAAATACCTATGTCCTGTAGGCAGCCTTTCACACATGGCACACAACAGGGAAGAGAAGCAACGTCTGGGGCTGTGACCCAGGTAAGTGGAAACTCTCACAGCAGCGCTGCTTGTCTTGCAAGTATCACCTTGGCTGCAGGAGGTTTGTGGACCGGGTCTGGCACAAGTCCTTCCTGGGAAGAATTGCTGGGTGCTGCCTCCCACCCACCCTCAGTTGCTTATTGCTTTGCCAACTTAAACTGAAGGGGTTTCAGTGTTGCTGCCAGCTATTTGTCTTATACCAAGGGAGCACTTTGCTTTGCTCTATTGGATGTGCTTTTTAAAATTATTTGTCTATTCCTGAAAACAAGGCTGGGGAAAATACCATTTTTGTGGGTACTAAACCCAAGATTTTCATAATTATTTTTTTGTTTCACAGTTGAAAACAGGAGGAGAGGGACATATATGTTTGTATGTTTCTGTTCCTGTGAACTTTGCATGGAGTTTGAGTACTGAAATCCCTCCAAACCCCACCATCCACATGGGATGAAGACCATCACCCATGCTAACACCTCCACCGCATCTGTGACGCTGGAATGAAGACCCAGGGAAAGGGGTCCCACAAACCCACTGCACACAGCCCTCTCAACACTAGGCGCTCCCTGGCCTCATGCCTGTGCCTCCCTGCTGCAGCCAGCCAAGGATCTGCTGGCCACAAGCATGGAAAACAAGACCCTGGTCCCACAGGCAGCACATGGGCAACAACCAGCCGCCCGTGAAAATGCCCTCCTCAAAAATAATGAGGCTTCTCAGTGCTTTCAATACAAATGAAGACGAAGTGCTGCAAAGGCAATGATGACCTTCTGTGCCAGCTGTCAGGAGGCAATGTGGGACGTGACATCGAGGATAAAGGCTTGCTGGCACCCTGCACCATCAATGTCCACTTGCGCCAGCAGTCACCATGCATTGTTCTCGCAGATGTACCAGGCGCTCTCCCATTTTGGGTCATAATGAGCTGCAGATGTGACAGGCATTTCAGATTCTGAATCTGCAGCAATGAGACACTCCACATAGATGCTTCTGCCTCATTTTTACTTGCTAATTTTTAATAATGACAATTTAACTTCATTGTGCGTGTCATGTACTGTAACGGCCAATTCAGAATTCATCCTAAAGGGCTCTGATTGCTTAAGAAATCTTGCAAATAGCTTTCCAACATTTTTCTATAAAGTGTATATTCCGAAAATTCAGAATTTCAGATTTTCAGAATATCACTTTGATAGTTCTCTAGAGGGAAGTAATAAATAATTAGGAGGCACCATACTTTTGAGATACAGAGCTGATGCTTCAATTAGAGGCATCCCCATCTCACTTTTAAAGGACTTCAAAATTAGCATGAAAAAAAGCTGATGTTATACAGAATATATTTACACACATCAAAGAGTAAGTCACAAGTGAAAGCTTAATTAAACTGAAATTTGGGTTGATCAATTAATTCATGCATTTCAGAAGGGAAAACACCTTATATAACTCCAAGAAACTATGATAAATTTTGGAAAGGCTAGACTTTCCACAATGAGGCCAAAATAAAATCCCTTCAAAGTTTCAGGTTTTACTCCATCTCAAACATTCATGCTTTTCCTGTAACCCTTTCACATGATGATGCAAATTAGCTCAAATTTTCTGGTTTCTTTTGACAGAGAGCTAAAGCCACATACATGATCCAGTGGTACAAGCTCCCGCTGTGGTTAAGGGTATGTATAGTGAATGCTCTATTAGAAATAACCTCAAGTTTCCTACAGAGTTACAACTCCTTCATATCAAACTCCAGAGCTCACTCTAAAACCTGCTTTCCAGCACTGTTTATTTAACATTAACCACGGCAATGTTAAATACCTCCTCATTTCAGGGAGGGGCTGCAATAATATAAGCTTTGCAGATGCCTGCAATACACAGAGCAAGATTCTTGCAAGTTATGTCTGGATACCACTGCCTCTCAGGACTCATAAGGACAGATTATTTTCCAAAGCATGTGTTAAAATGATGCAGAGGAACACTTTTATGGCTTGCAAAACCAAGAAGTTCAGTTAAATGACACTGACTTCTATCTTATTCTGCTCTAACTGCAACCCAATTTTACCTGTTTGTTTACTAGTTAAGGTACTAACCCCGAGGAAAGGTTTGCCGTAACATATTTCACTTAACAAAGATAACAGATCTTTAAGATATGCACATCATATTCACAAAGGGAACATGTATATACTTATTTTGGTTGCATTCTTATACTTCACATACTCATGCCTTTTAACACATATCAACTGAATGCAAGCTTGGCAAGTGTATGGAAATGGCTTTTGCTTACTAGGAATATCTGGGGGCAAGATTTATGGATTTCTAAAAAATGTGAATCTGTACTTCACATTAAAAAAAAATTATACAAATGTTCCTGAAAAACAGTCTTTTTCACTTCTTTAAGTACTTCTTCCCATTCTATGTGATTTGTCCACTTGTTACAAGTAGTAAGTTCTGTATTATGAAAGGTTACGGTGTGTAAAATCTTATCTCAATTAGTTAATTTTGGTGTCTTTAAAAAGAGAGAAGGGTAAACACTGAGAAAACATATTCGATGCAGAAAATGGATTTTGACTTCAGATTTGGAAGGACAAGCATTCCTCTGTAACTCAGATCATCACAGCAGGTTTCCAGGAATAAGTAAAACAAACCCAAACCAAAGCGGGAGGGGGAGTAAATCCTAAAATCTAGGTCAGAGGAAGAAACCAGAGAAATATGAAGCACCATTTTTCATGAGCCTCACAATTGATTGTGTGAAGGTCTCATCTCCTGCCACACTCGTGCATATGTGACACTAATTGTGGAGAGCAGCCACAGGAATGTTCCACAAAGGGGCTCTAGTGGCATCTTTGGCAGAGCACGGGAGATCACACTGGGGTAACAACATACCTGGCTATACTAAAGAAAGGTTACCTCAGGGACAATTCACTTACAGTGCAGCCTGCAAAAAACTTAATTTCCTTGATAAAAAGAAGGACCAAAAAGCAAAAGGGAATCCTAAGCAATTCTGTTCTCAAGGTAAAGCCTACAAATATAGAAACTGTTACTGCATTTTTTCATAAACAGACCAGACATACAAGTGGTTCTTACACCCCAAATTTTTATAATCATCTATTTGTGATCTTCATTCTGCTGCTCAGCCACCTGGTTTTACATTTACAGATGGCTTTGAGATCACAGTTTGTTATCTTTCTCAAACATAATTAACAAACACATTTCATCCTCTTGCATCAACAGGGATCTGACTTTTCATGATAGAACAACAAAAATGGAAAACTTCAGCAGATGTAGCCAGTTATTGCTTTCTGTCATCCACTGAAGAGACATCTTTAATACCTCCTTCTATTCTTGCTGTCTTCTAAATAAACCCTTTCCTATTGTAACAGGGATAAAACTCCTACTTAAAGTCACTATAATTTTTGTCTTTGAATAGAAGAGCAAATTAACTGATGAATGCATCTGTTATTTCCTTATCTTTTGTGTTCAATTAACCACTGCCATCCTGAGTGACAAAAACTGTCTCTTACCATCTGCCCACTAGAAATCTGCTTGAAGGCTGTTTATCATTTATCTTTTTTTTTTTTTTAAATTCTTAAGGTAGTGGATTTGCTTTCCTTCTGGCTTTTGCTTTTCTGTGAGCTCTGCCATGAAATTCACAGCAATGTATGTGAAGCAAATAAGAAAGAAAACTGTTGGACATTGTACCACCTTCTCATTGCATTGCAACCATACCAAACCAGAGCAAGTATAAATCTAAGAGCTGCACAGGAATGCACAAATAACTGGCATTCCATCCAAAATTTTATTTCTAGTATCTTGAAATCTCTTAATCCTCAAAGCCTGACTTGGGCACTGTGAAGAAGGCAGTGAGGCCGGTTGGCTGCGTTGGCCTCAGGACCACTTGCCCGCCTAGAGCAGGGGTGTTTTCCAAGCTGTCGGGAAGCAGCCCACAGGGATAACTCATGTCAGGCACCCAACAGCCATTTCTAGCCATTCCCTTTCCCAAAGCAGGTGTAAATGTAGGCTGAGGGTGAGACTGAGTGGCGAAGGCACGTGTTGGTGGACTGGGCTGACTCTGCCTCCCACTTGTAACCCCAGGGTGCCCTCCTTGCACCCATGTGCTGCCTGTCCAAGGCTCACATGTGTTTTCACAGGTCTCAAGCTGAGAACTGTACTCAGCCCTGGGGTGATGGCAGCCCCACTCTTTCCCTGCAAAACTCGCTGGGGCCTAGCTCTGAGTCTTGAGGCTGGGGTTGGTGTGGCACTGGTCATCCCCAGATGCTTCCAGCCGAGCACTGAGTGATCCCAACCTCTTCTGATGAGAAGCATTTCTTTACCCCTTCTGTGAATACAAAAAAAATTAACTGATGAAAAAAACTGTTCTTTCCTGATCATGTATGTTTAACTATTTACAATCTATTACCCTCTTTCTGGCTGAACTTAGAGTGATGTCAGTCATGATCATATATATAGTATAGCCTTGCTCATCCCCAGCACTTACTTTTTTCTCAGTCTGGCTCTGGCCTTCTTTGCTCCAGTCAGCTCTTCCTGAGCCAGTGCCTCAGCACCCTCCTGGGAATAACTCAGTCTGGGGAGTGTTCCCCCAAAGCATGGAGAAGACAACAGGTATAGCTGTCTATTCTCCATGCAGCTTTGTAATGTTGTCCCAACAAGTTTTGTATGCTCTGTTTGGGTCTTACAAACTCATGCCATGCCCCAGTCATGCAACAGGCATCTTCAGCTTCATGAAATAAAATCATCCCTCCAACAGAAAAGAAAACACACTAAACTCAAAAGAAAAACATAAAACCCACCATGTTTATACCTCAGGGCTACTGGAACACCACAGGGGCCCCAAGGAGATTCACGGTTAAGTTCTATGTGGGCTGGATGCACCGAGTCTGCTTCAGATAGAGCTCACCATAAGCAGTGTGGGTACAAACCAATCTGTGACTCGGCCTCAGGGCCAAAGGTTAGTCCCTGGCTTTCTTCTATGTTAGTCCAGTGGGTCTGAGAGATAAAAGACTCCTGCGTTTAGTCTGCCAACAAGACAGACATTCAGTATTTCAAAAGACATTGTCCAGCTAGTAACTCCTAACATCCTTTTTCGTACTTCTTGGAAAACATTGTTCCTTGCTGCTTATCAGGAGTCCTGTAACAACTCCAGACTGCATTGCCTTTCTTATCTGACCTCTTCTAGTACTTCTTTGTCACTAGCACTGAACTTTTAACAATACCAACCCTTACAAAGCAATTGTAAAATCCTTTTCTCTGCAGAGAATGCATTGGTTAGCACAGCAGGCCAGCTTTCCAGTTTTGTGAAAGCCTGTCTGTGCCTCAGTTCATTAAATATGAAAGCAAAAAAAACCCCCTCAAACCTAAACAACTATTCTCTTTATATACTCCATTACTCACAAAGACTTCGAGGATGAAAACATCTTCATCCCTTCCCTTTCTATATATTACGATGAGAACGCATTTGGCACTCGTATCAAAACCAGACTGAGCCTGACTTCATACACCCCTGGAACTGTCAGCACGTCATCCCATGACAACATGTCTCCACTCTTTGGTCCTTCCAACTGCAAAGTGGACAGTCCTAAGCCCACAACCATGAGGGAAGAATTACAGCTGGTAAAACAGCTCAGTAGCCCTGAATGAGAATGAGATGTGTGTGGCAGAACAGTGATGAACCATTAATAAGTGGAGCTTTATTACTTCCTTCAATGATGTCTTCACTAGCCTCTGAAGGATTTTTATTCAAATTATGTAGGAAAACAGTTCTTCATTATTTCTACAGAAAATAAACCTTCTCTAATTTTTTTTCTCTGTTGTTTTCTTTAATTGGTACCAGAATAATTGAAAACCTTTAATGTCCATGATTTGTCTGTATTCTTTGTTTTCAAATAAGCTTTTCTTATCTGTGAAGCGACTTTGTAATCTATTTTCTAAAACTGCAAGAGAGTTACAATAGGGATAGCTAGGGATTACGGTAAGATTGGGTTGTTCTTAATTTTTTTTAACAAACTCAGTGTCTTTTGCAGAATCCTTAAATGTCCTTCTGTAGATGAAAATTATCAACTATTTTTATTATTATTATTCCTGTTTTATTTGTCCCATGTATCCTGATTTTTTTCCTTCCTTCTATAAAAATCAATAAAAGGATAAAATATGTAGAACAGAGATAACTATATAATGCATTCCAGAGAAGATTTATCTATAATTTACTAAGTACATTTCAAAATCATAGCATTTGTATCCGTTTTGTTTCCATCTTGTATAGCAGCCCCCATCAAAATATTACTTCCTTCTTGCAAGGGAAAGCTGTTACCATGGTATTCCCATTATTCCTAACTCAGAGACTGGGGGTAAATTTGTGAAGCTCCTTAGAAAATTTCTTTATTTCCAATGCAAACCTTTGCTGGGGTAGTTGCAACAGGACTTGTACCTATTTTGCAGGCTGAGGGCAAAGGGATACTGGTTGGTGGCTGGCAGCAGTGCCTGGAGAGACTCCAGGTCCCATCTGTTCCCTTGAATTACGATCGTGTCTGGGCAAACATCACAAAAATTTCAGTATGGTGTGGCATGAAAAAAGCTTTCCCATATCATGTCTGCTTGCATATCAATTTTAAATGCTCCTATTTCTCAAAAATATAATTTTTTGAGTGAGAACAGCTACATTTTTTGACTCCTTCTTGTGCTGTGGCCTGGCTGAAACCACTATGGAAAAGCGTGGAGAAGCATCTGCAGAAAGAATGATATTAGGGAAGGATGATGAGCTTCTAAACATGTCATTAATAGATGTGATCACATCAGAAGAGAGTGATCCTGATCCCTGGGAAAGGCAGGAGTATCCAGGGACAGGGCTTGGGAGGCTGGTGGGTTTGTTTCCAACTTTGAATGCTGCAGCAGCAGTAGGGCTACAGTAAGATACAGGAAAAAAAGCTGTAAAATGCTGGAAGACATGGTCAGATGCAGCTCCCTGCTGCCCAACCTGGGTCCAGGGAGGGAAGGGTGCATCTAAGTCAGAACTTCTCCTCAGGGCACTTTTTGTGGCGGAACTCCTTCAAACCATTTCCTGTTGAGCACCTGGGTAACACCACTACCTACAGAGCCTTGCCCAGGTTTTCTCAATATTCATATTTCCTGAAGAAATTGGAAGCTCCCTTTGTGTAGGCATGCTGGCTGAGAATGTGAACTCCGGTCCAGCTACTGGTTTGGGGTTTGTTTGACCCTTTACCAGGACCCACAGATGACACATGCCCCACCTGTCCACACCAATAAAGAACAGTTGCGGCAACAAAAACACCACCACACCAGAGAGGGATACGCTGCCATCAGATGTCCCACTGAGACAATAATAACCCATCAGGTTCCCCAGCCAAGGACCAAGGATGGGTATCTTCCAGTTACAGAAATTCATCTGGGAGGTTGACTTTGCTTCAGTTCAAACTCATATTAATTCAAGTGGAAGTTTGGAATGGCATTTTCAAAATTAGAATTTAACTTGATCTTGTTTTGAAAAAGCCAAAAGGAAATGTTTCAACCAATGGAAAATTATTACTTTTGTTTTATATTTAGCCAAAATGACTCAGCAAGCAGATTCGGATGCCCTAAGACTGTACTTCTGGAGAATAACAAGCTGGTAGGAGAGCAAACTTTTGCAGAGCTCTAGCCTGGATTTGGTTTTGTGCAGCTCTGTCCTTGCTGCAGACTTAACTTGAACTATCTTCACTTCTCCTCCCTTTTCAAACTGAGCTGCCACTTTAGAAAACAGCAGAGTGCAAGCATCAGGATTAGTGAGTGGGATGATTCTGTTAGCAGTGCAAACATACTACAGTGTTAACAAGATGGTCAAGTGAAGTTTTTGGATGAAGGGTTTATTTGTCAAACATGCAGTTTCAGAATCCTCAGAAGGATTCACAACTTCCACTTGAATTTAAAAAATATTCTGGTAAACATTCAAAATGTGTTACATTGCAAAATATTTTAGAGAACTCCAACTGTTCTGTTTCACCACTTTTAAAAAAAATAAAAACCCAAAGGTTTCTCATCTTTCATTTTGATACACCCTTCACAAGTGCCACTTAGCTCTTGCCAAATGTCTCAAAATATCATTTTGCATCAATATTGACAACACTGCCTGTTCCATTGGACAACTGGAACAAGTCTCACAGACAGTGACAGTTATCTAGTGTTAGCTACAGGACACAAGCATGACCTCCTGCCTGATGGGTGGCATCCCTGGTGTCACAGCCCCCCCCGTGGTGACAAGGGATCAGTGGCTGTTGTTATTGAGCCAGTTTTGCTCTTCCTGACATGGAGTGTAATGAAGCAGGCCCAGCACTTCTGGGGGTAGAAAATAATATATATATCTGGCAGAGCTCCACCATGAGCCATTTACTCACTAGCTGGTGAAGCAGTTTTGTTTTCTGGCTCTCCGCAGTCTAACTCACCTCTGAAGGCTGTAGCAGCAGATGAGACAAATGTGTGACAACAAACTGTTAGTGCCAATTTTGAAGCCTGGAAATGTTTCTGTGTCAGAGAAAGCTGGCTGAGCTGCTGGCCTCTGCTAAGAAAGCAAGGAGGGAAAACCCCAAGGGATGGCTGGTATGATGCTGCTGGTCCCCAGCAGCCTCTTGGAGTTGCCACAGGTTGCAGTACCCACCACCACAGCGACATCATGGACAACAAGCTGTGAATTCCTCTGCAATGTCTATTGTAAGTCATACTGCAGTGAATCACCATTGCAATCACCTTCTGTATTACATATTCAACATCTACTCCAAAATAATGTTAAAAATAACTGATTGACTTCCAACAGATGGCTCCTAGATCCTTCTTCATTTTTCTGCACCCCATAAAACTTAAGACTTTTTTCTTCAATATATATACACTGTGATATTAAGACATTAGAAGTATTGAAAATACAGCAGTTAAAAACCTGATGTAATAAATACACCCTCTGAAGAAAAGCTCTAAGTAGACACTGAAACTGCCAGAGGTGTTACTCCAAAATCAATGTCCCAGCATTGCCCAGAAATTAAACAGGTGAGTAAAACTAAAACTTCTTTCAGACTCCTTCTGCATAGCAAGTAGTCAGATGGATAAACTTTAACGGGACACAGCTGACTGGATGCTGC
This sequence comes from Erpornis zantholeuca, assembly GCA_013400515.1. Lineage (NCBI taxonomy): Eukaryota > Metazoa > Chordata > Aves > Passeriformes > Timaliidae > Erpornis > Erpornis zantholeuca. The sequence goes on from VZTN01009934.1 coordinate 234,037, forward strand.
ATCTCATCCTCCCAAACCCAGTTCCTGCATAGGAGGCTCCAAAATCACAGTAATGACTACTTTTTCTCTGCTGCATTTACCAGGAAAGTCAGCAAAGCTCAGCCTGGACCTGGGCTCAGGGCAGGCTTCAAGAGCTGCAGAGAAAGGTGATGGCACAGCACAGGCAGGAGGGAGCCAGACCCTATGTGTACAGCTGCCAGCAAGCAACAGCCTTGAGGGCTGACTGTATGCAGGTCATGCTTATCTCTTTTCTCAAAGGAAGCTAGCTGGGTGAGCCAGGCAGTTTGAAAGAACTGTACATATAGAGCAGCCACCAGCTGTCTAGAGACAGAACCCAGTAGCAATCTGGGGAGATAAGCTATGAGACAGTGCAAGTTCACCCATTTGCTCTGTGGACCAAATAAACTTTTCTTGTGGGGAAAAAATCACCAGCCCCCAGCTTATTTATATATGAACCTGTGTCTCCAAGAAGAGCTTTTCAACCATCTTTAGGCATTAACCAGTATTCAGAAATCCCTGAGAACAACCTTATTTGTTCAGATTGGGCTGTGTATTTGCTGAGTTTCTAAACACTTGCTAAGGAAAGCAGGGGGGAAATGCCCATCCTCACTGGGATCCTGAATTAACAGCTGGCAGCCCATCGCCTGGCTAAATAGTCAGGACACCAGACTGCTGCTTGCTCACACAGCTCCATGTCCAGGCACTCACATAGGTCTCTCACCATCAGGAAAGATGCATAAAGTTCCTTGAAATCAATGGGAGACTCTGTTTATAAAGTTGCCTGTGTGATACTGCTCTTCGTCTTTGCTTCAGCATCAAGGACATCAAGGCCTTTAAGCCATGTACAAGGCAAGCATGCCTGCCCCCAGTCCCTTGCAGGCTCAGAAACTAATGGTGAATTCAGATATATCATCCTAAGTGACAATTAATTGACCTCAAAGTTGCAGCAACTCCAGAGGCATCGTTGCTGGCTCTATTGTTCTTTAATATGTCATTCAGAGAAGGTCAGCAGGCTCCTGCAAGAGACGTTTGAAGGACTTGCTGAAGCAGATTGCCAGCTCAAGAGAAGATTAAACTATGACTCCTTAGACTCCAGTTTTATCTTATGGTGGGTGATTTGTGTGCAGGGCACAAAAGAAAGGAACAGAATATCTCAACATTTCTCAAAAGCTTTTAGTTTTCAAGGGACCTGCAACAACATCATAAACTGTTTGCAATATGAGAGCAGCGGGTACAAAGATAGTGTCTCACCCTTGCCAGATAGCTTTGCTACACCCTGTTGATGTATTAATGTTACTGACAGATCAGCTGTAAATCAGAAATGTAGGTCTCGTAGGGTAATGAAACACTGTTAAAGACATGCTGAGTTTGGAAATGAGAAGTTCTACACTAATAAAAAATTAAAGAACTTCACTCTAAAAATGGAGGTAAAAAAAGCAAGGAGATGCCCTTTCCCAGTATCCAAATCTTTAAACTCACTTCCAGAGTGCCTTAAGAAAACAAACTATTTACTCCTGTCACAGCATTAAAACCCACAACCACCCTGTGCTGGTTTTAGGTGGGGATAGAGTTAATTCTTTTGCTTTGCGCTGGAAAGGGTGTTGATAACTTGGGAATGTTTTAGCTACCAATGAGTAGGGCTTATGCTGAGTAAAGACTTGTTCTGCCTCTCACCCCAGTGAGGGGGCTGGGGGTACGCAAGGAGTTAGGAGGAGACACAGCCAAGACAGCTGGATATTCCAGACCATATGAAGCTGGGGGAAGAAAGAGGAAGGGCAAGGTGGGAGGCTGGTTTTTTTATTTTTCCTAGGCATTTTAGCAACCTTGAAACTTAAACCTGCAACCTGCCCAGCTACTGGGAATAACAAGGCAAGGGTGGGTATCTAGGGTAGAGGCTTATGCCACTGTGCAGTACTGGTCACCAACTCCAGAGTCCCTGTAAGCACCACCACCCAGCAGAGACAGCTGCTGGTGAGAACTGGAATGGGCATCAGCTCCAGACCCACGCTGACTGCCCTGGTTACTTTCTTTGGACATTTTGCAATCTGCTTCCATGACTTTTAAGCATCACTTTCTTAATTCATTTATGGTGGTGGTTGAAACTTTAGGACCCTATCCCCTTCCAAAGTCATCTCTTCTTTCAGGCTTTAACAGCTTCTTTTAGGTTTAACATTTTAAGTTCCTATCTCCCTCTTTCCACACACACAGTACATCTGTAAATGAGAGGCTGAGAGCTACACGAGCTCAGAAAAGGTATTTCAAGAAATGCGATGACAGAAGAGGAAAAACATCAATTTCAGTTAATGAGGGATGCTATGCAGTTTGATGCAGAAGAAATAGGGCCTGACATTATTCTCTGATTTCTGTGCATGTTTATGTGTGGCTGTGGGTACAAAACCCATTTTTTAGTCATTTGTGTACTACAACATACCAGTCTAGGCTGGTCAAAGTACAACATTGGTGACTATGCAGTCAAGACAAATAGGAATTTTGAATTGCATTTAACAAAACAGAAATTCTGAGTAACATCCATAAAGGTTGAAAATAACTTTATTCAACTGCTATTGTGTTAAGATGGAAATTATTAAACATATTTTTCTTTGGTTAAGCAGGCTTCCTCAAAAAGCTATTACCAGCTTTTGTTACCAGGAACACAAAGGGGCTATTTCAGAAAACAGCAAATTAAAATTATCATCAAAGTGTTCAGACGGAGGCAGGCGGATGTGATTTTCACACTCATGCCTATTTCTGAGAGAGGACAAGCCTTTCTAGTACATTTTGGGTAACATGAAAAATCATGAGAAAATTCCTGATACTTTCAGACAACAAAGTGGTAGCTTTAAAGCATTTGTAAAACTGAATAGTGGAGCTGGAATTTGAAGTACAAGCATGGACATGATATAAACAAAACCTCTTGACGTATGTGGCCCTTTATTATAAGGGCTGTGCTATCCCACACATTATATGTATGTGACGTTCAAATGTATGTAAGAAATGCAATTAAGGCACTGAAACTCCCCAGGGCAGGAAGGTCAAAAGTGCCTTATGGGGTCTGAATCACTCTTTTATATACTCCTGCTCCTTTTCACGTCCCTAGACTCACTCTGGCTGGGGAGCCATCCCTACCTCCAAGGCAGTACTGAGGGGGCACCTGCCAAGACAATGGGCAGGGAGGGTCCCTCACCTGCCCAGTACAGTCTGCTCCAAGCCAGACACTTTGTTACTTCTGACACAAATGTATCTTAAAAGAGTGATGTAATTTTCTGCACTTGGGAACAAAAACCAAAATGAAAAATGCAGCATAAGAATGAATCTGTATATTGGCTACATTGAAAGAGAAAGCTATTTCAGAAGTACAAAACCTTATTATAAAACAATGATGAAAACATATTTACTACATCTGATTAAACAAAAGAAAGCAAGTTTCTTGGATAGTACACAAGATCTTTGTTTTGGTTTATTAATAAATCGTGATAATTGTGTTCCATTGTTTTGCTTCTAAGAACTTAGCATCAATACTGTATTTGTTTCCATTAAAATAGTGATTTATAGGCTATCTCTTACACTAAAACCATTACAGAAAGATCAATTTATCAGTAAACTTTAATGGAAAAATAAACTAGAGACAACATGTTCAGTTCAAATCAGATTTAGCCTATTATTGGGTTTCAAGTTAAGGACACAGAGAATTGAACCTTTGTACATTGAACAATAATGTAAGCAAATGCAGTTTGTAGCTTTGTTTGTTAGCTGGATTTCCAAAAGCAACCATAGCCTTCTTCACTGTTAACCCTTTGTATTCAATTTGACTCAGAAATTCAGGAATATGATGTGACAGGGCTATTTTTGTATCATTACCATCTCACCCATGGGAAAAGGAATCCAGCAGCATTCTGTAATGAGTCAATAAAAAGGTTTTCTTGAAGTTTGACCACCCCAGGAGACCTGCCCAGGCATCCCCGGGGCTGCAGGAAGGACAGCCAGCAGGTTACCAAGGAAGGGCACAGGCAGGGCAGCCTGTGCCTAGTGACTGGCTCCAGGGTGGGCACTACCATTTTGTGGATGTAAGGCAAAGCAAGTGCTGCCCTCCCTGGGATGGACTCTAGGAAGGATGCTGGGATGACAGGAGCTCCCGCCTGAGGTGCACTGTCCCAGTGCCTCACAGAGAAGAGGACAGTGACCTAGGTTACTGCTGTATTAGCCTCACAGAAAGGCTATTAGACACTCAGTTCATCCAATGGATAGGAACAGGAGCTTCCTCTTAAATCCTTTGTGAGGTATAAGTGGTGCTCAGCTTGTCAGAAACAGCCAGAGACCAACATGCAGCAAACCTGGTCTGTAGCAAGGGGACTTGACCACTGGCAGCAAGTGCAACCATGCAGCTCCTCTGCACTATGCTCCTCATGCTCTAGCAAGAGCCAGTGTTAACTGCGGGAAGTATCTGTGTATATTTATGCAAATCTGTACATACTATGCCTTTAAATGCATCTATTTTCCTTTTTCCTCAGTATGTTTAAGGGCAAACAGCAGTGCCTGTCAAATTCTTGGCTTTTCTTTTTATTATTTTGAAGACATCACAGATATATTTGCAGCAAACTAATTTACTAATTTGGTCTGAGAGATTATTACATGTCCTTTATGGCATAACTACTGAAAAAATGCACCATAAATACATAGGTACAGTATCTGGTTAGATGAGAAGCTTTGGTTCTCACTGACAATACTTTATGTTTTCCCATATGCTGATATATGATCCGCATGTCAGTAACAATGACACATCACTGGGGCAGCTCACCAAGTGTTTTGTCACATAAAGTAAGCACAAGAGAAAAGCATTTAATCAGTTATAGCCATGTAATGTCTATTTGTGCATCAAAATTATTAATTATTGAATAATGCGTTACTAACGACAATGTTTGTAAAGATTTTCTTACCCTCACTGCAACGGAGTTCAAACGATTTACTCTTTTACTGCTTATTTCTAACTGGTCTAAATAGGACACTGGCAATAATGAACCAATTTGAGTCCAAAGCAATTGAGACATCTGCCGTGGCCCTGGGGCTAGGAGCTCACATCCTGCCCAGAATGTGCTCCATACTGACAAAGTTGTACATCCAAACGAACACTCCCTCAGGCAAGGCATAGCGCTGATCACCACAGCACACTGCTGACGGGCACGATGGCTAAGCAAAATCTGGACAACTACAGAAATCATTTGGTATCTCTGTAAGTAGCACACTTAAAGGAAAAGTGTGGTTAAGAAATTTAATTCCAGTGTAGGCTTTTATGGCTATTTTAGACACGAACCCTAACACACATACAAGAAAAATCTATCCTAGACACCAAGTAAGACTTAAGTGATAGCTGGTCTGTGTTCTACCATAAATTCAAAATCATGGCAATATCTTTGGTATTCTGTGTACCTGATCCACACATGCACAACGGCTCTGCCATGCATTGCACATGTCAGATTTATCATGTGGGTCAGGAGCAATTCATCCTGCAGATGCAGGGAGCTTGATGTGTCTGGAGCCTCTCAGACTGGCAGCCAGTGCCCAGCAGCTGTTGGCTCTGGGCTGTTGAATTTCCAGCTTTCCAGTCTGAGCTACTGCTCACCCTACTTGCTGGACATCCAGAAACGTGGCAAACAACAAAAAACACAACAAAACAAGACAAAAACAACAAAAAAGGGCACAAAAATGTGTAAAGCAATAGTCTATCAAGAGTACAAGAACCAGTGGAGCTGGCAGACATGCTTCTTTTGCCTACACCTTTTTACTAGGCAGGTGTAATTGAAATAAAACTGTGACATGAAAAATGCCAAAAAGCAAGAACGAAGAAACTGGTCAAATTCTATTAACATGAGTGCAAATTACATGCCTAGCTGCTATACATGCCTTTGAAAATCTCTGACCTAAATTGAGAGAGAAATATCCTTTGCAGAACACACAGAATGCCAAATACAGATTTTGGATTCATCTATGAAAATAAAACAGATTATGTTACTATCAGAGAGAGTACAGTGAACCATCAGCCCTCCCTTAAACCCAGTTACATACACACATACATACATACATAAATAAATCCCTGACCTGCCAAATTTCCTTAGCTGATGTAAACTGGTTTTTTAAGATACTTCTATTACATGAATAAACATCACTTCCTATATTTTTGTCAACTGAGTGTAAGGATTTAAAGAAGACAGATCAAGTTTATTTTAGATTCCCTGAGGAAAAACAAACCCATCTGTCCTCACTCCCTCCCCACTGTTTTACAGTGTTCACTATTAGTTATTTCCGTAACACACCTACATTTATCCTTATCAGCAGTAGGAACGTTTATCTCACAAATATTCCTGTCAAATGGTTCTAAAGTGCCAGCAGTTAAAACAAAACAAAACAAAAAAAAAAGTGAATCCCCATAGAAATGAGATTTATAACATAGGAAAGGAACTAAGGTGAGCTCTAACCTGGTGAGTCTAAGCTGATGTCATGACACCTCTCACGCAGTGTAACAAGAGAAGTTGAGAAACAAGTATAATGGGCAAAAGAGAAGTGTGATGCCTGCTTTACTACATAAGGCTGGGCTTTTTATCATCATGGTGCTTCTTTAATAGCTTTCTGGTCAAAGACATTTGCAAGACAGTTGCTTGCTCTTTTCTTTTCCTCCTCACAGATGGCATTTGTAAAATGTGAAGCCTGGCTACTCCCTGTAACAGAGGTGCAGTCCCAGTATGGAAAGTCCCCAGCACTGAAAGATTTGTCTTTACTGCCACCAGCGCACCATAAGATCACAGTCCGTGTTCCTTTTTGGAAGAAAATGCTCCTCTAAAATTGGAGAAATCTCAAAATAGTGTATTATCAAGTCACAATTACTTAAGCCATCAGAATAGATGGAAAGCCATGTTTACTGACCTTCAAAATACACCTGTAGGGGATGATGCTCTGCAGAGCTCCATGACAGTGAGACTTCAGCTTTCTACAACTGTCATGCAGGTCAATAGGAATATATGTACACATGGAAGTGTTTCGAAGCTCCTTGCTATTTAAATGTTGACTCAACCCAACATTTACAAGTGATCCTGTGTCACAAACTTCTATTGACAACACAACATAATGCACTGTCATAACAATGGCTTTACACAGTTACTTCTAGGACAGAAGAAGTTTACAACACAATTTCTGTTGTGCTTTTGCTTTCTGTGTTGGGACTCTAGTTTGCCCTCATCTCCACTGGCAGTGCTGCTGTTCCCATCCATGCTGAGGTGTGAGTGCGGCGTGATGCCATCATGGTAAGAAGTCAAGACTGCAGCAACTGAGCTGGAAATTTTATTTCTCAGAAGGTGCTTACTTCATGTCTCACCTCTGCAGCATGCGAGCCTCCGAGGCACATCTCTCTTAACACACATTTCCATGCCACTGGGTTTGGTGAGTATCTCAAGACAGTTTTGTTTAATGTAGCTCTGAGCTGTGCTGTTTCATTAGTCTCAATGGCAACATCTCAACTTACCTGAGCTGCAGGTTTATGTTTCTCTGCACTAACAGTTTGAACACAATTTAGCTTGTGCTCCAGATAATCACAAATCCCATCTGTCTTTGCCTAGAGAAAGACAGAGATCCTTCTGTAGAGGATCCTGTGCTGTTCTGTCTGCTAAAACTCAGTCTTGTGGTACACATTTAAGATAGATGAAATACAAGAAGACAGCTGAAACAGGCAAGGAGCCCTACACTATGGCCACATCACCCACAATGTTCCCACCGGTGCCCTCCCATGGAGCAGCAACATAGATGAGAGACAAGGCTGGCACCAGGCCCCTTTCCACGGCTGCTCACACACTGCAGTGCAGACACAACTGCAGACCTCAAGCTGTTCCCCATGTCTTTCTGGTAAATAATCTGTCTGGTCGAGGCAGCTTCGGCATGACATAGCTGGGAGGTTGTCAATGGAGATCCCTAACAGAATGGTGTGAATGTATTGGCACAGTGTGTGCTGGGAAGAGAAATCCCCCGCATGCAAGTCAAGGGCAATGAAGAGAAAAGCATCCTACCCTGTAAGGGATATCGAAACATAAAGACTATGTAGGAAAAGCTGAGTCTTTTTAATAGCCTGAAGGGAGACCAAGCTGTTTGCAAGAACTACTCGCATTACTTCTAACAGCCTGCCTCCAAGAGATGTTGGACAGATGAGGTATGTTTAGCTTCTGCAATTTTTTTTTTAATTCTATCTGAAGAAAAGGCATTTCAATAAGGTTTGACTGTATAATAAATTTCATTATAAGTATAATGCCTACTCTTATAATGCCTACTTGTAGTTGGAAAAGACAAGCTTAACTGAAGTTGAATGTGCATTTGTTTTCTATATGGCTTTATTCTAAAATCACAGTAGTCTTTGTAAAACAAATTCCAAGCACAAAGATATAAATGGTTTACTTATTATTTTTCTTTTATTTGCTTTGATTTATTTAAAAACAAAAACATTCTCACCATAAGCAAACACAAACAGCTTGCCTCAAACTACTAAGTCCTATTTAAAGCACACCACAAGACTAATTTCTAGTCCTGGCAGCACAGTGATACTGATAACCACATTATGCTACAGAGCCCAACTGTGGCTTCCAGAGAAAACAGAACAGATGAGGAAAAATGCATTTACTTCTGAACAGAAGTATTCCCGCTATTCCTCAGGTTTATTTAGCAAAGATCACAGTACATGTATTAGTGAGTGTGTATGTTGTTGGCATTAACATTATCCCTTCTATAGGAATGCCATCTTTACATCTGTAAAGATGAATGCTACAACAATGCACCTTACACTAAAAATGCCTTCTACACTAAACACACACAAATTATATCAAATTTCATTTGCTTTACTTTTTTCTTCCATAGTTCTTGCAGCCTGCAAGACCACAGGACAATTTTTACTAACCCTTAAAGTATTTTCCACCATCATGTAACATTATAAGGTAATGAGTAACCTTTCAGCAATCTTCTACAATTTAATCTAGTCTGCAGAGCACAAAAGCCTGGCCTGCCTGTTCTGTAAGTCAGCAGTGCAAGTTTCCACACCAAAAAGAACACTTTGTAAATGTTTGCTCCTACTAACAAAGCAATCACTTAGATGCGCCATTCCCAGTCTGCAATTGATGAAGTGGTTTGAATGAACTGTTCATTACGGATTTTACTGCTTCAAGTTTCAGCTATACAGGTTGAAATGGAAGTTACTTCAATGTACCCTTGCAAGGCTTGAGGTCTGCAGCAGCAGCAGACCAGATGGTCAACAAAATAAAAGTAACAGCTGAGTGACTTCCACATACGGTAGCACAGTGGTTACAATCCCCAATGACTACATGAAATCTCCTGCACCTTTGACCTGGAATTAAAATCACGTCTTCATTAACCTTTATCAGTAAAATGAGTGGTCACACAGAAGTGTTCAACACCAGGCTGGATGAGTCTTTGAGAAATCCGGTCTAATGGAAGGTGTCCCTGGCACCCAGGGCAGGAAAGTTGGAACTAGATGATCTTTAAGGCCCCTTACAAGACCTCCACCAAAGCATTCTGTGATTCTATGATATCTCTGCTGATACACCTCTTCCATGTTCAAAACATTATTGAAACTACTGTAATCGCATATATGCCTTTTTGTTGAATCTGCACCTCAAGATTAACAAAGGCCATGACACAAAACAAAAACTATGATCCTTAACATGGTTTGCTACGGAACAGAAAACAAAACCCATGTCTTCTAACGCTGCAGAGTAATGCAAAGTAATGGTTTCTAGTACATGGCTCAAGTGCTGTCCCCTTACTGCCCAGGCAGGAGGTGACAGATCACTGAATCATAGAATCATTAAGACTGGAAAAGACTTTTAAGGTCATCAAGTCCACCTGTCAGCCTAGCACCACCACCATTTTCACCATTAATCCATGTCCTCAAGCGCCATATCCACATGTTTTTTGAACGCTTTCAGGAAGGGTGACTCCACACTTCCCTGGTTACAATGCCTGGCAAACCTTTTCATTGAAGAAGTTTTTCCTAATATCTGTCTAAGAAATAAACCTTCCCTGGCACAACTTGAGGCTGTTTCCTCTCATCCTATCTCTTGTTACTGGGGAGAAAAGATGAACCTCCACCCCACTACACCTCCTTTCAATGCAGTTGTAGAGAATGATAAGGTGTCCCCTGAGCCTCCTTATCTGCAGGCTAAATAATCCCACCTCCCTCAGCTGCTCCTCATCAGACTTGTGCTCCAGACCCTTCCCCAGCTCCATTGGCCTTCTCTGGACATATTCCAGCACCTCCATGACCTTCTTGTAATGAAGGGCCCTAAACTGAACCCAGCATTTGAGGTGTGGCCTTATCAGTGCAGACTACAGGGAATGAACCATTTCTGTTGTCCTGCTGGCCACACTACATCTGATACAAGCCAGGATGCCACTGACTTTCTTGGCTACCTGGGAATTTGGTGCCAAAGAACTAAGAGCCATGTCCCAGGGACCTGAAGACCTTTTCCTGTATGTCTGTAATCATGGCATGCCCACTTCCACCATAGGAGGTTGTGGGAATGCTGGACCCAAGCAGAGATGCACTGAAGTCAGATCACATCCCCAAAGGCTGCAGCACCAGTGCACCAGTGCACCCTTCTGTGGTGGCATCCATGGAAACCTGTTGTTTCTGACTGCAATTAAATTTGCTTAGCACTGAGCTTCTCTGTCCAGGTAATTTAAACACACCAGGTTCCTCGGGTGTTAGCAACATGTGTTTTCCATGATGACAAAGGGATTTAGCTTCAAGTAACTGCAGTATTCCCACAAGTCCCCAAAGAGTAGTGTTCCCATTATTAAATTGATGAGCATTTACAGTAGACACTAAAAAAATATTGTTCATCTTCAAAGCTGTAATTCAAGCTCCACCACTTCCCAGATTCATAAGTACCAGAAATTAAGAGCTGTGTTAAAGTATCATAAAAAATGAAGAGGGCTAGAGAACAAGCTGGAAAACAACTGTAGAACTTGGCAGTATTCAGTACACTTCCACTTCTCAAATCCTTTTTAAGACCATAGGAACTCAACAGTATGTCAAGGCTGGAAGATACAAACCTAAGAATTAGGTTTGTCCAAAGTATTTGAAAAATCACGTTTTCTATCCACTGATGTAATCCTGTTGAGGTATCCTTGTAAAACACCTTATTCCTTAACCCCCCGCACACCTGAAGTGTGTGTTGTGTTCGTACAAGAGCAATTCCATTAGCCTTACCCAAAGTGTCATCAGTTTGCTGCAGAGCTCTGGCTGCTGAAGTGCACTGTGCGCTGCAAACAGAGCAGGCAGGCCTGCTCCCTCGAGACTGCATGAACACTCGTCTGCCTATTTCCAACAATATACCTAACTTCACACCTGAATTTGTAGCGATTCCCAGGGAATCCTACGCAGCCTGTAGAAAATAAACATCGCAAAAGAGTGAAGTTCTGAAGTCCTGACTGCTTCCTAAAAGCATCCTGTGACAGGTTTCTGCAAAGCAGTGGTTACATAAGCAAAAGGTAAAAACAATCATCCCCACATCTTCTGTTTTCCTGCTTTTTAAGCCAACTTCTGAGCAACAAATTTACCTAGAGAAAAAAACCCACACCACTAAAAAACCCAAATAAACAAACAAAAACAAAGCAAACAAACAAAAAGCAAAAAACCTAAAACACTATTGCAAGAAAAGCTCATTTAGAACCACACGCCAACTATTTTTTACAGTCTTCCCTGTACTTCCCTTCTCAAAAAGACCAATCCACAAGTAGCAAGACCATGGAAAAGTATTTTATGGAAAGCTGCAAACATGAAGGAATCTTCAGAGGATCTCCCCTTGATAAGAAAGTAACATTAACTTCACAGCCAGAGAAACTGAGGTAAGGGGTGGTCACATGAATGACCTGGCAGAGCTGGAAAACAGCACTACTGCATTACAACTGGTTGTTGTAACTAGCAATACTTTTTGCAAACAGTCTTCTAACAGGGGACTTTAACAGGTAAAATCAGGAACCTGGCTTTCTGAAGTTTATGGTCTAAGTTGCATGAAAAAATGGTATGGGTGCTGTAAACACTGGAACACTGGTGAGCAGAGCTCTCAGTACAGACAGCAAAGGACACACCATGTTCTGGCTCTGGAGTACCATCACTAGGTGCACTTCTTACTCATTCAAATGGGCCAATTTTAACCTTTTTCTCAGAAATACACTTCACATAATTGAAATGTTCGTTTGTTTGTTTGTTTTTGCGAGAGCCCAAATACGGCAGCTTAAGCCAACTTTTAAAAACAGCACAGAAGACAACATTTTGAGCAAGGATGCATCTCCCTTACTACTGTCCAAAGATGTTCAGAGAAAACAGAAGGTATTAGAGGACCTCTAATAAATAAACATTCAGGTATGGTTCTCAAAACTGAAGTAAGGATATTGATCTCTTATTTTTCCCAGCCTAACCAGAAGTCATAGAAGGGAAACAACAGAAGGTAGTTGCACCAGGTGGCTTTGGGGTTTCTTCTCACTCCTCCCTTTCCCTTAGACAACCTGCTCAATTCCTGCATTAAATTCTGCCTCTGTATGAAGCTGTAGGCATCCACTTTCAGTTCACATCCTAAAGTGGGGAGAAGCAAACAGAGATGGCTGGGGTCCCAGGAACAGGTACGGCCACAGCCCCCTGCGGTGGACAGCATGGTCCCACCTCACATCCTCACCCACCCACCGAGATCATCCACCCCTAAGCAATGATGAGAGACAGCCATTTGGCCACACAATTTCCCATGTTTTCTTTTGCCTCTTGGGTGCATGTAAAACCTACACATGAAGCGTGAAAGTAACTTCAGAAAAGAACTGTTAATAAAACCCAATGCATTATTCAAGTCCAATGACCGCTCTCAGTGTCAGCACATTTTCTTTGACTTTTGTTAAGCTAACTGAAGCACTCTTATCTTACACCTGCATACATAAAGAATGAAACTCTGCTATTAAAAACTGCTGTTGTCAAGGTACATGTATTTAGAAATAAAATTATTCAGTCAGTGCTTCTTTTGGACCCTCGGGCTAGTAAGACCTGGTACAGTATTAGTTAAACATACAAATAAAAATTTTGTTAAGAGGCTTTCACCTTCCTTTAATTCTACAGATCTGGGGTCCACTAGGATCCTAACTAGAAGTGCCTACCACAAAATACTGGAGGGGTTTATGTAGCATTTTTTAAATGCTTCAAAAGGGTGGATTACTGTTTTAAGTCAAACAGAAATTTGTAAAGAAATGGTTCATAAGGTACCATCTACGATGGAGTTCCATGGTTTGCAGCCATCCTGTTAATGTGAATTGTATGACAAGTAAGAATGCATTTCTTTTCTAAACATTAATATAATGAACATCAGCTTTCTAGTATTCACCATAATCACCATTCTTCCTCTATTACTGATTTAAGAGCACATTCTGAACTGAATTAAACCCAGACCTTTTATAAAAATTAATTTGAAACCCAAGAATGGAATTGGCTTTTGCTATCCATTAGCATGTTTCTGTTACAAATGAAAAATACTCCCCAAATATCCATTAAGGAACCTGAGAATTTATTCTGAACGCAGGGACTGAAATGTATCACACCTATAACTGTGGACAAGTGGAAGCCCATTAGCAGTTACTGTCATCATCCATGAGATCAGCCGTGGGGAGATCACAAGAGAGCAGTGAAAAAAGCCACACAAAGGAGAAAAATATAATAATTTGTAATATATTCCCTTTCATGTCATACTATGCCCACTAAATAATTAATTACAAATACATCAGTCACTCTTAAAAGAAAAAAAAAAAAAGAAAAAAGAAAAGAAGGGGCGTGGAAATCAATGAAAATCTCACAAATGTAGCTAATAAAAAAAGTACATGAAGCACTGGTGTTCCAAACCGCCCAGGTTAAATGCTGAAGAAAGCACTGCCAGCAGCAATAGCCTGCAGGCATCCCGCGCGTGATTAGCGACTTGATGCGACAGAAACCTCTCCGCTGAAGAAACCCTCTGACCTGAGGATCTTGACACCAGGAGCCAAATGCAAACCGTGTCATCACCCGTTCCGGACGGCTCTGCGAGCGCAGAGCCACACTGCTTGCACCCAGTTTTCCCCTGCAAGAGCACCACAAAGGTCAGAGGGAGTCTGTGTTAATTACTCCCCATTGTTGGCATCACCTAAAATTCCTACTCATTTTTGGATTCTACCCGTAGATTAAAATTTCCATTAAAATGCCTCAGAGGAAACACATTCCTACGAGTTAAAGATGTGAATCACAGATAAATACCCCGCCTGTTACCATGATTTTACATGAATACAAAATGAAGCTTTCAAAAACTACTGCACGTAAAGCATGAATGTCTTTATTCTGGGAGGAAAAATCATTGCTGTAGAAGAGCCTCTCTCTTTTACCCCCTCCCTGGCTATAGCAGAGACAGGCAATACATGTTTTTGAGATTCTACATTGCCACAGATTCATTTCTTTCACATTACAGGCGAGACAGTTGATAACTTGCTACCTGAAAGGCAACCGTATGGGTAGAAAACCACCCAAAAAAGGGAAACGGCTCAGACAAGAGAGTTCACAGTGGTTAACCTCCTGGAACACATTAGCTACACCAACTCCCAGTTGCCCAGACTAAACAACCCTGAAAACCTCTTGATTTTATTCACTAACAGGAAATGATTCAGATACAGTTCTGCAAAGGGAGTCAACAAGAAGAGGTAAATTACGCACACTCTCTGTACTACATTTGACTGTGAAACAATCGAGTATAAAAATTATTCAGCTCTGATGTAATGTTTTCTTCCTTCCTTCCTTCTTTTTAATGTTTTTCGCCTTGGTTGATACAGCTAAAATATAACACGTGGTGCTTTTACCGTAAAACTTCAATACGCATAATTTTTTTAAACACACATATCCTACAGACTCCTGAGAGAGTAATGCGTCGTCAGGTGTGAGAGAAACTGGGATCTCTTACAGAGAATGGTGCCTGCAGATAAAAGAGTAATGAAAACCAAACTGCTGTCAGGTCTCGGGCTGCAAACAGATAGACTTTCTTTTTCCTTTAAAGCTCGCTTTTCATAAGAGAGATTTACTTACCAACATAAATGTTAAACACTCATGACTGAACAAGCGCATAGAAGGATCACAATCTTTTCTGGCTCCACAACTCATCCCAACTGCTCTACGAAGCACAACTATGGCTGCAAAATTAAAAGCCCTTTATCCCTTGTCAAATTACCTGGTACCAACAACAGCAGAGCACCCTATTTACCTGAGAATAACATCAGCCTCCCTCCTCCTAAATGTATCTGTACAAATGAAACAGCCAGACTTCAGGCTGAACTTTCATGGTAAGTCACAGAATTCATACCTTTAATAAAAATTTAAACTATTATTGTCCCTATATATGCACATATATACTTAAAGCCACATAAAGCAGACAGAGGAATGATATTTGGGATAAACCACCAGCATTCCTTCACATTTTCCTGATCAGACAAGCCCTAATACATTGGCTACTCTGTTAGCAGACACCTGGAGCACTGCTGAGATCAAGGACAAATTAGAGATCCAGCAGCTTGTCCCTATCATCTGCTCCAGACTTCGTTGATGCAGCAATTATTTCCTACTGTCCTTATTATAAAAAGAAAAATCCCAAATGGCCTAGTAAAACCCCCTTATGGTCCGTCATCATTCAGGCTTTAATTAAGACCTGCAACCAAGTGCTTACATGCCATGCAGCCAGGCAGGACCCACGCTCAGGATTGCTCTTTTCCTGAGACTACTGCAGCTCTCCAAGCCAGCAAGGACTTACCTAAAATGAGGCCAGGGGGAGGTGCAGAAGGAAGTGTCTGGTTGAGCAATTTGACCTCATACAGGACTCCAAGGGCTGCAAATGGGTAAGAAAGCAGCAATTTGCCTAGTCACGTGCTGAGGCTTGCTGGGAATCAGCAGCTCTTCCAAGTCATGGGAGGAGGCACCACACAAAATGCCAACTTGTGACAATTTTAAAATACAGGTTTTGCAGTGTCCAGATTCCCACAGCTGGAGCGATGGTGCCAGGCAGGGCAGCTCAGCACACCCTGGCACTAAAACCCCTCACTTGTTGGGCTGACATACTCTGTTCCCCTGCTCATGTAAAAGGTAGTCCCAGCTGGGGGAGATGTTTTCCTGGGTACCCGGGTATATTCTGCCAGACTATTCCATGCTATCCTAGGGATCTATAAACACTGGCAGGGCTCATCTTGCTCCTACTGTTTCAAGTTTGATCTTACACTTAATAAAAAAATTCTGCTAAGTTACTCGTAGCCTGTGCTGAATCAGGCCATCAGGAGACAGGTGGTTTGTGGATTTTTCCAGAATGACTTTTTCGTTGCAGTTGTCTCCCATAAGAGAAGGCTGAAGGCAATGACCACATGGTTCCATTCAGATATACAGTGCTGGCAAGCATAGGCCAAGAGCGCTCTACTGCTTTACTCCACTTTTAGGAGGGTCATGTGAATTAACAGGAGACACTAAAAGTGATCATGGTCCTGCTGCATCCCAATGTGTCACCCCTGAGGAAGGAGTGGTCTCTAAGACCATCCAAAGCACCATGTGCACCAAGGTACTTGATGGGAGGACAACAGCAACCACTAGGCAGAATTAGTAAACACCGAGCATCCTGCAAGTAAATGTCCAAGTAAGCAATCTGGTTACAACAAGGCTTACGTTTGGGATCTTTGCCTACAAATGACCATGAACTGGCTTGAAATACCATATGAAATGGTATATATACCAAATGAGGCTTGGTATGACTGCAGCTGAATGTGTCTGTGAATAAGGGCATCTGCAGGGAACAACATAACTGAGCAGACAGGGAGGAAGCACTGCAGGGTCACATAGAGCTGAGCAGTGTCAGGGATTGAGAACAACCTGCAGAGAAGGCAGAGACAGGGCAATAGTGGTTCAAGCAAATGTTGCCATGTCTGAACAGCTAGTGCGCAGTGCAGGCTGGTAGTGCAGAGGTTGTTCTCTGCTTGCATAGGAGATGAGAAACAAAATTCAGTGAAAGAGACTCCCTAGAGATGGGGCGACTAGGATGACACTGCAGTTGTTTAGTTCACCCTTTCTCCCCTTCCGGCACGCCTGTGTGACCCGCGCTGGGAGCAGGACACATGCCAAGCCAGTGGCAGTCCTGAGTGTGCAGAAATGCATGATGACTGCCCTAATGCTGGGCCACATTTAAATGAGTTATGTCATTACAACAGCAGCACCTGTAAGTCCCATAATCTGCATCTTGCACATCCAGAACACAATCCTTCTGTTCATCCTCTTCCACCTGTTGCCAGCTGTAAAAATTTAGTGTTCCTATTTCGAACACAATCCTAATGTAAGCACAGGCAGTAAAAAAAAAGTGCTAAACCCAGTTCTTTTATTTTTACATTTGTTTCAGACTGGAATTTGCACAACTTGCTAACCATATGGTTTACGGGGCTCACCAGTCCTGCAGGGCTCACAGGACTCATCAAACTTATACTTGAAGGGTATACTTACTTCTGAATTCTGCAATGCTTATGTTGTCCTATAAATCACTGTCTTCACTCCCTGGCTCCTCATCAGGAGCCAGGATTTTTTCACACCTGCAGTGCTTAGGACTTTAAGACACATCTACACCAATCGTTATTGTGGGATGGCAAAGAAGGCATGGGTGAAAGAAGATGCATGGGTGAAAGAACAGCTTTGACATTTTTTTCCTGTAAACATAGCAATCCAGTTATTTTGTTAGATGCAGAACCTGGTAGGGGAAATCACCTTGTTGATATTTAAGAATAACCTTTATACCTTCCAACCAGAACTGTCACTTCATATCTCCATTTCTTATGAATATTTCAGGAAGTAGGCCATATATAATTAAAGATGCCTGTGACACTTGCAGTGTGCATCGTCCCTGCAACAGCTGACAAAGAGCAGTAATCCCCAAACTACATGTTATAGTCCTGCTTTTTGCCTAACTCCTTCAGGTCCTCTTATGAATTAATCAAGTGGAAGATTTCAGCTGTTTTCTTAAACAATTCCTGATAGGAGGACATAAGTCACCGCCTTGCCTTGTGCTAAATAGATGCAGACAGGTACAGCCTGAAGAGAGTTCAGTAGCTACTTAGAGGAAATTATGTCCAACCTCAAGTCAGCCCTTTATTTCTGCAGAGGACACATCAGAAACATGTTTAATTGAGAACACACTACTAGAGTTAACCATGGGCAAAACTGTAGTAACAGAGATTAACACAAGTATGCATTTAAAGCCTCTGTTGAACTAGGGCCTTAAGTGAGTACCTCACTTGGGAATGAGGAATTAGCATCAGAATACCTGCATTTCTAACAGGCCACTGGGACCTCCTTTCAAAATTGGTTCTGAAATACTCTTGTTTTCAACATCCTAGCATCAAGTCTACTTATAAAGCAATGGAATTAATTTAGAGAAATGGTTCAGAAAAACAGATGGGTTGCATATCATGTCTGGGCTCCTTCAAAACCTGTTTCCTTCCTGTATATTCAGAAAACTGACCAATACTAAAGGGAATAGTAGTTATGAACCCCATATGCTTTGAATACATAAAACACCTATATACTAGCCCTAAAGCTGTTTGGCAAGCCCTTCTGTTTCTTAGGAAAACTAGGCTGTAAGACTTGGTGACCTCTTTGTTTATAATATTCATCCATTCAACACTACTGACAAAGTGACTGCTTGCTTTGATGGCTTGTGATGAGCCCTGCCAAGTTAAACAAAGGACTCCCTGCTATTAATCTGCTCTGCTGATTTCTCTTTTCTTTGGCTGAACCTGTTTGTCAAACAACTATAATAGCTATAAATGCTTCAGATTAACTCACAGTAGCCCCAAAGTAAAGACAAGCTATAAATTTTCAGGACAGGTGACCATTTCCAAAATCTGAATGAAAGAACGACTCTGACATCTAAGTGGCTGAAGTGGTTGCACTTTCCAGCTCTGCTTCCAATTGCTGATAGCACAGATATGAACATTAAAACATACACCCAATCAAGAAACTAGCCAAAAGCATCCTTTAAAGATTAACAAAGAGGGATCCTAACTATTCAAGAACAAAGGTTTACAGTTTTAAGGACTGCTCACTTCTGAATCTTCACTGCCATGACCTGGCACAGTCTCTGCTGCATTCATGTGCTGTTCGGTACCTCCATTCGGATTCCTTGCCAGCCGGTGGCTTGGGAGCAGGGGGTCTGGACTAGATGCCTTCCAGAAGTCCCTCTGTGACTCTGTGATCTACCAACAATGTGCAGGGACATACTCTTCATATTCAGACCCAGATTATTCTACATAGCCTATGAGGCATGTCTACCTTGTTTCAGTACTTCTTTACAGGTACCTGTTAAGGACCCTTTGGGGTTTTCATCCTACCAGGTGTGTTTGTTCCTCAACACCCCCCAGGAGCCCTGGTCCCCTGGTGCACAACCTGGGCTAAAAACCCAGGGCATGTTGGTTCCCTCCTCCCTCCAATCCTTCATACAAATGCACCTGGTAAGAAGTACTGAATGTGGATAACCCTGTTATTTATTCTGAACTCATTTAGAAGGTTTTAGTGCATTAAGTAAGTTCATAGTAGAAGATAATTTTAGAAATTTTATTAATATGCACTGCATCTTAGAAGAGATATGTGTAGAAGTTACAGTCTGTGTACACCCAAATCAACTTTACTCACTTTAGTAGGAAATGAGACAATCAAAATGAAATTCACTAGAAAAAAATGAGCCAGGGCCTTTCCACTGGCAAATAGCAGAAAAACAGATTAATCACAAACACCCAAGAGAAAGATGTGTGTGCCTTGCACAGAAAGAGTAATAGAGTGTTTCTATTAGCTATAGATGAATCTGTTTGTCTTAGCAGACCATTTCCTATCAGTAACACTTGTTATTTTTAAGGTAAAAATAGCAACATTTATATTGAAATAAAACGAAACAAAGGTTCACTGAGGCAGTGAGTTGAAGTGAGACCAAACTTTCATCTTGATAGACTGACCCCTTGCTTCAAAAGAAAATACAACTCCTGAATCAAAACATTTATATTCTTCTTTATTAGCTTTTCTTGTTGTTACAGGAGCTGCTTTGCCAGATGGTGGTTAGCAGATGAGCAGTTTCCAGTGATGTGGTTCCTGACCTGTATTGCTGATGTACATGATATTTAAGGGCTACTGGTTCACTAAATAACATCGGGGTGGCAAATCCTAACCCTTTCAGAAGGACAGGTGACAACCCCGTCAAGGGCACCACCAAGGGAAACCTGAAATAGCTACAGCAGCAGAGGCATTTATTCCCCCCTGACTTTTCTGGGAGAATTTCAACAGGAGAGGGCGGTGCAGGCACAAGTGAACGATTACAGCATCTTGATCATAGGTTTCAAGGAGAGAAGCTACCTCGGTGTCCCTTCTGGGTTGTCTGGAGGGCTGTTGTACTCTGTGGCTAGAGCTTACTCTGGACAAGTACTGATTTACAGCAGTTGTATTTTTGTATTTTCTATGTTGTATAGAACTGTCCTATAAACAACAATATCTGATAAGGGGAAAGAAATGGATTTTTCTTTTTTAGGGTTTCTCCTTTTCCATTCAAATTCATAGAAGTTTTCAGAAGAACTTGTAGGAACCTAGAAGAAATAGACAGCTTTGATACAAACTCTTGCCTTGCCTTTCCCCCACCCGTGCCCCATTTATTAATCAATTCTCTAACACTGGCAACAATCTCCTGTACTGTCAGAGACTGAAATAATATAGTTTATGACTTAAACATTTTCATTATGGACTTTTAAAACTGTTATTACGAAAGCAGAGAAGACTACCACACCCTGGATGGGGCTCTGAGAGGCTGGACCCACTTGCTGATGAAGATAAGATAAAATAAACACTCAGGGCTGGGGACATTCACAAAGCATAAGCCTAACACCTCCAAGGTGGAGGCCACAGCCCCAAGGCTATCAGCTGCCAGGCTCGAACAGACCCTGGCACCAAAGGGTGGGGGGAGAGAGGCTTTGGGTGTGTGGTCAGAGGCGCAGTGCCCGCCCAGCCTCCCCTGTGCAGAGGAGCCCAGCTGAGGGGTCCTTCACCCCAGAAACAGCCTATCCACAGAAGAAGGGGGTGACACTGATGCCTTAGGTTTTAACTTTTGTATTTTTCAAATCCTGTACTGCCCAGTGTAACGCTGAAGTTTCCTGTAGCTTCTTAAGTGCTGTTCTGTATGCTAAGAGAGACATAACAAAGCCTCTCCAGCTTGCTCTCCAAGGACACCCAGACAGTCCTAGGCCTAAGAACTGTAAACCATCATCTTGGGGAGAGGGGAGCAAGCTTGGGGAAATTACTGGCTGGTGAATTTATGGTGATATAAAAGTGTGAAGAACTTGTGACCTGTCGTCCATTTTGGGATCCACTGAGGCAGGAGCATCTGGAGCCCAAAGTGTACATCTGAAGGCCTTTCAAATAAATACCTCCTTTATCCCTTTATTCCTGTCTAGTCTCTGTTTCTAGGTAGCCATTTAAGGCATCAACACGGCCCATCAAAAGCCCCCCACCAAAGGGGTCCCCAGGCCCTGCACCAGAGCACCAGAGATGATGCCACAGACTCAGTGTTGCGAGGGACAGGGTCACACTGGCCCCTGCACAGGGGACACACGGGCGTTCCCACCTGCCCAAAGCGTGCATTAATCCATGAATTCTGTACTCTGCAGTGTGTGGCAGCAGCAACAGGGGACCCTCACCACCAGCAGACCAGATGGAGGCGAGCAGTGAGACGTCGTCAGAACCCCAAATGGTGATGTGCTCCCACCCAACCCCTGCCACTCTCTCCCTGTCCCCCCATGCACACTTCTTTCTCTATGTCTTTTTTTCTGTTTCCTTCTCTTTTCCCCCTTTACTAAATAAAATACATCCATTTCTTGGCATCAACATTTAATCTCATTTGGTTTTAATCTTGTTTTTGGGAATATTTTGAACCACCTAAATTCCTTCCAGTTTATGCACAGAGACTTAGCTTTCTTTGCTCTTCTGGGTTTAAACTGGATCACAACATATACCATGGCTAAATTAAATGCACCAATTCATTAATACTTTGCAAACTTATTGAACATAGCCTATTTTCCCATGGCATATGTATCTAAGAGCATCAGTTTCCCAGTGTCCAGAGGTATGGACAAACATGAGGAGAACTTCCCATATTTTATCTGTTGCAATAGTCACCAAAAATGAGGATCACATTTCAAATTCTCAGACCTTCCTCTGAAAAACAGTTGTTTCTATTCCAAGCCTTTCGGGAGGTCTGGGGGAGAAATAGTTAAAATAAAATTATATTAAGGTCAGCAGAGGCAGCATCATGATTTCCATGTTTTCCATCCTCTCCAGAAAAGGAATGATTTCTTCTAACAATACAGAACAAAATACTATTTAGCAGGAGAAGCAAATTGAGGCTGTGTTTCATCTTTTTCCTTTGCCAACACAATGGTGCTGTCAGCAATATAACCTTGAATGTGCTCATTTTCATACATTAACCCTTTGAGCCCTGTAAATTTAAACAGTCTTTTTGAATCACAGAGGAAAACATGCATTTTAAACTCCTGAAACAATGGAGAACGGAAATTTTAATTAAAGTTCTCCTTGTACACATCCACATATAACCCTCCCTTTAGCAAAGAAAAATCCTTTTAAAATTAAAGTTATCATGCTGAAATAATTAACGTAACTCCTGGGAAAAATGCATAATCTTTGCATACCAAATGCCAAAATGTCTAAATTAACTGTGTTTAATAAATATTACATTTCTCTTTGAGTACATACACTCAGTTAATCATGCGCTGATTGGCAGAAAATATCATTAAAGCTTTAGGTATTGTAACTTAAGCATTTTAAATTCGACTAGTGCCCTGGTCTTTGCAGGTCCCTGAAGGTCTCAAATCCTCAGTCCTCAGGACATGAGCCAGCTGGAACAACTTGGAAAAGACCGGGAACCTCAGATCAAGAGTGCTTTTCCACAGCTGCCAATCTGGATGTCATCCTGCTGGTCTTGAGTGAATCACTGAGCACCCCGTGTGCAGCACCGAGGCGCCAGCACGGCTGCTCCACGGCTTGGGGGTATGGCCTGCTCTTCTCTTCTGGGGCAGGGGTGACATATGTTCATGCTCCATGAGTCCTACCAAACTAATTATTTGGTACTTGTTTTGTCCCCAGAGCTTGGCGTGAGGCTGACTCCTTATTTCGGGGTATCAATATTTTGGTGTGCAGAGAGTGAATTTACAGGAGGAAATATTGGAAGTGGTAGACCCTGTATCTATACTTTTGAGGCACCCCTTTTCAAGCCTGTCTGTTTATAATGCTCACTTAAAATCAAACTTCAGTCTCTCTCAATACCCAAAAGGATGCAGCAAAAATTTAATATCATTATTTGTTTTGTGTGCTTAGCAAGATTTAAATGTCACTCAGAAAAATCCCCAACCTTGACTGCAAAGTTACATGGGTGCATGATTCTTCAGAGGTGAAGGGAAGACCCAAATGTATGAGCAGCAGAATTTCTTTCAGTCTCCTGTATTTATCACTACTCTTCCACCCTGGAATTGACTACATCCAACCATTGGTTTACAATATACTTAACCACAATCAAAGGATGATTCACTTTAATTAAGGGATGTGTTGATCCACAACATCTAGCTGTTCTTAGCCTCTCCTCCCCAAATTCAAGGTGCACTTGCATCCCAGCTGCAATGGTCCTCAGCCATAACTGTAGCCCCTCTACAAGGTCTTTTAAATTGAGAGACCAGTCCTGGCCTAGCCATTCACTTTAATAGACATATGTAATTTTTAGAATCATAAGAATAAAAGCAAGTTAGGCATGGTTATACCATTCAGCAGCTAAGTACATAGCAGCTGTATTTAAAAGTAGCCACTATCAGCCAGTGAAAGCAAATTAATTATTTAGATATATTTATCGGATTTATAGGTCAACTGAAGCTAAAGCTAGTTAATTGAAATCCTGATAAGAGACTGAAGCCCATGCTAGATCCTATACTGTGAAATGCAAAGTCTTGATTAAATAAAGCCATTAAGAAGGATGATAATCCCTGTGGCCTTAAATATGAATAAGGTGCAATGTAAATAATAAAAGGCAAAAATCCAATTTTCATGCAGTGAACTTTCAAATACTCCGCTGTTTCCATTAAATTACCTTTTATTCAACATATTGTAATGGCACTGAGGGCACATCAGGCTTCCTTGTAATACAGTTATTGTTCAGCATAAAAACTGGTTTTCACAGAAAAGTGAAATATTTTATTTTGCTTCTCTCATGTCAAATGACATGAAAATTGAGAACAAAAGCTTCACAGATGCAATAGAAGAGAAAATAAAGGAAAAATAAACACACGCAAACAAAAAAGACCCAGAATGTGAAGACAAAGGAAAGAAACAGGGTACATAATAGTAGTTTTCCAGTTAATTTTACAGCAATTTAATACTAGGAAATAGAACAGGAAAACCATTTCAGCAACTACAGTAACTAAACTTGGCTATAAGCCAAATGGAGCAGTAGCGCACAGCAAAGGAGGTGGAACTCATGTGAAATGTCTGTCACACTCCTTCCAAACATGATGATGACAAGAGCTTGAGTGAACCAAGTGCCACAACAGCACGGTGCTCAAGTCTGGAGTGTGATCACTCCCTGGTTCTGCCATGCTGGTAGTGGGTCCCTTTGGTTGTGCTTTAACTTCTCATCCACAAAAGAAGCATTGACATTTACTGTTTTCTGTGAAGGATTCTATGGAGTTAAGAAACATTAACTAAATATTACTTTATTTATTGAAAAACTGGAAACTGTAGCATAAGGTCAAGAATTTACTATTATTGTTCAGAAACAGAACACATGTTGCAAAATTTAAACAATCCATTAAAGATGAGACTATATTTGTTATGAATGTGAAATGATTTTTCCACTACAAACTTTTCTGCAAATCAAAAGAATTCCTCCAGCAAAGCTGTGATGGAATAAAGATAAGAGAATTATTCCATTTTTATTCAATTCTGTATTCAATTTGGAAGCATTATACCCAAAGAAACCTTTCGGCAAGAAAATAAAATTTTCCTTGTAGCATCTTCATACTGCATCAAGATGTTTAGAGAATCAACAGTAGATATGTGAACTACTGTAACCTCATGAAACACATACAAATGCACTTTCAGTATTTACTTTTCACTGCCTGTAGCTGTGTCTGTCACGTCCCGTTTTCTGTGCTCATTCTCTGGTCATAGAGTCACACACTTCATAGAATGGTTTGGGATGGAAGGGACCTTAAAGATCATCTAGTTCTAAACCCCCTACCATTGGCAGGGACACCCTCTACTGACAGAGTGCTCCAGGCCCCATCCGACCTGGCCTTGAACACTTCCAGGGATAGGGCATCCACAACTTCTCAAGGAAACCTGTTCCAGTGCCTCGTCAGCCCTCAGAGTAAAGAATTTGTTCCTTATATTTAATCTAAATCTACCATCTTCCACTTTCAAGCTGTTATCCCTTGTCCTGTAACTACAGGCCCTGGTGAAAAAAGTCTTTATATATCTTTCTTATAAGCCCTTTTTAGGTACTGGAGGGCTGTAATAAGGTCTCTGTGGAGCATTCTCTTCTCCAGGCTGAACAAATCCAAATCTCTCAGCCTGTCTTCAAATGCTCCAGCCTTCCTCTGGACCCACTCTGACAGGTCCACATCCGGCTCGTATGGAGCACCCCAGAGCGGGACACAGTAGTAAAGGTGGGATGTCATGAGAGTGAAGTAGGGCAGAATGACCTCCCTCAACATGCTGGCCATGCTGCTTTGGATGCAGGCCAGAACATGTCTGAACTGCCATGCTGCGAGCGCACTGTCAGCTCATGCCTAGCTTTCCGTGCACCAGTATCCTTAAGTCCTTCTAGGCAGAGTGGTTCTCAGTCCATTTGTAACGTGGTCTGTAGTGACAGCAGGGTTTGCCAGAGATGCAGTACCTTGCACCTGGCCTGGCTGAACTTCATGACATTCACATGGTCCCACTGCTTAAACATGTCATGGTTCCTCTGGATGGCATCCCTTCTCTCAAACGTATCAATGGCACCACTTGATATGTGTCATCAGCACATTTGCTGAGGGTGCACTCAATCCCACTGTCTGTGTTACTAATAAAGATACTGAACAGTACTGGTCCCAATAAAGAACCCTAAGGAGCACCACATGGTGTCCACATCTCCATTTGGACATTGGCCATTCACCTGGTCCATCTCTGCTCCAATGCTGTTTGCATGCAAAATGAATAGAGTGTCAGGAGCTCAGAAACAGCTCTGCTCCACGGGCTGTCTGCTGCCCCACACAGAGAGGATCCTGGGACAGAGGGGTGATGGCAGTGGGGCAGAGACAATGTCAAGGAGAGAGGGCAATGGGGACACTGTCCTGCTGCTGCCCAGGTAGCTGTAAGCACAAGGAACACCAGCAGCACAGGACACCACGGGGGCACAGAATGGGCCATGGGGATTTCCTGAGCTGTCACCTCCCATCAACCCTGAGTGAATACACAATGCATCCTCCCACACCCCAACAGGAGCAGACCCCTCCATGGCCTGAACCCATGAGGAACATGGTGATGAGGACACAGCCTCTATGAGAGACCTTTATTCCTGGCAGAATTGTTTCCTTTTGCTTCTTGCATGTGCAAAGAAAGCAAATACATGAAATAAGAAGGAAAAAGCAAATCTATTCACGGCATGCAGAGCAGAAAATAGTAACACCTGACAGACCTACAGTGAAGTAATACAGCAACTCCATCTGTGCAAACCATTACCTTGAATAATATTTTCACCAGGTCAATGAAGCAAAGCTATTTGAATGATGTTTCTCAAGATTTTCTTCCTAGGAAGGAGATTATTGCCTTCCAGCAGTAGTCTCAACTATTCCATCATCACTCTCAAAAATGGTTCTGCTGAGGTGCTACGATATTGCTACTTACTATGGTAGTGATTTCTCACACCTCCCACCAAACAGAGTCAGAGTCCTAAAGAGCAGATCTGCCAAGTGTAAGATTACTCACATTCTTTCATTAATTACTGAAAAAAGCCACAAAACCCAAAAGAGTGTTTATTTGAAGCTCACTCAGACAAAGCTACTAAACAGCCAGGATACTGAACATTACAAGGATCAGGATCTCCTCATACTATTACTTTCTGGGTCTGTAGCTACATGACACCAAAAAATGAAATATTGCTATCGAGACATCTTTTAATGCTTTTAAACTCTTCAGGGGAAGGGAAAAAAACCACAAAAAAACCCCCTGAAGTAACCTTTACTGTTTTACCTGACATTCATTCTGGTCTTTATCTGCTTGCTGCCAATTGCTCCGAGTTTACACACAATGAGACAAATTCAGGCTGACCACAGTTTTTGCTCAGTGTTTGGCTTCTATTTATTTCATCAGCACTGGACAGGAATCACTATTTGGGCAATCAGCGTCACTATCCACAACTTTAAACTCATGGGTTGACTCAATCAAAGAAGCACGTGTTCATCAAAAGCATCGGACCAGCTGAGGAACCTCAATCCAGTTTCCTGCTCTCTCTTATTTTAACTGTGAGCTCAGACTCTTTTCATCCCAGCCCCTGCATCAACAAAAAGTCTCCCAATGATAGCTATGGGGAATATTAAAGGAAATACACTTCTCCTACATCCAAGATTCTAAAAAATCCAGCCCTCTTTCACCACAACTTTCATAACCAGATGAATTAATCTCAAATTATCAAAGGCCCTCTCTGGCAGGGCAGCATTCTAGTGTAGAAACTACCCACTACATGAGGCGTACTGCTGAGGGAATCACAGAATCATCAGTGATCAGGTTAGATGAGATCTTCAAGATTATCCACTCCAACCATCAACCCAGCAGCACAATAATCACCCCTAAACCATATCCCCAAGTGACACATTCAGATGTCTCTTGAACACTTCCAGATATGGTGACTCCATTTGCTCCAATGCCTAACCACTCTTTCAGTGAAATTTTTTTCTAATATCTAATCTGAACCTTTCCTAGTGCAACTTAAGATCATTTCCTCTTATCCCTTCACTTGAGAATGGAATATTTTAAACTTCTGTTTTGTATAAAATCTAACTAACAAGAAGCCAAAACACATGAAGGAGGCTGGAACAAATGGAATATCTCCTGGAAATTTTAAGCCTCATTTGATGAAAAACAAAGAACTACAAAGAAGTGAAGAACATCAGCCATTGGAAACATCCCCTCTTCACCTCAGTACTGTGCCCCTTTTATTGTCACCTCTGTGCACTCTCAATTCCCCTCCTATGTTCACTGGTCGGGGACAACTGCTCCTGCCTCTGTGTTCTGAGTAGGTGGTGGCCTGTGTGAAGAGCGGTCAAAGCAGGCTGAGTCTAGCATTAATACAATGACAAATACACGATGGCACAAACCCAACAACTCCTTTCCTGCTGCAGCAATGAAGAAGATGCTCATCAGCAACAGCTGATCATCTCCCTGATGCAGCAGAGGTTTCTGAGCTCAGGGAACAGGATAAAAAGACTTAGAAAGTTCAGTGTGGTCTCCAAATCTTATTAGTGTTATTACTGACTGCACTTGAATATCAACCTGCAACATTGTCAAGGCAAATTCTCCTTAAACACTCCTCTCATATTTTTAAGATTAGGCTATCACACAAGCCCTATTCCCACAGGAAGCCAAACATCCAAAATGATCCTCTCCCATTTTCTGCCCAGCCCTGTGCTGTCTTTCAGTATGACTCTACATGGTACAGTCATCCTGTCATTAGCTACCACCAAGCACCCCCTTCTCCCAGGGTCCCTGACCACTAGCATTACCAGTGACTCATGAAGCATTTCATCATCCACATGGAAGGAGCTCATCTTCTGGGTCCTTCTCTGAGGTCATCACACAGAAAAAAAAGTGACAGTGCTCATCCTGAAAGCTGGGTTCTGCAATATAGGCTAGAGAGGATGTGCTAATTTGAGAGGTTAAAACTTCAAAAAGCAGGAGTCAAGGCACAGGCAGGTGCCCTGGCCCACTGAAAAGTGAAGATTCATGTGGAGAGAGAAAGAGGGCAAGAGAACCAGAGCCCAGCCCCTGGATGGGCTCTTCCTGTCCACTCCTGACTGCTGGATGTCTTCAGTGGTGATGAAGCGCCACAGGAAGGGCACGACAACACAGATCCTTTCCTGGATCTTCTGTTATCACCACCAACAAAGCAGTTTGCTTCTGGTATTTCTATTTTTTGTAACTTTTTAAAGGTGGGTGAAACAGTTGGGAGAGAAGATGCATTAAGCAGCATGACAAACTCCCCCGAGTCCCCAGACAACCACAGTGACTTGAGGCACCAAACCTATTTTCTGCTCTCATTTATGGGGGTAGACAGGGCTTGTCTCTCAGCTCTACACACTGCACAAGGCAGCAAATTGAATGCTTTATTTTGCTGGTTTTTTAAACCAATTCTTAGCACCAGCAGTTTCAACAGTATAAAATTCATATGAAACCAACATCAAAAATGGAGAAACTGGAAAGCATATGTAGCTCTTGAACACCTTGTGGCTCTGAACACCTCTGTGTGGACATTGACAAGTTTGGTCAGAAAGAAATTTTCATCTCTCAGCCCTGTTTGTGAGAAGAAGTTGTTTTCTTACAAGCGGAGCTGAGAACTAAGAGAAGTTTCTGTAAACCATCCTGTGTGTTTTTGTAAACTATATTTCACAAGTGGTGTTTTTTACATCTTGTTATTCCAACTTGTTATTCTGTAACTAACCAATGATGCTGAAGAAGTGTTCACCCAAGAACCAATGATTGTGCAATGTTGCTCTAGCAACCCTGGATATATAAAAAGCAAGATTTTCTTAATAAATGGCTTTTCTCATCTGAAGTTTATGCTGCTACTTCTAGCCATCCCCGGACTCAACAGCGACACCTCTGTACTTCTTGAAGTGTGCTGCTGACTAGACGAAGGGAGGAAGACACCAACCTTCCCTTTAGCTACTTGCTTCCTGGTTTTAGAAGCCAGGGATGAGGGGGAGATGGCCATTCAACCCTGGCCACTGAGTTCTTGTTTATTAAGAAGCACAAAATGACGTCTCCCTGGCTGAATATTATTGTGGGTCATGAAACCTACACAGCCCCTTCTTAAAAATGTGCTGAATTATTTTTAACAGTAGCGACCACCATGGAAGTTTACACTCACATGAAAGTGAGACTAACTGCACATGAAAGGAAGTCCTGTGTTTATCAAAAGAACAGATAAAACTCTGACTAGGAAAAAATGAATTTTCCCTTCTGCACTAACATGCTTTCCTTTTACAAAAAATTTACTAATTGTTAAAAAGGTGTAATTGGTTCAGATATTACATTGCTGCATGACTGTGAAATATAAATAATCGGACGTTTCCCACTAAGATCTAACACCATAATTACCTACACAGCAGAAGAGAAAAAGCAAAAAAATTTCATGTCATGGTTGTCAACTACTATTTTACTGTATTTTACGACGTGTGTGACGTCTGTTCTCCCAGGGGGGTTTATGATTTGTTTAAGAAAGAGTGTATGCACAAGAATGAGGCTCTCCACACAAAAACTCTTGGCTGAAATGCAAGATGCTCTGGACTGAACACAAAGACGTCCTCGCCTGGCTCTTCCACAGCACTGCACCCTCCCCACACAGCTGGGCAAGGAGCAGCAGCCCCGGCACTGATGCATCGTGCCCACTCAACATGCTGTAGATCACACTTCTGCTAGGAAAGCCTGTGCTATTTCTGTGTCTCATCTCATGACATTTTAGCATGAAATCCCAAGGAGGCTCAGCAAAGAGCATCAGAAGAGCCTGTCAAGACATTCCCAGCATCCTTGAGGAACAGGCACCTAGCAGCACACTGGGACCCATTCCCCTGCCTCCTTTCCAGCCAGCCCCTGGCTGGACATCCTTTCTCCCTCACATGACAAGCACAGATCTGTGTTTTTGGGCTGCAGGAGGAGACTGCATGTGTGTACTCCTATGATCCCTCGAGGACATGTTCTCTGCAACAGGGGTACCCATGGGCACACATCCAGAGATGTGGCAGGACCAGCCACTGTGCTGTGACACAACACACACCCATAATAATGCACAGTTTTGTGTTATTGTCCACTGGATTGGATATAGACATGAGAAAGCATGGAAGAGGCCCTTCTGACAAAAAAATATACATTCAGGGAAATAGATATCCATATAGATATATAGATTATATAGATATGTAGATATATAGCTGGATATATATAGTATATATGCCTATATTTGTCTATATCATATTTACAGACAACTAAATGTTAGTTGAAGTCAATCAAAACACAATCAAAACAAAATCTTCCTTCTACTGCCTTCTAATTCCTTCTACTTCAGCGCATTAAAATATTTACAAATTCATAAATTACTGCTGTTATTGGAAATGAAAACATTGATTTGCTTATAAGGATGAAAATATTGCAAACCTGGTACGAGCTGAAATAAAAGCATTTCAAAACACATATGAAGGCAGCCAGTAAAGAGGCAGCCTGCTAAAAGCTGTTTCAAAATTAATTTAGAAATTAAAAAGTAAATTTATAAAATCATGTCTTTTTATAGTAAGTCACAGAGGAGGGTTTTATTGGAATTGGCCTGAAAGTACTCCACAAATAAACATGTTCAATAATGTTTACTGAAATGATCATTTAGGAAAGTAAATACGATAGTGCCTGTGTTTGGCTGACTTCTTGACTATTGCAGGGAAGGCAATCAGGAGGCAGCACATCAAACACAGCAGTGTCTCCTTTGTTTGGTTAGGACTGTTAATATCTTAACCCAAAGGTCCATCCACTACTGCACAGTCAACATTTTAGACCTCTCTTTCCCTTTACTCATCTTGCACCTAAACCCACTTTAATGATACATCAACTGCAGCAATTAATGAACTTTTGTCCAGAAGGGGAAAGACTATAACAGCTTAATGAGACAGTAATACATATTAAAATCAATATTATTCAGATTATGTATCTATTCTAGTTCTCCCTCTGAAAATAACTGAGACTGTAGGAGAAATGATGATTAGCATTTTGATAACAATCTTGCCAGCCTTCTGTTAAAATACTTTCTCTTTAAAGTAAAACTGGGATTTGTTATCTTATACAAGCAGACCATTCTAAAATTAGCAATGGAAAATTCATATTAGTTTGCATCAGATTTTCAAAAAACTTGGAAAAAAATTTATGCTAACTTGCCTGAATAATCAGACTCTTGTGCTTGTTGCTGAAGCAGTGGAAAGACATTCTAAGCATTGACTAAGAAGCGACCTCCTTTCATAAACACCACTTTTGTGCACAGAAAGACACTCCTTAACCATATACAGCATTAGTTTCACTTGTCTGATAAATCATATTCCTGTTGACAGCCAACATGGGGGACAAATTCCTCCCTACCACAAATCCTTAAGGTATCTTAAAAAAAAAAAAAACAAAAGGAGGCTGAAAGCTGCGAAGCAGGAAAGGGTTTTGCACCTTTGTCCCATTGCCACTGCAAGCGGACAAAAAATTCCTCAGCATTCCTGAGTCAAATTATATTATGCAAACACCATGGTGAAAGAAAACAGTTCCATCTCTCCCTTTTTTTAATTAGCAAATCCCACAGCCTTCCTTCTCCTGGCACCCAGTGCTGTGAACCAAACAGCAAAGCCCTCTCGTTTTCTAAAATCAGACAAGATGGAGACCTGCTGCAGAAACAGCTTTAAAGTGTTATGAAGGTCTGTGTGCCCCAGAAACCCCTGCCCTCGGTCAACCACATGCAAACAGACCAGTCACACCAAAAATCCCAACCACTCCGACAGGACAAGAAGCCAAACTCCAGCAGGGGCCAACCCATGCTTTGAAAGTGCCAGAAACCAGTTACAAGACAAATGCAAGGTTTTCCTCTATTTAACCCCTCAATAGCTGGCCTGCAGATGTGAAAGACTGAGCCCAGTGCCAAGTGCCAAGTCCCTCCGCTGACCCCCTGAAGAGCTCCATCAGCTCCTTGGGGCAGATATTCAGCTGCCCACCACCTGAGTTCACAGGTCACCCCAGCTAACAGCAATCAGTGAGCAGGAAGTCCTGTGGAACCAATGGAAAATATGCTCAAAAGACTGTGCTCTTGATTCCACATGCTTTACATTTTTCTCTCTGCTTTTGAAAACAAAATGTCTTTTTAATACCAAAAGTAATACTCCCTCCTTCTGTTCTTCCCCTAAGAGCCATCTCATGTACATGTATCATTAAATTAATGTTTGTTCTTTCTAACGGAATAAAAACGTTCAAATTACATACAAAGACAATTAGATTAAATTATTAGGCACATGCTCTGGGGTGTTTTTTTTAAAGCTATTCAAACAATTTTAAAGGTTTTTTAGTAATCCTCTAGCAAGCAACATAAGCAAAACTTCCCACAAAAAGGAGGTAACAAGTTTAACATTACTGCTGAGAAAGACAGTAACAGAGCCAAGTGAGTAAAAACTAGCACATCAGCAACCCCTCCACCACCCCATACAGTCAGGAAGAGGCATGGCTCAAGCTGTCAGAGGAACCCAAACTGGCAAGAGAAAGAGGATATGGGGCTGGTATATGGGGAGAACCTGTTCCCAGGCCTGTCTTCATGATGCACAACAAAGAAATTCTTCTCATTTTTTAATTATCTCCTTTTTTTTTTTCTTTTTTTTTTTTTTTGCATAATGGTCACACCAGTAACTTTCCAGCCAAAGTAGCAGGCTGCTCCATGCAAGAGGTTTCTGTCATTAGGATCAGTTTGGTTTGGTGTAAGACTAGGGATAAACAGGTAGCTTTCAGCTGTATTTCCCCGTCACTCCCTCCCCAGCTGCAGAAGCACAACTGCTGTGGGAGCTGGGCAATGCCAAGGTCATGCAACTTTCTCAAATCCTGTAGTTTATCTTTGTCCAGGCTCTCATGTCCTATTAGAACTAATCTTAGGTTCTTCCCATGACAACTCATGGCAGATTGGGAAAACCTGTTGTAAAACATCAGATTTTAACAAGACTGCATTGAAAACCCTTGCAAAAATTTAGCTTGATTAGTGAATGCAGGAAAGCTGAAACTGCGTGCACCCCCAGAAGTTTTGGTCTGTAGAAGTCACAAAGCCCCTGAACACTGAATGAATCCAGTGCTCTAGAGGTCATCAATTACAATGTTGCAATGCTTAAAGGCATTAATCAGAGAGAAAAATTAGTCATAATGCCTTCTTAAACTTAAGGAAAGGCTTCTGAAGAAGATCACAGCCGAAGATATTTCAGGTGAGTCATTGAAGTGCAAGGGTAAACTGTGTTTTTTATTTGAAATTTAAGCACTGTTTCTTAAGAGAAACACCATGAAATATTGAAAAGAATAGTGAAATTAGAGGAAACAGTATAAATACAACAGTGCAAAACTCAAGAAGTACCCAGCCTTTTCAAGCTGAAATTGTAATGGGATTATTAAACTAAAATTATGAGACAGCAGACAAAAACCTCTATTGTATAAGAAAATACCTTCTCAGAGAAAGAAATCCTCCATGGCATAAATAAAATATTGTTATAGCACTTTATGTGGCAGCTTATTGATCGTATGGACACAGCTTCATCTAGAAAGAGCATGCGTAGCCTCCCCCTGACCTGCAAGTACAGGCACCCAGCATTAACAGCCAGTGCCTGCAGCCAGTCTGACCTGTTGGGCACCCAGCCAGAACCAGAAGTCTGCCTGAACATGAACTGATAAGATTAGAAACAAGGAATACAGTGTACTGTTACAGTCCACACGCAGTGTGCATCGCTGCATCCCTGTGCCGATGCTTCCACAAAGTGCAGCATCTCTGCCAAACCCCACTCAACAGCAAAAAACAACCAGGGTAACTTCAGTGTATACAGCCAGCACTTTTCAATTTTCCCAAAACCCAGCTTCTCTAATAATAATTCTGTGTTTGCAGGTCAGCTTCCTTTAGAAGACTGAGAAGCACATGAGGGTGTGCTACTGGGGCAGGTTTTCAGCTGGGAAACGTGAAGCTCAGAAAGGTCATGCAGCTCGCGGACCACATTCTGCATGTGCCTTGAAAAAACACCAGAGCTTTAGGGCAGCTGGGCAAAAATTGCCAGGGTTGGAAACGTGCATAAGATCTTTAGGGCTGAGTTCAGCAAGCCTATCCATCTGTCTTTGAGTAACCAACTACTGAACATGGAACACTGTCATATGCTAAACGTTACCAGCATTCATCATGAATCATTCAGAAGGATGACGTGCAGGGATTAAACTTAGCATTCACATTTGACATCAAGAGGAGCCCTACAGAGGCATGTCACACTGACACAAATAGGGAGGGTTTGGGGCTAGTGGCACAAAGCCCTCTCCACTGTCCTATACCTTTTTTACGTGTGATTATGCCACTGCTGGCCATCCCAATTCAGAAGAAAAAAGTCCACTGTCAGCACTGGCACCCTTTGGTCACATCAGGTCCATACATTTTTCTAGCTTCCAAGTAAAATAACATCATCACACAGTGAAAATTACAAGCAAAAATACTCCATTTCTGGAAAACATAATGGACATAAAGATGACACCTGCAAATGGCACATTTTCTGAAAAGTGTAAGAGCTCAGTGAATGATTAATTTTTCTGACGCAGCCCCTCAGCAATCCCCTCTCCTATGCTCACTCATTTCTGTGAGGACAGCTTCAGTTTCTGGGGTTTTAAATACTCCTGGCTATATTTTTCACAGTACCCTTAGTATGGCAGTTAATCTCCTGTGTCAAAATACATTTTTAGCCATCTGCCAGACAAAAAGAAAATCCTCAAGATCAGAGCCTCTGACACGTGGAACATCACTCCTTTTTGGATGATTTAATGACAAAGTTCAAGTGCTGATCAGTGAAACTACAGCATCAGAAGCAAATAAATCAAAGAGAATGAATAAAAGTAAGGTAAGTCCCTGGGTTTATGTACATGGCACACTGCTGAACAGCACTCCAGTCTGTGCAAGTCTGACCATTAAAAGGCAAGCTGAAAGAATATCCTCTGCCCAAGACAAAGTGTGTCCCCTACACAGTCCTCTGCTGCTGTAATATATATAAATGCATAAAATACCAGACTCCATCCACTTTCTCTTGCATAACCGAGGGTGTGATCTTCACCTGATAGACAATGCATCTAAAAAGAAAAGAAACAGGGCAGTGGAGAAATACTGTGAGGTCTACTCCTTTAATCCACTGTACCCAGTCTACGATGAGGCAGAACTCTTAAAAACTGACTGAAGGTCTCTTTTGGAGAATTTCTACAAATACAGTAGCTGAAAAGCTTATTTAGCAAATTAGCATTGTTCCCTCTGCTTGCAAAACACTCGTGTGAAGCCAAGGGCTAGCAAATGGCAGCCTTCCTCCTGAAATGGTGAAACAGCTCTCCAAAGCTGATACACACACGGAGTGGAGCCCATCCGTCACTTTGCTCAGGCACGCTGACACATCATTTTCCTTACACGCACATCTTACTCTCCACCGTTACCTACAAGCCCATCTGGTAACACACCACATCCCTATCCATCACTTCGGCCATGTTCTCTCTTCTGGGAAAAAGGAGAGACATGTTTTGTTTTTCTAGGTTGTTTCTTTTTCATGCAAATGTTGTTCTCAGTTTGTATTACGAGCAAGCAAGCAATAAGCCTTGCACCTGGAGTGGAAGACGCCTGGTTTGGGAGGAAATTACTAAAGACTTGCATGCACTTAGCTGGCTATTAGATCTTAAGAACTCCTGAAAAAAATTAAGTGATAAACTGCAATAATTGTTAAAAAAAAACCCAAACCCCACACTCAGTAAAGAAGGCAGATTTACCATAATGCCTCAACAATCTAAGGGAGCCATTTACTTTGACAGAACCTGAATTCCCCAAGCAATTTGACAGTGGTAATGGAAACAGAGGAGCCAATAAATTATAACCTTGTGAGTAATGCGCCTACCATTATAAACCACTCTTAGCCTCCTGTCTATTCCCTGGGAGGGGCACACAGTTGTTGGATCTCCTTTCCTTCATTCTTCCAGTGTGCTCTTTCAGCAGTTGGACACTTTTATAATGTCTAATATCATACTCTGCATTTACACAGCTTTAATGTGAACATCTCGAAATATGCAATATCATTTAGAACAAGAGTATTGTTTTTTTACAGGCTGAAACAGAGGCATTGGGTTACTAACTGGCTTATGAAAGGTCACACACCATTATATATTGATAGAATCCCAAATATCATTCAAGCATATATTAGTAGGTACATGCCACCTCCAGATCTCTCATACTGAAGATGTGTACCACGTATCTCAAAGCACCTACAGCATGTCAGGAGTATTTCTGGAGAATGGTTTTGGACAACTTTAGAAGCAGCACCAGTGCCGGTTCACCCCCAGCTCAGCTCCTCTTACACTGGCTTTCAGCAGTCTGTACAGACCGAGTCTGTGACAAACTAAAGGAAAAGAAAGGCCAGAGACCCAATAAAGAAATGCAAACCCCACAGAGTTTTGCCCAAGTGATAAACAACATGTGTTGATTTTAGAAAATAGCATCTACACAAAGAGGACTTCTCTGAAGCATAAGGTGCAGAAGCAAAATACAGGCATGATAGAAACACAGAGGCTGACCCTGCTCTGTCTTCTAAGGTTAATTAAAACTCTCACAGAAACAGATCCCTGGTGTGATTCTAACATATCAGTCTAAGGATCTGGACAAGATTGAAGATTGATAGAAGTGACCTTGGCTCTCTGCCATTACACTTCACAATCAGCAGTTTCCTTCCTAGCCAAAAAGCACATAATGGTATGTCCTATTTTATATAACACATTATCTAAAATGAAAGGTAATAATTAGTAAAATAGTGTAATTTGCATTTAAGCCCCAGGCAGCAAATCTACAGCAATTTCTGAAACATATATATATCACAAATAATCACTTCTGCTCTCTTCAAGGCAGCTGTCAAAGACCAATGCAAGAGAGAAAGGGATGTAATTCAGCTCTTCCATATCAGCTTCAAAAACAGCTTGATTCTAGCCTGGATTGTACCATCTATTGTTTAGTACACAGAGAGGTTCTGCACTCTTGTCTCCAGGACTGCTCAGTAATCAGCTGTATCAGCGGCTCCAAGGAGGATTATTCTCCCCTGCTGCTTTTTTTAAAAGCAGATTAGTTCACACTTTCTTTCACTGTAATGAACCTTGTAAGGATCAAGCACATTGCATTGATTTCCAGGATAAAATTGTGCCATCAGTCAAAAGGCCAAGCAAACAGTTTCACAGACCCACTCTGTCCCAGCAGACCCATTGCCCCAGAATCACCCATTAACCTCAGCAAAGGGAAAAGAATTGCAGTTGTTAACCATAACAGCCAAAATGCGATTCTCAGGTCATGTAACTTAGCTTTCTGTCAAATTCAGATGGGTAACAACCCTCACAGAAATGGACAACAGAACTGCTAATGCTCACCAAAGTGCTATTCAGTCAAAGCCAGAAAATGATAGGATGCAAGGTGTTTTTATTTACTATATGACATCTGCAATAATGGCAAGGGGAGCAACTTTTTAAAAGCGTGACAATTTATGGCAAAATAATGAAAATTCAACTTTCCTAAAAATTTTCAAGTAGCTTTCCCCATCAAGCTTTTCCTTACACGTGCACATCACTGTAACATGCAAACTGACTAGGACTTGAAGATTTGATAACCAGAGATTGTTTTCTTGTTGGATGGTGACAAAAGCCTGGTGAGGGTGCAAGACCCTGCCTCTCCAACACAAATACTGCAGTGTGACAAGCAGACCCTGACTCCCACAAAAGAAGCCTGCCTGGACTTCAAACCAGATCATGGGATACTGTACTTTATACCTAATGAATGCAAACTTCCCTTTCTGTAATGCTGAAACTCAAAAAGACAGGAGTTGTCTGCTGTGACAAAGCTAGAGCACTAAGTTTAGTTGAAAAACAAGCAAAAAAAGCAGAGGGCAGAATCCCATTGCCTTTCTTCTTTAAATTGGACAAGTCATTATTAAATACGTGAAGCTCATTGAAGACTACGGCTCAATAATAAAGGATCTACCCTTCCAGAAATACTGCCTAGCCTATTTCACTTCCGACTGCAGAACAGATTTTTATGGAACAATGTATGGCATTTGCCATCATTTCCTGTAGGGAAAACTTCAATATACCAGTACAGGTCTATTCCTTTTTCTCAGAAAACAAAACAAAACGAGAAAGTAGAAAATTAATTAATTGAAACATTTACTGTAGCAATACAACTTCCCAAGGAATCTCTACACTGACCTTTTCAAATCAAAAGCCTGTACACTAAACTACAGCTCAAGTGGATTTTGTGAAATATCACAGACAATTAAACATATCCGATATATATATATGACATTAAAAGTGAGATTAAGTTCACAGTCATAAGACTCTCTCCATTCCCAAGTCTCCTGAAGAAGTCCAATAGCAAATTTTACCAGATCGCATGAAAGAGTAATACAGAAGACTGGGAGGAACTAATCTTGTTCCCTGAGCCAATGAAACCCTTGTTATGGACTTTAAAGGGCGGGAGATGGGGCACTCGACTGAAGAGTTAAATGAATAAATGCACACGCTGCAGTACTCGCCTTCGATAAATCACACACCTTATACATAAAAATGAAATTACGTTCCCTTGAGAAGGGAAGCTTCAGCTTCAAACTCCGCTCCGCTCCGGCTGTCAGGAGGGCTCTGTGTGGTTGGAACCGCACCGGCAGCGCCCGGGAAGCGGAGGGGGAAATTCCGGGGTTGGAGGAGCACGCCGGGCTCGGGACCGGCCGAGCGTTCCCAGAGACCTCC
The DNA here is from genome assembly GCA_013400515.1 of Erpornis zantholeuca. NCBI lineage: Eukaryota > Metazoa > Chordata > Aves > Passeriformes > Timaliidae > Erpornis > Erpornis zantholeuca. The sequence continues at coordinate 273,977 of VZTN01009934.1, forward strand.
CCCCGCAGGCAGCGAGTTTGGGAGCCGGCTCCTGCCCGCACCTGACAGGCACCTGGCGCAGCCCGAAACGCCGGATAAAAGCGCTTTCCAGGCACTCTGGGGTTCAAAACTCCTCGTCCGGCTCTGCTACACCGAGGGTGTATCCCGGGGCCCGTCGGTGCAGCAGCTGCCCTACAGCCGGGACAAGCCCACCCAAAGGGGGGTGTCCCGGGGCGGTCCCGGTCGCTCCTGCCGCCCGCGGCTGCCCAGCGTACTTCGAGGACATCCCCGGCCGAGGCTCCCATCGTTAGATCGGGGCGGGGTGGCCACAAGAGCTGCCCACAAGAGCTGGCCACAAGCGCGGGGCAGGCGCTCGCCAGTGCCCGCGGACAGACACCCTCAGCCGCTCGCGGGACGTCCCGCCGGCAAACCGGGGCCGCCCGGCG